>OX101809.2:45236746-45653941 GCA_944452925.2 Chrysolina oricalcia | reverse complement strand
CAGGTTTAGAGATCAATGCATTGAACGAAACGTCGCGTCGTGAAAATAATAATAATACTACAAATATAGAGAAACAACAACTAATAACCTATGTGTCTGACTTGACCTGTTGAATAAAACGAATCGCAATGAAACGAAAAGGTAACGTGAAAAATAAAATGCCAACGAGGTTCAAAATGAAAAATTGAGGTGAAATAAAGTCATGGAATGATGGGAAAAGATGCATTTAAGGAACAGTTTCATGGACATTTCGTAATCACAGTGTTTCTCGAGAGACAATAACATATAAAAAACAAATGAGACACCAAAGTTGATATTCATTAGATTTGGTTTCAATTAAATAAGTCTCATGCAGTGTGTTAGCAAGAGAGTTTGTGAGAAATAAATCATGGAGGAGAGAAATTTCAGTAAGCAAGTTTGTTAGAAAGATACCCATCAAAGTCGTTTAATATCCACCAGTTTTCCACTTTGTAAATTCGATAGCTTCGGGGTTTTTTCGAACGTGTTGCAAGAGTATATAATCCTCGTTCCTATATGAAAATGGTGTTTGGTTGCCTATGAGATGATATCTCTAGAGGGACCAAAAAAATCAATTCTCTATAAAATACATCAATTCCGTTGCCATTCTTTATTCACATTATTTCCAATGACATCTTGGGCATTTTTCTATAAATTCCATTTTTTTCCTCTTAAAAGCTGTGTTTTTTCTCTGTCTCATGACATTTGACAGGCAGCCATGTTTTTTTCTCTTAAATGTTGCGTTCGTTCACCCGGTATACCGAATTTGACAGCCGCCAGGAGATTCTGTTGGTGTGCGTGCGCACCAACAGAAGCTCACTTCCGACTTTGATATGTACATTTCAACCATAACACAATGTTGAATTGAAAGCGAATTGTCTTTACGCCCATGAAATTTACCTACGGACAACTCTTACAATTCACTTGGAAATATTTCAAGTCATCTTGATACTTATTGAAGAAGATTCTCTCGTCGGTGATATATTTCTCACAAATTTGTCTACTAACACACATCAAATTTGGTGCCTTCGTCGATGAAATCTTGCTCATGCACCAACTCACTCCACTGAAACATATACCACAATGCTTGTTGAGTTGAAACAGAATAATCTTCCCAGCCATGAAATCTCGAGATTACTTTCAAATTTCGACACTTGAAAGAAATATTCACAATTATTACAATATTTTTTACGTTAGTCTTCTTCACTCAAACATTCGATTTCTGTCTTTGTACGGTTGATAAACTTAAAGCCGTAACATCGGTGATAATGCAACTCTTGAATTTTGTTCCGATGACTCATTATCGGAGTGGTGTATTTGAAAGAAAATTTTTTAGCACATTTCAACTATCCGTATTGTTTTGTCATGTACCTTTCTTCCCCCAAGGAATTTCTTGATATTGTTGTATGATGTGATCCCGCATTTCCTTCAAAGAGTTATTTCGGTTTGGCACATATTCATAACAAGTCTTTTTTGGTTGATTTGACGATTCTAGAACTATTCTACTATCAACTTCATGTATATTTCGTCTGAACTACCTAATTTTCTTAGATATTTCGTTGTGCTAATCCTTGAATAACAAATTGTTACATGGTTCTTTTAGCTTGAATTCTCAAATCCTCATTGATATTTTGATATATTTGATTTTGTTCTTGTAATTCACATGTTCGTTTTTGTAATGGTGGTGGGATAAGTTATCCGAGTTTTCCTACAGCTGTAAAGTGAATAAGTCGACTTGGTGCGCCCTGGCAAATAATAATAATTACAACCATTTTCCACCCGCACAGGCTATGTCTTCGAGTGTTTTTGGAGGAATATTATTAAAACTCCAATTCGCTGTATAACTCCGTTTTTTCGATAGAAGTAATTACCTCTTCAGCTATTCAAGCAGTGGACTTTTTGGCAATAGATAATTTTGAAGAGAAAACCAATTCTGAACTTCTTCTTCGATGATCACTATTGTTTAATTTTTTTGTCAATTCGAAGGAAAATATGTATTCACACGGGGCATGCGTAGTAGTGTTTTCAGCCAATATCATCTGGAACTATTTATTTGAGTGAGTTTGGTGAGTTTATAAATGGTGCCTTGGCTATAAGCAATTTCAACAAAAATGATCTGAATATATTATTCATTTTGGTGAAACTTTACATCTGAATCGATACATAGTTCAGTCGAAAATATTCCTCTCGATATTACCTCAAGTCTTTTGGCTCATTTCCACTGGAAAGCAATAACATACGATTCACTTGAAAATATTTAACATTTAAAGTAATTCCTTTCGTTGGTGATGTATTTCTCACATACTTTTATAGTACCAAACTGCACGAGCCTTTCGTTTGATAGAAACCAATCTGATGAATCTCCTAATCTTGTGTCAAAGTTGATGTCTTTGTCAGTGAAATCTCGCCCACAAACCAGCTTACTTAATTGGAACATAACACAACACCTGAATTGAATTGAGTTGAATTGAATACCAATCTGATGAATCCTTCCACCCGCACGTCAAATTTGGTGTCTGATTATGTAATGGTTCCTTGAGGAATACTCAAATCAGATCAAAAACGTTCAGAGGAATTCCACAAGAATTTAAATGGAATTTATAGAAAAATGCCCAAGATGTCATTGGAAATAATGTGAATAAAGAATGGCAACGGAATTGATGTATTTTATAGAGGGTTGATTTTTTTGGTCCCTCTAGAGATATCATCTCATAGGCAACCAAACACCATTTTCATATAGGAACGAGGATTATATACTCTTGCAACACGTTCGAAAAAACCCCGAAGTTATCGAATTTACAAAGTGGAAAACTGGTGGATATTGAACGACTTTGATGGGTATCTTTCTAACAAACTTGCTTACTGAAATTTCTCTCCTCTATGATTTATTTCTCACAAACTCTCTTGCTAACACACTGCATGAGACTTATTTAATTGAAACCAAATCTAATGAATATCAACTTTGGTGTCTCATTTGTTTTTTATATGTTATTGTCTCTCGAGAAACACTGTGATTACGAAATGTCCATGAAACTGTTCCTTAAATGCATCTTTTCCCATCATTCCATGACTTTATTTCACCTCAATTTTTCATTTTGAACCTCGTTGGCATTTTATTTTTCACGTTACCTTTTCGTCTCATTGCGATTCGTTTTATTCAACAGGTCAAGTCAGACACATAGGTTATTAGTTGTTGTTCTCTATATTTCGTAGTATTATTATTATTTTCACGACGCGACGTTTCGTTCAATGCATTGATCTCTAAACCTGTCGAACGCGTAATTTATGCGCTTTCTCTATTTCTCATAATCACAATTATTTTTATGATTTCAATAATTCATTTTTGCTTCCTTTCATTTCTTATCGTTTTGTTCCTTCCAACGCGTCAAGCTTGATACCCGTCGGACGCCTACGGTATATGACGTTGACCGCATTTTTATTATCATTGTCATTATTTTCATAACTTTTTGTGTCGTTTCGTTTCATTCAAATCATCGAATTTGATACCTTCCATATTTATTTCAACCTCTACATTTATTACTATTATTATTATTATTTTCATAATTTCTTTGATTCATCCCGTTTCATTTCGTTACTTCTGACGCGTTGAGCCTGAAATCTGCCGCAAGCATAATTTATTAACAGCCTTCTATACTGTATAATATGATGTCTTCTACATTTTTTATTATTATCATCATTATTTTCTTGATTTTTTGTGTCGTTTCATCGTTTCATCCAAATCGTTGAATTTGATCCCTTCCATGAGTATATTTCAATGCGCTGACCTCTATATTTATTACTATTATTATTTTCATAATTTCGTTGATTCATCCCGTTTCATTTCATTTCTTCTGACGCGTCAAGCTTGAAATCTGCCGCAAACATAATTTATGTACAGTCGTCCATACTTTATATGACGTCATCTAATTTATTTTATAATTATTACCACTATTTTCATGATATTTTGTGTTGTTTTCGTTTGATTCAAATCATCGAATTTGATTTTTTTATACGAATATTGTATCATGTCCCGATAAAGGTTTATTATCTGATTTGAAAGCTGTACTTCTGAGAGTGATTCCCATTTATGAATATATATTTATATAAAAAATTATTGTAGATAAAATAATCAATTAACCAATAATGACGTCACCATGCCTCACAGCTAAAACTTTTATGAAAATTTCACTCAATCACATTTCAGATAATTAAACACATATGGCGAAAATGTTATCTTATTTTGAAATTAGACTCTAATAATTTGTAAAAACCCCATATATTTAATAAAACTGACTATCTCAAAAAAAATCATAATGGACTTATGTATCCAAAACGGACTTTATTCAAAATGAACATTGTGAAAATCGACAACACGAAATAAATGTTTGTAGATGCTAACTGAAGTAAAATGAATAATAATACTCATAATTTCCTGGATGAATTCAAGATATGAAATATAAACGCCTATCGCCCTAAACCACACAATGGTGATAACTCCAATAATAAAACACGATATTTGCTGAAATTATGTTTTCTCGACTGAATGATCAATTATTGTCATCTTTAGACTACGTTGCTACATGATTAACTGAAACCCACTTACCTCAAAATCATCTGTACTTTCAAACATAATCCATATTATATTGAATTACAAACTACACATACTTAAAATGATGCCGGTACAAAATAACTATGAATAACATGTTCATTTCTGGGTTTTCGCTCACAGGAAATGCGATAATAACTCAACGGAAAGTACGTCGGTTGTAATAATTGAGTTTTGTTTTGTGCCTCTAAGATCCGCTCTGTGGCCACTATCACCATACACGAAATCACGAAAACTCATGCTTTTTTATGGATTGTTCAATAGAAATAATCTCTACCGACCGAAGCTCTTATCTTTTTAACGTCCACGGCGTAAGCTCAACATGTAGTTGATACTCATTTTTGCGTGAATTGTGCTTTTAAAATTTCAATTTTGAACGTAATAAACGAATATATTGGTCATATTATTTGAGTGAATTGGCGTTTATCTTATTTGTAACGTGTAATAACGTCAATTTTGAACAATTTAGAAATGTCAAATCTACATAAGAAATACATGTAAACGTGTATATTGTTTGCCTTAATTTTCGTCATAATAATTAATGCGAAAACGGCTATTTTTGTACGTATTTTTGCTTGAATTGTCGTTCGTATTTTTTATCTTTTTTGAAACGCGTAAAACGTATGTTCTGTTCACATTTTTGCGAGTTCAAACGCTTTTTAAATTTACCATTTTTTGGAGCGTGAGGAACGTCTATTTTGTTCGCATTTTTTTGTGTGTATTGACGTTCTCATCAATTTGTATACAAAAAACCTTAATACAAAGATCACTCAACACATCAACTATTGAAGAAAAATGGTCGATTTTTCCCACTTCAAAAACGTGACTATCTTACTACCAAATTTCACCAGTTGGGCCTACTTACACGAGTTGTGAACTTGGAGGATTATGATAATACGTTTTGGATAGTTCCCACATTCAGCAACAATGATGGCATCTCATCTTGTATGCATATATTCGTCGCAACAATACCAACTACAATTGCAGCCTCCGAAACGTAGATATTCTTTACAAATGGCTATGTGATATGTTACCGAAATAAAAATGTTTAATAAATTTTGTATTCAAGATGTTTAAATTTTTTACCCTATCCTACAATACCAAAATCTTATTATGTATACTTATAAGTTAGGTTGGCCGAGCGGTCTAAGGCGTTGTGGCGTTAAGCTGCGATTCCCAAAGGGAGCGTGGGTTCTTTTTTTTTAGATTTATCTATCTAACCTCACTTTATGAAAAGTTACTATACAAACTGATAACTAAATAGTAATTTTTAATAATAACTACAAAACGTCCAGAACTGAGTGCAAGTAGTTGAAGCCTCATAACCACCAAAATACTCAAAGCTAAGTGCAATAGAGTAAAATTTACTATATAAGTGTGATAACTGGTACTTTTTGATAGGATTTTTTACTTGTTTTAACGCTTCTGATTTTACTTGTTTTTTGGGATGCGAAAACAATAATTTTGAACGATTTTGAAATGCCAAATATCCATAAGAAATACATGTAAAAGTAAATTTTTATCGCTTGTAATTTCAATCACTTTTTGGGACGCGTAAACTTCTATTTTCATCGCATTTTTTACGTGCTTTAACGCTTCTAATTTTACTTGTTTTTTGGAACGCGAAAACGTCTATTTTCGTTGCATTTTTCACGTGTTTCAGCGTTTCAAATTTTACTTGTTTTTTGGGACGCGAAAACGATAATTTTAAACGATTTTGAAATGCCTATTGTCCATAAGAATTACATGTAAAAGTAAATTTTTGGCGTTCGTAATTTTAGTTGTTTTTTGGAACACGAAAACGCATGTATTCGTTACATATTTTATGTAATTCGGCGTTCGAAATTTTATATTTTTTCGAACATGAAAACACATGTTTTCGTTGCATTTTTTACGTGTTTTAACGCTTCTAATTTTACTTGTTTTTTGGGACGCAAAAACGATAATTTTGAACGATTCTGAAATGTCAAATCTCCATAAGAAATACATGTAAACGTAAATTTTTAACGCTTGTCATTTTAATCATTTTTTGGAACGTGAAAACCACTGAATTCGTCAAATTTTTTACACATTTTAGCGTTTGTTATTTTTGTTGTTTTTTGGAACGAAAGAATCCTCAACCTTCTGTCTGTACTCTTCAGATACCATTCTATTGGTGATTATTTCAACTACCCAATGGCACTACTATAATGAGCTTTGACCAATCAGACTCCGCTATGTTTTTTTTTCCCAAATGAATGGTCCAAACGTCCTCTTATTACACATTTAGATGTCGGATGTAATTCAATCTCTGCATGGGCAAGTAGTTGTTTCGAATCTCCATATGTCCATTGAAGCGTTCTTCCATCACTCATGCAGCCATGTTTTTTCTCCTAATGATTCACCATGTTTTTTCTCTCAAACGTTGTAGGACACCCTGTATATACGTTGACAACCAGCCACTATGTATTTTTTCTCTTAATCGATGTGTTTTGAGACATCCTATATACCAAATTTGACAGCTGCCATGGTTTTTTTTCTCTGTCCTATGTCATTTGACAATCAGCCATGTTTTTTTCTCTTAAATGTTACGTTGCTTCACCCGGTATACCAGTTTTCATAGCTGCCATGTTTTTTTCTCTTAAATGCCAAGTTGGTACACCCTGTATGGTAGCAGCCATGTTTTTTTCATTTAAATACTATGATGGTACCCCCTGTATGGCAGCAGCCATGTTTTTTTCTCTTGAATACTATGATGGTACACCCTGTATGACATCAGCCATGTTTTTTTTTTCTTAATCAATGTATTTTGAGACACCCGGTATACCAAATTTGACAGCCGACATGTTTTTTTCTCTTAATCGATGTATTTTGAGACATCCGGTATACCAAATTTGACAGCTGCCATGTTTTTTTCTCATAAATGTCGAGTTGGTACACCCATTTTACTAAACTTACGAATCAGCTTCTAAGATTCAAGCAATAAGTACATAACGTATTAATATGTGCGGTTTACGGCCCTTATGGCAGTTGCCGTACGCAAATTCTATTATTTTCTTGATCTCCCATGAAAGTTGTCTTCTTAGAGTACCCGCACGTTTCTGTAACTTTACTAATAACTAAGATAGCCTCCTATGCCTTTTTGACCTCGGAAAATGCTTAAAAATGTTTCTTGACATCCAAACGAATCTATTGATGCCAAAATCATCAAAATCGGACGACCGGAAGTGCCATTTCCGGTTTGGGCCGGAAGTAGCCATTTTATTGCAGATTTGGACTCTTCTCGATGTGGGTAATCCGAATTTACTATTGCTTTTCTTCTATCTTAATTTTTTGAAACCGGAAGTGTTTATTTTTTGATGATTCGTACACATCCAAAATATCATTAATGTATATATTGAACGACAGATGGCTCTGATGTATTCCTTGAAAACGAATTGGTATCGCACTTTAAAAATGACGGACCCCGTCACGATGCACATTTATGAGACATCCTGTATATATTTTTTGTCTCAACTGGCACGTTGGTACACCTGGTATATATTTTTTTTCTTAAATGACAAACCCCATCACGATGCACGTTTATGAGACACCCTGTATATATTTTTTTTCTTAAATGATGTATTTTGACACACCCTGTATACGTGAAACGAAAACTTCTGAATCCCTGCATGCCCCAATGATGTGATGCCCCAATGATGCGATGATTCATGTCTCCCACCCAACATTCCATATTTTCCTCTTAAATGATGTATTTTGAAACACCCTGTTGTTTTTTCTCTCAATTGATGACTGTTTTGAGACACCCTGTTGATTTTTCTCTTAAATCATATATTTTCAAACACCCTGTATACGTTCCTCATTGGAATCGCACGTTGAAACATTACACTCCCGTTACCCGCTGCCATTTTTCCTATTTTACCAAACATCATTATCATTATACCACTTCAACAATTCGAATTAATTCATTCACAATTACTATTGTTTTTATTCAAACTCTCGGCTTGCGGTTTGATAACACCCGGCTTGCGGCAAGATTACATCGCTCGACTCGGCGGATCGGTGGCTCGCGCTGTATAAACAACATGTCAACCTACATTCACTAAGAGGTCTCATAGCCTAGTTGTGTAGACGTGCGCTTCGTAATCCGAAGATTGCTGGTTCGCTACGCTTCGATCCCACACATCAACTTTTTTTTTTCATTATTTCAAATTAAAATCCGCTAGCAGAAAATATGAAATTTGAATTTGCCGCTAAACTGACGACTTCGAGTGACGCGATGGGAGGGGCGTGGGTGTCGATTACGTCACACGATGAACGCCAAGCAACAACGTTCCGACTTCTACCGATCCACACATCAACATCTTTTTTTCATTATTTCAAATTAAAATCCGCTAGCAGAAAATATGAAATTTGAATTTGCCGCTAAACTGACGACTTCGAGTGACGCGATGGGAGGGGCGTGGGTGTCGATTACGTCACACGATGAACGCCAAGCAACAACGTTCCGACTTCTACCGATCTCGTCTAGTCAACACCCGAGTATTTCCGATGATGGTATCGCGCTCGGCACTGGACAATTGTTATCAATCTAAGGGATCTATCGCGACTCGATGAATGCCAAGCAGCGACGCTCCGATTTTTCCCCCCACCCCAAAAAGAGTCAAAAGGTGCAAAATGGACCTTAGAGGTTTTACCGTGTTATTTCCCATAAGCTTACTTTTTGAACTGTCCTAGGTCCTTTACTATCAAGCATGCTGTGCATTTGACGTTTGTCCTACAATCCTATCTGATTTTTTCATTTGCCTGATCCGAATTTATAAATAGGGCATTGTTTTCTGCAACCGTATTAGTTGATGCCGGTGGTGATGTAACTGCATTAAAACGTCATGGTGGCTGGAAATCCAATACAGTGGCGGAAGGCTACATTGAAAATTCGGTTCAGATTGTAATCAGCATTTCCAATACAATATTGAAATCTTTTGACACTAGCAATAATGAAATGAATGTGAATATTCCTTCCACTTCCAGTTCAGTGGCACCTGGAATAAACTTTTCAAACTGCACGATGAATATTCTCAATATTTTCAAGAAATCGGATTAATTACAATTATCATGTTGAATATAAATATAATTAGAATGTTCATAGTTTTCCTATATCCATGGTAATACCCGAGGTATTACCATAAATTACAATTTTGTTGAATTTTTTATAGAAATAGGAGTAATTACTCTTATTGTGTTCAATACAAATATAAATTCAATATTTACAGTTCTTCATCAATTATCGGGTGTAGAAAAAATAGCTCTCATGTACTGGTTATCAATTAAAACACTCGCATAAACCATACCCTCCATCCCGGTTAATGCTCGTGTATTAAATAACCATCATTACATAATCTTTGCTTTCTATATATATACTATTTTGAAATTATCACCAGTATTAATCTCTCTTATCTTTTCAGGTAGGTGATTGAACTTCTTGCAGCCATTGTAAAAAATACAGTCCTTCACTAACGTAGAGTTTGGTTTGGGTAAGTCAGTACTGTTTTTTCATTCGTGAAGAATAGCGGCTAGACTATCACCGTCATCACCCAGATGGTGTTTGACAATTCATATTACTGTTATTTGCATTCGAAATCACGAACGTTCCATTGGTTGCTTGTAGCTTCCTAAAACACTCCTCCTTGTGATATTTTTGATCGGATTCAGTCTGTAGTCAACTGAGCTGTCAACGGAGCTGTTAAAACCCATAACTTACATAATAAACTTTTCATTAGAAACAGGTTCTTTTCCTGATGCTTTCAAAATGACGAAAATAGAAAATCCAGAAGCGTGTTGCTGACATCAAAATAAGAAAAAAGTTTCCATAAACATATCTCCGCCAGTTATTCGTTTCTGAGATACAGAGTGTCAAAGTTGAATTCATGTTTTTATTTTTTGTGAATAATTAAAAAATTATTTTGATATTTGGGTAAAGTTTGGTATCTGAGAATATATATTATTTAGTTTGTGTAAAAAATATATTCCTGTTAGAGGTCACTGCGAGCAACTGTTTTCCAGTTATTGATATTTGAAATAATCGATGCAAGTGATTTTGAATGACAAGATTTTAAAATTTAAAATAAATTTAATTAGAAATTACTTTTTTTAGAATTAATATAAAATTAGATTTTTTCATTGAAAAATCATCTCAGATACCAAACTTTACTCGAATATCACAAATATTTTGTAATTTATTCACAAAAAACAAATATAAGAATTAAACTTTGACACTATGTACCTTATGAACGAATAAATTACGGACATGTGTTTATGGGATTTTTTTCTTTTTTCGACGTCAGCAACATGCTCCTAAAGTTTCTACACCACGTACTTAAGAAACACCCTGTATATACTTGTAGGTATTATTTTGTTCCCCATACTCTTTCATCTATTTTGTATATATATATTTGTTCGTTTTACTAATGTGACTGTGCAATGGACCTTTACATTTACGGAAAATGAATTACAAAACTCGTTTAAATCGATAGTTGTTAGTCTGAAAAGTCCATTTAACAAAAAGTTCCATTATTTTTCTTTCATTTAAAAAAATATCAGATTTGAAAGTGTGCCGCTGACGTCACGTTCATCGGAAATATCTCCCACCATAATCCACGTTCCGAAACAGGCAATACCGTTCTCCTTAAAAATATAACTACTAGCATGATATAAGCCGTTGAGAAGTAATCAATATATTATCACTTGATCAACTCATAGATAAAAATCCACATATTAGCTATTTTTTATTGTATTTGTAACTCTCAAATTTTCTGAACAGACCATCCTTTTGATGAAGAACGAGCATTGACAACACAGCAAATCGTAATGACAGTTCTCCACTGTCAAAAGTTATATGGAGATGTGAGGTTAATGTTTATTTTATTTACATTCAACAATCAACATTCAACTGATAAATTCGATAATAGTGTAGTGACGTGTTATCATAAACGATTTGGTGTGAATTTATTTGTGTAATTGTGTATTAAAAATATGGAACAAGGCTTCGTGAAGGGAAGTTCGGATAATTTACCGAGGTACAAAGCACCTTTTCGACATGTTCAGTTATTGCAGGGATACAGGTACTGGAGATACAGGAATTAATAACAAATTTCAGAACACAAACAACAAAAGCTCTCAAAACTTAGAAAACCGAATTAACCTCAAAAAATAAATCAAGGTAGTGTTCGTTGAAGTTTAGATCTGTTGGAACTGCTTCACTTGTATCAAATGGGTAGGCAAATGAGTTAGACAGAGGCAAACTAGTCTTATTGATCGCACTGTGAAACAGACGAAAGAACCCATCTGGTATCAAATGACAACTGTCATACGACACATTATATTTGAATGAGAATTTGGTGCACAACTTTAACAACGTTGCCAAGTTTAGTTTTGATGAACGTGACGTCACGAAACCACTTTTCTTCTGATTATAGATAAACTAGCGGTCAGAAAATAAAAATAAAAAATCCCGAGTGATATCAGCGTATTCACTTCCTAATTTCAGTGTTACCTCATATCTCTTGGAAAGGTCCATTTCTGACTTGTTTTATACCTTCTATGTCTTTGGAATCAACAAAATTATTATTATTATTATTATTATTATTAACTATCAAGTACAGTAAAGAGCTCTGTTTTATAAAGATATACATTCAAGAGGTGGGTGTAAATTTTAGTATAAATAGTGATAGTTTCCAATTGTAATTATTTCCGTATTATGTCTCATTACGAGAAAGGGGAAGAGCATCTCATGGATTTTGGAAGAAATTGATGACGATGGAGAGTTTGTGGACTCAGGTGATGATGTAGAGGTGGATCACTTTAGTGTCCAAAGTTATCATTCCGATAGTGAATGTGGAGAAAATGTTACAGAAGACGCTGGCCAGAGAAGTACAAATGCGTTTCATTTGTTTGAGAACGATAACGAAGTAGGATAAACATCATGCTAATGACAAAGTCAGAATAAGATCAGAAAATATAATTTTACAATAACCAGAGTCCAAATCCTATGCCAGAAATAGGAAAACTGCGTTAGATCGCTGGCCTCTCTTCTTTGATTCGAAGATTATTGAAAGCATCACCAACTGAACCAACATTATAATATATCGAAAAGCCACTGCTTATGAAGAGAAGTCCTATCGCGGCGACACCAACATTATTAAAATAAAGGCATTGCTTGGTATTCTTCATCTAGCTGGCGGGTATAGAAGTGGCCATCGCCATCTGCGAGATTTCTGAAGAAAAAATGGAAATGGGATTGATATTTTCCGAACAGTTATTATGACTTTCAACAGATTTTCATTACTACTTCTATGCCTGCGTTTTGATGACGTTGGAAATAGACAAGAAAGACTTCAAGTCGATAAACGTTCCACTTTGAGGGCAGTGTTTGACAAATTTGTTTTAAACTGTCAAGAAGCACAGTTTATGACAATTGATGGAAAGTTGGAATCTTTCTTTGGGGCGTTGTTCATTTGGCCAGTACATGCCAAATATTCCTGCCAAGTATGAAATCAAAATCCAGGCAATGGTAGACGTTCGCACATTTTAGGTATACGAACTGGAAGTGTATGTAGGAACTCAGCCTGCCGTGGAACGTATATCAAGTGAGCAACAAACCTATCGACATAGTACAAAAACTTGTTGCACCAATTTCTGGGAGTCGTCGCAATATTACTTTTGATAATTGGTGCACCTCTTCTGAACTAGTAAATAAGTTGCGTGAGACACACGGCTTTACTCCAGTGGGAACTCTTAGGAAGAACAAAAACCAAATTCCATGAGGCCTTTTGCAGATGAAGAACAGAATCCCAAGGTCATCAATGTTTGCATTCTAAAAACAATACCATAGTTTCTAAGGTACCAAACAAAGGTAAAAATGTTATTTTACTCTCCTCCCTTCATCACTTCGATACAATCGATGAATCCACTGCTGACAAAAAGCTACTAGAAATCAGTTGATGAATTATCAGGAAGATATGGTGTAGCGCGTAACTGCCGATGGTGGCCACTAAGAACTTTTTTCGCTCCAATGGATTCAGCTGAAATAAATTTCCAAATAATATACAGAAGAAAATACTAACAATATTTCCAAAAAACGACAGATATTCTTAGAGGAAGTGCACAAGCTCAACCAACTTTGCGAGAAAAAAAAATGGGAATGTTAGGGAAAACAGAGCGTTCACCAGATGAAGAACAAAACAGCAGACAAGGAAGATGTCAGGAATGTCCCAGGAGTAAATGAAGACAAAAAGTCGAAGTACACTTGTGACACATGCGAATGGTTAATTTGTTTGAATCACCTAAACTTTTCTTCGGAATTTTTTGCACTTTGCGAAATGAATAATTTTTTTTCCTTCATAAACTACAGGTTCCTTTTCTAGCTGATAACTTCAACATTTTATCACAGTTTTCAAAGATGTCATGATTTTTTCTTGTGAGACTTTCACAACTTATATTTTTTTGATAATATCTCATAAATGAAACTCAATACAAAAAGTTTCATTATCTAACCAGAATAAACTAACCTCACGTCAGGTCCGGACTGGGACCGTTTGGGGCCTTCAGCTAAAACGTGTAAAGGGGCCCTCTACCGGGGGGGTCTGGGCACTTCCCCGATTTTTTTTGAAAATATGGGTGTTCGAAACCATTGAAAACGCATTTTCACGCTATTTTGGCACTTGGTAGGTTTTTATACGAATATTATGATTTCGACTTTTGTTGACTTTATTAAAATAAGAAATTTACAGTTCACATGTGACTTGGGTACAAGGTATGGTAAGAACAAATTTATATGCAATATACAGGTTGGTAAACAGTCCAGATTGAGTTAGTTCAAACAGAACAGAGAAAGAACATGTCAAACACTGGAAGCATTCTCCGTAGTTCTCAGTGGACTCTGCCGCTACGGAGTTGCTGTATTGTTGTGCAAACTGTCGCAGCTCTATCAACAGCCCACTTCTTTTAATTTTACACATTTTAGATGCACTGTGCAGGGCTTCTGTGGAAAGTGTTTCGAGTTTCAAGATAGAGTCAAACTTCTTGAGGTCCAACCAAGAGCAATCCTGTGAAATGTCTTTGTTTGCGCAAAATCTTTTTTCAATATAGTCATCCTTGCATGATCTAAAATATCAAAATATAGAACTTTGTAATATTGAACTGTTGAAATAGAGTCAACTTCATCTTTTGATTTTTCACCAAGCCTTAATTTTTTCTTTGACGTTGTTTTCCTCTTAAAGTCCAACTCTAATTCGACATCAATATAATTTGCGTCTAGCTTAAGATTAACTACACTTGCATAGGTTTTCGTTTTCGCTTACAATACTCAATTAGCCCTATCAGTAAAAACCTTTAAAGTAAAAAATACAAAATCAATATTGTTAAGTACTTAGTACGTGACGTAAAAATGTAAAATAAATAGAATAAAATTTCAAAAAATTACAAGACAACAAAAATAATAACCTAAAATTTCGATGACCCTACCTACAGTCGTGTCATCGTTTCTCTCTGAGGTAGAGCTTGATGGTTTTAATCACGGATAGACATCAAACTGGCGTACTGGAAAGCTCATTTCTTTTTCTTCTCTTCCTCTCTTTTTTGAAAACCACTCTTGTAATTTCTCTTCATTCTTTTGTTCAGTTCGTAATCAAACAATGAACCGGAACTCAACATTTAACTAAACAAAACTGCGCTGTAAATTTAGCAAACCGCATCGCATAAAATCGACTTGTAGTGATTTGAGGCGCTTTTCAATTGAGAGCTTGTTACTCATGAAATCACCTCAGGATCAGATCAACTGACAGGAATACATGTTGATCAATAGAAAAATGTTCTTTCGTGTCTGTGAGATCACTTCAGGAGCTCCTCGGAGTTACTCGGAGCTACCCACTGGGTCAAATGGAAAGCGGATTTAAAAACAATGGTGTGGGGTAGATGTTATTATGTGTAGGAGATGGGGAAGGGGAAGGACGATATGCGCTTGCGCAGCCCTACGGAGTGATCAGCTGATCTGATAGAGCATCGCGGTATAGTTGTCTGTTGGACACACATCACCGCGCAGACGATGCATTAGACCACAACAACGTAACTCAACTCACAACACAGTAGCTCGTATGAAGCTTTAGTATAAACGGCGAGATATAAACAGTTGTTGGGCGTGTCCTACTTTTTGAAAATGTATTTTTTTTTTTGGAAAATGTAAACAAAACATTACCAAGAACACAAAATAACTGCTGAGACAAAAAATTTTTTCTGTATGTAATGTGGGGGGCCCGAAGGGGCCCCCACACTTCATACCCCACTTCTGGCCGGGGTCCCTCCACGTTCGCGGACCTGCGGACCTGGCCAGTCCGGGCCTGCCTCACGTAGACGTTTTAGTGAGTGGAAATTGATAACGAACATAGGTTTTGCACCATTTTAGATATATTGATTTGAAATTATATTGTAAGAGAGCGCAAACCGATCCACAGAAGAAAAGAAATATGGTGCCTACATATTTCTATCATGAAAAATTGCAGTGCGCTTAGCGGTCATTTTCAGGTAAGAGCGCAAATCGGCCGAGCGCAAACTTGCCGACCGGGATTTTGCCAAAAATCACTCTTTTCAATAATATCCCAAAAAATAATATAATGACCAACGATAACCAACATTTTGGGAGGAGTAATAATTTAGTCTGATCTACCAGAACAAACTAACCTCACCTAGACACTTGGAAATTGACCATAAATTTTGTGAGAGGTAGTTTTTATTCTGACCTTACCAGAATGAACTCATCTTTGGTAGACATTTGGACGCGAGGAAAATAAGGATATTATCAGTGAGGATATTGATGTCAAGGATATTATTGAAATTACGATTTTGGGATGGATATTGTTGGCAGTATATTTTTGGACAAGATATCAAGTCGTGTTACCCTGGCCGACACCCTAATCGTGGGGTACATCAGATCCCACCTGTGTGATAATGTACAGATTTTCCACCTGGGTGATGCAAGGTTGAATTTATTTAAATTTTTTAATTGATGTAGCCGATACTTGAAAATCCATGTTAATATGTATAATGAAACTAAATAAATGATTATTAAGGCGCATAACCGAACATAGAAACAGCTTTGTTAACAGGAAAACAAATTCTACTCATGCTACCCATTTATTAACCGAAAACCATGATTTCGATCATGATTTTGATATCCTTCATGTTCAAAACAAAAGCATGAAGTTGAATCTTTTGGAAAGTATAGAGATCAATAGATGGAAAAATTCTGATAACCTTCTTAATGACCAACTAGAATGAAATAATTCACCCTTACTTGATATGTTTTCCTGGAAAGGCTAGATTAAATTTAAATAGTAATATTGGTACTTATCGAGGGTTCATTTGGAGATAGGTATACACATGAACCCTGATCAATTAACGATGAGTATTTAACAGAGCACAGCATAATAGTAATTTAGATTATCTTCTCCACTTGAAGAAGCTGTTGTACAGCGAAACAATCGTCGTGGTATTGTAAACTTTTTGTAGTAATAATTAAAAGATTAATTGACTTACCTGTAAGGAAGATCAATCTAAATTATTTGAACTCTGGATCTGTAACGTTTATCATGTAGTATACAATGTTTGGATACCGAACTGCACACTTTTTTAAAGCGATAAGCCAAGAACCTCTTTCTCGCTCGTCATGTCTATGAATCAACCATAATTCTGGTGTAGGAAAAAAGTAGTTCATGTTTTGGGCATTATAGTGGTGGGTGGGATGGAGTGTGGTTAACGTTACAGATCCAGAGTTCAAGTAATTTAGATTGATCCTCCTTACAGGTGAGTAGATTAATCTTTTAATTGCTGTTCACTCTTCCTCTGTAACGTTTACCATGTAGCTGTTGAATGACAGGATGAACGATCCACGGAATACATTTTATTTTCCCATAAATAATATTAAATTTTCAGTAAAACTACGGAGAGAAAAGATAATACTGAATTAATCAAAAAACCATGATTTTTGTTATAGTATGTGGTAAATTTTCGAATATATAGATACATAACTATCTATATGCATTTTGCTTCACTTCCATATCTCACCTACAGCGTAACATAAAATTTTTCAGTTGTAAATTTACATACATGTAAACCAACATAACCAATGATGATCATTTTCCATTACCCTATATTCAATTGTCAAATTCTAAGGTTGTCCTAGCTAGACGTATGTCTGTGGATGAACTTTTCATAATATCTCGACCAACCGGCTGTCTGCCTAGTAGTGGATGTGGCTGCATGTCTTATTGAGTATTCCTTGAATCGGCCAGTATCAACACTACTATTATATGTACAGATTACACTCTTCACTCACCTCTTCTGTTCTGTTCTGTTCAACTCAATGAAGGAGCCCACTTCCTCAACAGACGCGATGCAAGGGCGGTACAATCCTTTGTGATTAGAATGATGAAGAATGCATTGTCGAAGTAGCACTTCGATTGAGGAAGAATGCATAATCAAAGTAGCAATATGGCTACCAGAGGGTGTTAGTGCTGGGAAAAAAAGAATACATATGTATGATGATTATATTCTGTGGCAGTACACGTGTATGCCTTAGCTACTAGCAAGGCAGTATTTGATTACTCTTTCCTCACCTCTTGAATCATCATTCGATTGAATCCTTCGTTCCTTCTATAGGTCATAAAATTGTTTGGCAAGGATTCAACCTTCTTCTCAATTATTCTTCTGACTTTCCATATCACTGGTTGGTCTCTTCTGCCTGGTGGAATATCACATTATTTTAATCGCACGTAAACGGAATTTTACGTGTAAACAGCTCGACACACAACAAAATAATGGATAATTCATTGACATAACTAGCAAAAAAGGGGTTCTTGGCTTATCGCTTCAAAAAAAAGCGCAGTTCGGTATCCAAACATTTTATACTACATGGTAAACGTTACAGAGGAAGAGTGAAAAGTAATCATTCATTTAGATTCATTATAGATATTTATTTAAATATTTTTCATTCAAGCTAACCGTCTCTGCCATGAATATGTCCTCAACAGTATGAAAAAGTCGTGTGCATGTCTCAGGTGCCTTTGCCTTTGATATATCTTATGGCTCTTTTTCTGTAAGATCAAGATGCTTAGCATGATATTAATCAAAGTCAAAATATACTTTAATGTCAGAAGTTTTTCAACTTATCGACAAAGCTTTCAAGTATTAATTAAAATGTGAATTGAAATTGTCATGTATTATATAGACTATAATAGTGATAATCTCCAGATCTCAACATGAGTGTAGACGAAAGAGAGTACAACCACCATATGCGCCCCGGGGCGACTTAACAAAAAAAGGTGGCTCATTTGCTATTCCAACTGCAGGAAAAACCCGGAGAAACCTACAGTACCACCCAAGGAGTCACTGAGGCTGAAGAGAGCGCATGTATATAACTGAATAAGAATGAAAATACAACATTAACAAAATCACATCAATGACCCCTTCATTTCTGCCATCTTCTGACTGCCAATCCACTTGGTGAAAACGTTCCGGACAACGAACACTTTACGTCCTTTCTTAACCGAGAAAGTGATTTGATACCCTTTTAATGTTTGAGGGAAGGTGATTCAACATCTTACATCCATGAAAAATTATTGAATTTTTGATCAGAGTACTTTTAGGGATTATTGTTGCATACTCCCCAAAATAGGGGGGCCGTATCTCAGATGGGATTCTATTATTGCCTGGTGTACTGTTTTTTCTGCAGACGACCCGAATTCATCCAACACAATTTTTACAATGAAACAGCCGGAGGCCAGTTCTTTATTTATAATTATGGTGTGCTCTTCAAATTTGAGATTATTGTCAAGGAACACCCCTTGGAACTTCACGTTGTAACAGCTTTCTATGTATTCATTATCTAGTTCCATTTCACCGAGATCGCACTTAAAACATAATATTTTGGATTTATTATTGATTTAAGTTATATTTTATTTATTGATTGGTTTATAAGAATTAAAAAAATTACAGTGGTGCTCCGCTTTTGAATGGATCACTATGTATATTGGTGAAGAATACAGTTAAATGAAAATACGGTGTGGTAACAAAAAACTGTAATTTTGACCGTCTTAATCAATCTTGTCAGTATGACGACTGTCAAGGTTAACATCACCATTGCTACAATAGTGTGAGAATGTTGATTTTATTGAAAATATGAACAGGATGTTCAAAAAGTCAGTTGTGGAATCATCTGCGACTGAAAGATAAACTTTAGTTGCTATTTTCCATCGTACAAGATTCATGTTGTAAAGGTAAACATTCTCAATTGAAAATTGTACGAATACATGACTCTTCTGGAAATGGAAAAACATTCGATAAATTGAATTTACTTTTTTGTAATATCTAACAGAAAACAACTACTTCCCCGGCTGAAGCCACGCTGGACATTAAACTACATCTGATAGATATTGTGAAAGACCCTATATAACTTGAAGAAAAAATCTGATTCACATAGTGATTATTTCTAAGAAGTCTATTGGAGATTTTTTTTCTTTAAATGAGATAAGGGAGAATGTTATTCAGAAGTATCACTCACAGAAAATCGCTCATTTCATTGATGCGTGAACTGATGCATCTCTTTCGCTTTCAGATTTTTTCTTCAATTAATATAGGGTCTTTCACAATATCTATCAGATGTAGTTCAATGTCCAGCGTGGCTTTAGCCGGGAAGTACTTGTTTTCTGTTAGATATTATAAAAAAAGTAACTTCAATTTATCGTAGGTTTTTCTATTTCCAGATGAGTCAGGTATTTGTACAATTTTCAATTGAGAATGTTTCCGTTTACAAAGTGTGAGAATATTTTTCTCATTAGAGAGTGGCATATAATAAATCAAATCAATATTACTATCTGAAGAATGATTGACAAAGTGAAAGAAAAAATTAATATCAATGAAAATTGAATACATGCACATTTTCTATACATACAACGCTACATAGTCAAAAGATATTGAAAAATAAATAAATACAATTCAAAACACTACACAAGTAATGCAAGTTACTACACGTCAGTTTATTGAAGTGAAGTTTTGTTATTGAATATAAAAACACAATACACAAATACAATTCATAACATTAGTACTGTAAGTTTCTAAACGTCAATTCATTGAAATTCTAGATTTGTTATTTTCATGATGAAGGTAAACTAAGTCATGTAATAATAATAATAATAAAAGTCTGTAACAAGGTTATAATGAAAATTCGATGTGAGTGGAAAGTTCCGAGCGCGAGCAGAAGGTGAGCGTGAGGAACCACGAGCATCACGAATTTTCATTCTAACCGAGTAGCAGACTTTACTTTCTCCTCGATCAAAGATAGGAAACGTGACAGCAATAATTTTGACACTTACTCAATTTTTGCCACTACGATGACAATCAACTGCGTCGAGGCTAATGTTATTATTGCTAACCAGTGTGAGAATATAATTCTATTACAAGAGAGAGAATGTAAATACATTTAAATTGCATGGGGGCAGAAGTGTTGCAGAATATTTCTTCAATCTCAAGAGAGAGAATTTCAGCATTCTGTAATCAAATTTGATCTCAGAATTGGCAAATTCTGTGATGATCGTGGAGAAAATAACTTTCTGTAACTACCTCGAGAGCAATAATTTATTTCAGAAAAGAAGATAATACACAAAATTCTGATATTCTGAAGGAAACGAAAAAAAGTACGATAAAAATTATATGAAATAGTACTTACGTAGTGTTAGTAACGAATCAGTGGATTTAAAACACAAACAAAAAATTTTATATCACAGACTAAAATTCTGTGGCTTGGAAAAAGAACGACCGATGTCAGAAATTGGTAGTTCTTTCGTGAATTTGTTTTCACATTAATTAATGTCTGACATTGGTCTCTCCGATTCAAGAATTAGGGGTTCAGGAAATACTGAGGATATTGGGTGCTATGGCATTCAATAGATTGATTTAGATTCATCGGTTAGAACATAAAACAAGTATCTTGGTTTGTGTTCAAAGCCACAGAATTCGCCTAGCGAGTAGAATGCTCTGCCGAGTAAAATAGCTCTCATGAACACTTTATTTTTTTTTAATCTGTTATCGTTTTAATTTCATAAGGCAAGTGATATAACTTTTTTTGCCATTACACATAATGACTGCTTTGTTTGTATGGTTCTTGGAAGCGTTGAAGTTATATTGCTGTAGTATGAAAATATCTCTGACCTTACTCTGGATAATGAATACTGTTTCTGAAATCTGTAAGAGAATTTCTATGTAACTTAGAGCCCTACGATACTGATGAATATTTTCTGGCCTGCAGAAATTTATGAATCCAATTTTATATCTACAAAATCATGCTATACATTGATACATATAATTTAGTAAAAAAATTATCTCTAGTTTTAATAACAATGTGAAATGTCATATATTTTAAATTATTTGTCTTTGTGTTTGAAACCTGAATCCATTCATTTAGAATGTTTCATATCTTTTTTAAACTTACATGTAAAAATTTTGATATTTTAGAAGTTTTTGACGTATTTCTCAAACAAAAATATTCTGCCACTCTTGTGAATGATTATAAAATACTCTGTGGAAATAAATGTATCTGTATCTGTACCTGTTTCCGATATATAGAGGTAGATTCACTACCAATTACGGAAAGTACTTTAGCGTGGTCTCTCCACCAAGAAGTAGACAATGAAGTGAAATTTGGAAATTGTACTAAAAAATTATGTAGTGTATAGGAAACCGCTGCACCTCGATGTAAAGATATGGGCAGTTGTTACAATCAGTGTTCTTCCTCCTTAATCAAACGTTGTACTGAAGCTGGTGGTTTTCTCTGATGTTTTAGCTCAACAGCCAATAGGAAATTGGAAAAATGAATTATTTTTGTAGAGAACAACACAGCAAAAGATGACATTGAAGATGTTGGTGTTGAATTGAAGTTTTCATGGACGGTGACACAATGTGGGTAGTATCACCTGCAGTCTTGGTAAACTTTCCCGTCATATTTATATAGGCTACGCCATTAGTATATATCAAAAAGGGAAATGGGCCAATCACTAATCCTTGAGGTACTTCCCATTTGTTCTGTATTTGTCGCGATGAATTATTCTGAAGAGACACGGTTTGGGAACGAACTGATAAGTACGACTCAAACTATTCCAGAACTATATCTTAACAGCCGTACCTTTTTAAATCATTTATCAGGATTTTGTGGCATACATTTACATTGAATGGGAACAGAAGTGTTGTAGATCATTTCTTCGATGTCAAGAAAGGGAATGTTTTCTGTTTTAAATTTATTTCAGAATTGGCAAGTTCTCTATGATTGTGGAGGGTGTTTTCTATAATTAATTCTAAATCACCATGACTAAAAATTTTTTCTTTAACTGTGACACTCAAATATGTCTTACATAACTGCTTGTTGAAATTTGTCATTCAGATCAAGTTAGATGATTCAAATACGGAATTTACTCTTATATCGTCAGACACCGAAATGTTATCATTAGTAAACCGTACCTACATGTTCTCATTACCTTACTATCTAGATTCCAAGTGAAATGGCATTTGTTTGGTCATTAAATCCTTACAGTGCTGATTCACGGAACAGAAGGTTACGAAAGTTACGTTGCGTATACATTTCGTATTCAAATGGGCGTTTTCGTGAACGAAAAATGGGTTCAGAAGACCCTCATTGTGTTAGTGCTGAAAACCAAGACTATTTTCTGGAATTTATTCCAAGAATCTGTTGTGATAGCGTTTCAACGAAGGACTGAGAAAAATGGACTACGTAATTTCTTGAATGGTATGAGCAGAGAAAAGGCAAAAAACTGAGAATGTTTTTGCCTCCTTTCAGATATTTCGATTCTTCTTCTAATTGAGTAGTTATGCTTTGAATTATTTTGACGTCCGTTACAATTGCATATATCTAGGTTTAGATATAAATTGACAATAATTAGTTATATCAGCTATGAACACATACACGCTTATACCAGAACAATATATTTATGCCCGGTAAAATTCCGTTAAACAGGCGCTACAAGCTATCAAAAAAAATTTGGGACTTACGTAGTTTGACCTCCTGAACAAAAAATCCCAATGAAATTTTTGGCAGTCTCAAGTAATTTCGGAGATACGGGCCTTTTTCCAATGATAACTGGTATTTTCCAGCACACGTTTCTTCCTTGAAAAAACACCCTCAAATGCCTCCTTATTTTCACCAGCACAATACACACACCCTGATTAACCAGTTTTACACATATTTTTTTATTGAAAACAGTTCTTTATCAAAAAATCCTACAATCTTTCAGCAATAACAAAATCAACAAATTCATGCTGTTTTGTTTAATGAATATCTGTCATGTCAGGTTGGTCACTTGAAAATCAGTCTCCACCAACTTTTTAAAACAATGTAAATAACGTAACGGTTGCGAACCCAATTTTGCGACATTGCCAAGGTGATTCCAGAAATATTTTATTCACGTATCACGTGGAATACTTTCGTGAATGAGTATGAAAAATGAGCAGTTGATATAACCACTTTATTTTCCTATCAACACTTTACCTGTACATTTGAAACAATGGTCCTTATAATGTATCTAACTGACTAGCAAAATTCAAAGGACGAGACAGATCACGGAAATGTGCACAAACATAATATGAATACGCACACAAAAAATATGTAGCACTTTTTACATAAAATAAACTACTTCAATGACTATAACTTAACCTGACCGACCTGACCTCATGCAAACCTAACCGAGCTTACCCGACTATACGGTTAGGTTGCGTCTTTTTCTCTATGTTTGAGCACATACCAAAAATGAGTAATTGTGATTCGACACGTTTTTTAAGTAATTAGTTCTTCGCAAAAATGCCTCCTACATGCTCTGTCTATTTAAAAAATATCTTTTGTGCATTAAAAATATCAAGAATTTTTTTTCAATTCAGTTATCTCACTACGAAATGGCTTCTGTCATAATAAATACTAGCCAGTATCAATGTCTTTGTATTTCATTGAATCAACAATAAGTCAATAACTTTATAAGAGTACAATGCGACGTTGTCAGGCTCCCTAAAATTGCTATGCATACTGAATACTGATGAATATGCAATTTTTGTAATGAATAGTTTTCAGAAGTATTGGCGCACTAGAAACTGGCAATTTTTTCATCAATAATGATAATATTAATACTTCCTCATAAACACTCGAAGATTGTATCAAAAGGCATAGCTTGTGCGGGTAGAGGACTGCTAATATTGTTTTATAATGAAAATGCAAACTTGACAATTCGCGCATCCCTATCACTATCCGCCGTCCATTCTTCTCAAACGTATCAAGCAACTTTAATATCATCGGTTATTGCTTGGCTAAGATCAATCACACGAAATACGCGAATACGCGATCTAACCAAGCGTGCTCATCCGATATTTGAAAAAACCCCTCTTGTAAATTCACAAATTTCAACAGAGCGCGCATTCCTACTGCTACTATTTTCTTAAACTTTTTTTAGAAACGTCCATCCCCTATTTCTCAGTATTCATATTACTACTTTGTAGGTTAGGTTAGGTTTGAACGTGAGTAGGCCCGTATCGGGCACTCCACTGCGGCCAATGGCCTATTGTGGCTACTACTTTGTAACTTGATGTAACTTAACCAACCCTTACTTCTTGGTGAAGATATCTAGCAAGAAAGACGCGAGCATTTTCCCATCACTACTTTGTCAGTTTCTATCATGTTTAAGTAGAAATTTTCATCCATTATTTGTTAGTGAAGAACAGAACCATAAATACGCGATATCTCTCAACTTTGCGTTGAAAATTGCATCAATTATTTGTTGGTGAAAAACAAAAAAATAAATAAGCGAGCGCGCGCATTTCTATCGACACTTTGTCGATTGTTCTCAACTTTATGTTGAAACGCTCATCCCCTAGTCGTTGGCGAAAATATACAGCAAGAAGTACGCTAGAGAAAGGAGCGTCCTCGCTTTGCTAGTGTATTTCTTGTCTTGTTCTTTACCGACAAATGAGGGATGAAAGTTTTCACTCAAAATTAAGAGAAATCGACAAAACAGTGAAGGAAATGCGCGCGCTTGCCCGACATTTCGCAAATCCGCGCGCACAGATTTGCGAAATTTCGGGCGAGCGCACTCGCTTTGCTAGCGTATTTCTGGTCTTGTTCATCACTGAAAAATTAGGGATGGAGGTTTCTAGTCAAAGTTGACAGAAACTGACAAAATAGTGGTGGGAATGCGCGCGCTAGCCCGACATTTCGCAAATCCACGCTCGCGGATTCGCGAAATGTCAAGCGAGCGCGCTCGCTTCGCTTGCGTATTTCTTGCTTATTTCCTCCACCAAAAAGTGAAGGTTAAGATACATTAAGTAACAAATTAGTAATAGGAATGCGCGTGCTCGCTTTGCTTGCTTATTACTTGCTAAATATCTTCACTAAGAAATAGGGGATAGACGTTTCTACATAAAGTTTAGAAAAATCTACAAAGTTGTAGCAGTAGGAATTCCCGCTCTGTTGAAATTTATGAATTTACAAGAGAGGATTTCCGAAATATCGGCTGAGCACGCTTGGTTCGATCGCGTATTTTGTGTGATTGATCCTAGCCACGCAATAACGGATGCTAGTAGTTGTATCAGTTGGAGAGGAATGGACGAAGTATAGTGAATGCGCGAATTGTAAAGTTTGCATTTTCCTTATATAACAATAATAGCAGTCGTCTACCCACACAGACTATGCCTTTTGGTACACCCTCCGAGTGTTTATGAAAAAGTACTATCATTATTTATTATTTGATTTAAATTAAAATTCTCCAGTCGGGCACGGTCTCCGATACATTCGGAAGGTGCGCTGGCAACATCATTACCCCAATAACCACTCCCCAAACTATGGGGCGAGCAGCTATTGGGTCCGGGAATCGTGTGCCCTGAGAAGACGTAATGAACCGAGGATAACAGTCTTCTGCATTCTTCCGGCTATGATTTCTGACAACTTTCGACATGCCGGTATGATTTTCAGGTTCGAGAGTAACGAATTCATCAGTAGAGCCTGCGGAGTTCGAAGAGTAAATCTCGATATTTCGTTCGTTTCTCCTCCTCTCTTCGGACTATATTCGTTTCGCCAGGAGCCGAAAACTCAATGACGAAAATCGTCTTACTTCGTCTACTACGTCGAGGAGTACTACATCTGGCTTATTGACCTGTATTTGCCCGAGGGTGGGAAATGAGTTTTCCCAGTAGATCCGGCACTTCTAATTCTCCACTACGGACTCAATATCCCCTGGAGCGTGAGGCAACACTGGTGTCTCGTCTATTCCGTACGAGTGTCGTAGATGGTAATATAACACTCGTAGAGCCGCGTTATGTCTGTGGATATAGGCTGAGACCGCATATGCTGGAAATGCTGAAAGCAAATGCATAACAGTCTCAGGCGCCTGACGGCAGGCCCTGCATCTAATATCATGGACCTCTATACCCATCACGTGGCTTTGGTAGACCAAGGTGTTGAAGACACCATCTTGGTAGGCCATTAACTTCAGCCCACTTGACCTAAGGATGGCGTAGGTCAATTTCTTTGATAAGCCGAGGTCTTCGACGTTCCTGAAGAAGACCCCATGAATAGGCTCATCCCTATGCAGCCGCAGCAGAGCTGCATTTTCTGTAGCCTTTACATGGGCTTTTTGCCGAACAGGTTCCAACTCTGTGACAGAGTTCGGATCACGCCGTTTGGTGCCGAAACTGAGACCAAGTTCATCAGCCGCACGGGCTGCTGCCTTGAAGAGCAACGCTCCAATCTCTGCGTTTTCATGGTCTCGGACCATGCAAGAGAAGGGGCTCTAAGTTCCTGATTACTTTACAGGCTCCATCCGATACCATTCTGTCGCGAACACACTCCAAACTTAAAAGTCCTTGCCCTTATTGTTGTCGGGGGACATATAACCGGAGAACGGACGATTTGGGATGCAAACTCCTGTAAAGGTACATCATCGTGTGCGTCTTCACGTCGAGTTGTCGCAGCTCCTCCTGAGTCCTCTTCATCACTCCGAAGGAGTAGAGTAAGATCGGAACGGCAAGCATATTTGTTCTTTCCCGACAGTTCTGATGACCAGATCTGTCGGAGTATGTGCTGATACTGGCCGCGGAGAGATTTTTTGACAGTTATAACAGTGTATTTTTTTTTCTCCTTAGGAGTGTACCAGTCAGGCACTGTCTCCGGTGCTCCGACCCATCTGGAGGGCGCGCTGGTGTCGTGAACCCCAACAACCACTCCCTACGTCCGTAGGGTGAGTGATTACTGGGTCGGAGAATCATGTGCCCTGAGTAGATGGAGCGAACCAAGAATAACGGCCTTCTGCATTCGTGCTGCTAAGATTTCTGCCATATTACGGAGTTTGGGTTAGCCCGTTCAGTGTCGAATACGAGACCGAGTTCATCGGCCGCACGGGTTGCTGCCTAAAAAAGAAATGCTCCAATCCCTGCTTTTTCATGGTCGCGGACCATGCAGAGAAGGGGATCTGAACTCCGGATGACTTTACAGGCCCCATCCAGAACCATTCTGTTATGCAGACACTCCAAACTCAAAAGTCCACGGCCTCCCCGTTGTCTGGGAAAGTATAACCGTGAACGGACGATTTGGGATGCAAGCTCCTATTGAGATGCATCATTTTGCGAGTTTTAACGTCGAGTTGTCGCAGCTCTTCCTTAGTTAACTTCATTACTCCGAAAGAGTAAAGAAGGATCGAAACAGCAAGCATATTAGTTGCAGCAACTTTGTTCTTCCCCGACAGTTCTGATGACCAGATCTGTCGGAGTTTATGCTGATACTTGCCGCGGAGAGAGTTTTTAACTGAGAATACCTCTTGGGAGCGGCATTGCTCCACCCCTAGGTAGGTATAAGTCTCTCCGGCATCCAGATGATGTAGGATGATTCCGTCTACGAGCTGGACATCTCTCCGTATTCCTCGCATCGTCCTCTTTTGAGATGAACCGTGGCACATTTGTCGATCCCAAATTCCATACCGATAGCATGCGTATATTCTTCCACCACCCTAAGGGACTGATGTAGATCCCTTTCTCCAGAGGCATACAATTTGAGATCATCCATGTAAAATAGATGGGTGACCTTATGCCTCCGGTTGCTGGGGGTGCCGCAGTTGTACCCACGGGTATTCCAGAGTACAACGGACAATGGCAATAGTGAGATGCAGAAGAGAAGAGGGCTGAGGGAGTCTCCCTGAAACACTCCCCTTCTAATGATGACCTGCTCTGTTTGGACTGTGTTTCTACCAGATATTATGGTGAAGCGAGTCCTCCAGAGCGGCATCAGTTGTCCAATGCATCCCTCTATTTGACCAGGTACCTCAAGGCATCTGAGCAAATGCATGATTAACTCATGTGATGTTGTATAAAATGCATTGCGGGAATCGATCCAGGCCATCGAAAGGTTACGCTTATACTGCACGGAGTCCAGCGTGATACATCTATCGATGAGCAGGTTCTCCTTGCACCCGGCGACCCCTTTCTTTGACACTCTTTGCTCATATATCCGTTCATACACCGGATCAACTGCGGAGAGAATGCGCGTGTATAAGATGCGCGTAAACACCTTATAACACGCATTCAAGCATGTTATCGGCCTGTAATTCTTTGGATCAGACAAATCTCTGTTTTTGGGGATGAGCACGGTTCGCCCCTCGACAAACCACTCCAGAATCTGCTGCTCCCCATCTAGCCATGAGTTAAAAACTCTAGCCAGATGGCGGTGGGTTGTTGGAAACTTTTTCCACCAATAGTTATTTAACCCATCAGGGCCCTTCGTACTTCTTCCGTGGTTATCGGATTACGCAGTTCATTGAGCTCAGGCTGCCAAAGCCTCCTGCAGAATGCTTCGAACTGCGCTAGGGCTGGAGTATCTACGTTGAGTGGTTGCGGATACTCATAGATATTCTTCCAGAATGTTTCCACCCGATCTGCAGCCGGCGGGTTATCGACAACACGTGGAGGCTCTTGGAATAAGCGAGAAGGTTTATCGCGGAACTTTATGTTTTCCGCGACACTTCCCGCCCGCCTCACTAATGACTTCTTTGCAGCCACTAGCATTCGTATCCTATCAAGGCAGTGCTGTTTGATGGTGAACAGCACACCTTGATTTAATGTGTGTTGGGCTCGTCTCAATTTTGCGGCAATTCGCCGCACTGCGGGCGTTATTATTATTATAATTATTATTATTATTATTATACTTTTTTTTTTTTCCCGTTGGGAATGTACCAGTCAGGCCCTGTCTCCGGTGCTCCGATACATTCGGAGGGCGCGCTGGTGTCGTTAACCCCAATAACCACTCCCTACGTCCGTAGGGTGAGTGACTATTGGGTCCGAGAATCATGTGCCCTGAGTAGACGGAGCGAACCAAGGATGACGGCCTTCTGCATTCGCGCTGCTAAGATTTCTGCCATATTACGGCAAGCAGGTATTATCTTCAAGTTGGAGAGCAGTGTGTCCATCATTCCACCAAGGACTCCTATGATCAGAACCACCATTTTGACAGAATGGTCCGGATATAACCTGCGGAGTTCAAAGAGAAGATCTCGATATTTAGTCCGTTTTTCCTCCTCTTTTCGAACGATATTCATTTCGCCTGGAGCGGAAAACTCCATGACGAATATCGTTCTACTTTGGTGGTCGAGGAGGACAACATCAGGATTATTGGCTTGTATTTGCCTGAGGGTGGGGAATGAGTAGTTCCAATAGATCCGGCACCTCTCATTCTCCACCACGGACTCAATATCCCCCGGAACATAAGGCAACACCGGTGTCTCGTCTATACCGTACAAGTGTCGTAGATAGTAGTATTACACTCGTAGCGCCGCGTTATGCCTGTGGATATAGGCTGAGACCGCATAAGATGGGCATGCTGATAGCAAATGCATTACGGTCTCAGGTGCCCCACGACATGCCCTGCATCGGGTGTCAGGGACGTCTATACCCATCACGCGACTACGATAGACGAGGGTGTTGAAGACACCATCCTGGCAGGCCATTATGAATCCCTCGGTCTCCGACTTTAGCTCACTCGACCTGAGGAAGGCAAAGGTCAAGCTTTTGGATAAGCCAAGGTCTTCGATGTTGTGAAAGAAGACACCATGCATTGGCTTATCCATATGTAGCTGTAGCAGGACCTCTGTCTCCGCAGCTTTGATGTGAGCTTTTTGCTGAACGGGTCCCAACTCGGTGACAGAGTTTGGGTTAGCCCGTTCAGTGTCGAATACGAGACCGAGTTCATCGGCCGCACGGGTTGCTGCCTTAAAAAGAAATGCTCCAATCCCTGCTTTTTCATGGTCGCGGACCATGCAGAGAAGGGGATCTGAACTCCTGATGACTTTACAGGCCCCATCCAGAACCATTCTGTTATGCATACACTCCAAACTCAAAAGTCCACGGCCTCCCCGTTGTCTGGGAAAGTATAACCGTGGAACGGACGATTTAGGATGCAAGCACCTATTGAGATGCATCACTTTGCGAGTTTTAACGTCGAGTTGTCGCAGCTCTTCCTTAGTCCACTTCATTACTACGAAAGAGTAGAGAAGGATCGGAACGGCAAGCATATTGGTTGCAGCAACTTTGTTCTTCCCCGACAGTTCTGATGACCAGATCTGTCGGAGTTTATGCTGATACTTGCCGCGGAGAGAGTTCTTAACTGTGAATTCCTCTTGGGAGTGGCGTTGCTCCACCCCTAGGTAAGTATACGTCTCTCCGGCATCCAGATGATGTAGGATGATTCCGTCTACGAGCTGGACATCCTCTCCGTATTCCTCGCATCGTCCTCTTTTGAGATGAACCGTGGCACATTTGTCGATCCCAAATTCCATTCCGATAGCATGCGTGTACTCTTCCACCACCCTAAGGGACTGATGTAGGTCCCTTTCTCCAGAGGCATATAATTTGAGGTCATCCATGTAAAACAGATGGGTGACTTTATGCCTCCGGTTGCTGGGGGTGCCGCAGTTGTACCCACGGGTATTCCTGAGTACAACGGACAATGGCAATAGTGAGATGCAGAAGAGAAGAGGGCTGAGGAAGTCTCCCTGAAACACGCCTCTTCTAATGATGACCTGCTCTGTTTGGACTATGTCTCTACCAGATCTTATGGTGAAGCGAGTCCTCCAGAGTGGCATCAGTTGTCCAATGCATCCCACTATCTGATTGGGTACCTCAAGACATCTGAGCAAATGCATGATTAACTCATGCGATGTAGTATCAAATGCCTTGCGGTAATCAATCCAGGCCATTGAAAGGTTACGCTTATACTTATTATTATTATTATTATTATTATTATTATTATTATTATTATTATTATTATTATTATTATTATTATTATTATTATTATTATTATCATTATTATTATTATTGTCATTATTATTATTATTTTTTTTCTCCTAGGAGTGTACCAGTCAGGCCCTGTCTCCGGTGCTCCGACCCATCCGGAGGGCGCGCTGGTGTCGTTAACCCCAATAAACACTCCCTACGTCCGTAGGGTGAGTGATTATTGGGTCCGAGAATCGTGTGTCCTGAGTAGACGGAGCGAACCAAGTATAATGGCCTTCTGCATTCTTGCTGCTAAGATTTCTGCCATATTTAGGCAAGCTGGTATTATCTTCAAGTTAGAGAGCAGTGTGTCCATCATTCCACCAAGGACTCCTATAATCAGAACCACCATTTTGACAGAATGGTCCGGATATAACCTGCGGAGTTCAAAGAGAAGATCTCGATATTTAGTCCGTTTTTCCTCCTCTTTTCGAACGATATTCATTTCGCCTGGAGCGGAAAACTCCATGACGAATATCGTTCTACTTTGGTGGTCGAGGAGGACAACATCAGGCTTATTGGCTTGTATTTGCCTGAGGGTGGGGAATGAGTAGTTCCAATAGATTCGGCATCTCTCATTCTCCACCACGGACTCAATATCCCCCGGAGCATAAGGCAACACCGGTGTCTCGTCTATGCCGTACGAGTGTCGTAGGTGGTAGTACAACACTCGTAGCGCCGCGTTATGCCTGTGGATATAGGCTGAGACCGCATAAGATGGGCATGCTGATAGCAAATGCATTACGGTCTCAGGTGCCCCACGACATGCCCTGCATCGGGTGTCAGGGACGTCTATACCCATAACGCGACTACGGTAGACAAGGGTGTTGAAGACACCATCCTGGCAGGCCATTATGAATCCCTCGGTCTCCGACTTTAGCTCACTTGACCTGAGGAAGGCAAAGGTCCTGCTTTTGGATAAGCCAAGGTCTTCGATGTTGTGAAAGAAGACACCATGCATTGGCTTATCCATATGTAGCTGTAGCAGGACCTCTGTCTCCGCAGCTTCTATGTGAGCTTTTTGCTGAACGGATCCCAACTCGGTGACAGAGTTTGGGTTAGCCCGTTCAGTGTCGAAAACGAGACCGAGTTTATCGGCCGCACGGGTAGCTGCCTTAAAAAGGAATGCTCCAATCCCTGCTTTCTCATGGTCGCGGACCATGCAGAGAAGGGGATCTGAACTCCTGATGACTTTACAGGCCCCATCCAGAACCATTCTGTTATGCAGACACTCCAAACTCAAAAGTCCACGGCCTCCCCGTTGTCTGGGAAAGTATAACCGTGGAACGGACGATTTAGTATGCAAGCTCCTATTGAGATGCATCATTTTGCGAGTCTTAACGTCAAGTTGTCGCAGCTCTTCCTTAGTCCACTTCATCACTCCGAAAGAGTAAAGAAGGATCGGAACGGCAAGCATATTAGTTGCAGCAACTTTGTTCTTCCCCGACAGTTCTGATGACCAGATCTGTCGGAGTTTATGCTGATACTTGCCGCGGAGAGAGTTTTTAACTGCGAATACCTCTTGGGAGCGGCGTTGTTCCACCCCAAGGTAGGTATAAGTCTCTCCGGCATCCAGATGATGTAGGATGCTTCCGTCTACAAGCTGGACATCCTCTCCGTATTCCTCGCATCGTCCTCTTTTGAGATGAACCGTGGCACATTTGTCGATCCCAAATTCCATACCGATAGCATGCGTATATTCTTCCACCACCCTAAGGGACTGATGTAGGTCCCTTTCTCCAGAGGCATACAATTTGAGGTCATCCATGTAAAATAGATGGGTGACCTTATGCCTCCGGTTTCTGGGGGTGCCGCAGTTGTACCCACGGGTATTCCTGAGTGCAACGGACAATGGCAATAGTGAGATGCAGAAGAGAAGAGGGCTAAGGGAGTCTCCCTGAAACACGCCTCTTCTAATGATGACCTGCTCTGTTTGGACTATGTCTCTACCAGATCTTATGGTGAAACGAGTCCTCCAGAGTGGCATCAGTTGTCCAATGCATCCCACTATTTGACCGGGTACCTCAAGGCATCTGAGCAAATGCATGATTAACTCATGTGATGTTGTATCAAATGCCTTGCGGTAATCGATCCAGGCCATCGAAAGGTTACGCTTATACTGCACGGAGTCCTGCGTGATACAACTATCGATGAGCAGGTTCTCCTTGCACCCGGCGACCCCTTTCTTTGACCCTCTTTGCTCATTTATCCGTTCATACACCGGATCAACTGCGGAGAGAATGCGCGTGTATAAGATGCGCGTAAACACCTTATAACACGCATTCAAGCAAGTTATCGGCCTGTAATTCTTTGGATCAGACAAATCTCCATTTTTGGGGATGAGCACGGTTCGACCCTCGACAAACCACTCCAGAATCTGCTGCTCCCCATCTAGCCATGAGTTGAAAACTCTGGCCAGATGGCGGTGGGTTGTTGGAAACTTTTTCCACCAATAGTTATTCAACCCATCAGGGCCTGGAGCAGCGAAATTCTTAGAGCCTTTTAGGGCCCCTCGTACTTCTTCCGTGGTTATCGGAATGCGCAGATCATTGAGCTCAGGCTGCCGAAGCCTCCTGCAAAATGCTTCGAACTGCGCTAGGGCTGGAGTATCTACGTTGAGTGGTTGCGGATACTCATAGATATTCTTCCAGAATGTTTCCACCCGATCTGCAGCCGGCGGGTTATCGACAACACGTGGAGGCTCTTGGAATAAGCGAGAAGGTTTATCGCGGAACTTAGTGTTTTCCGCGATACTTCTCGCCCGCCTCACTAGTGACTTCTTTGCAGCCACTAGCATTCGTATCCTATCAAGGCAGTGCTGTCTGATGGTAAACAGCACACCTTGGTTTAATGTGTGGTGAGCTCGTCTCAATTCTGCGGCAATTCGCCGCACTGCGGGCGTGAAAGGCCTATTGGCCGCCACGAAGTCCACCACACACTGGATACGAGACGCGTGTTGTCTCGCCGACTTGATCTTGGCTTCCATCTTGTGTACACGTCGCTCATGCCTCCCTACCAGAGCGGTGGTGTCCCTCCTCTCTGTTTGGGATAGAGCATGAGCGGCGTCGTACACGACAGAATTGATCTGCCAGATGTCAGCCTCTTCTGGAAGAACATCGCCAATCTCCGCATCCACCCGTGCCAGTTCTTGCGGCTTCAGGGGCTTCATTTTGTGAAGCGCCCTGCGGGTTCTGATATCCTCCATCAGTGGAACAATGCGATTCTCCTCCACAGCCAAACCGACACGTGGCATATCTGCCACTTCGATAACCGGCTGAGGAGGAGCTCTAACGTAGCCTCGAGCCCGAAGATGGGATACATAATCCCTGAGATTTTGTGCGGAAAACGCTGCATGCTCTAGGTGTCTCTCACACCACAGAGCATGCATTCTCGCCATGTATCCTCTCCGGGCGGGCTCACTGCTCTCGTAGCAATGCAGAAGTCCGTCCCTCAATTCGTCCGTCCACTCAAAGCGTCCGTTGTTATCGCGGTCGTCATCATTTGGCAAATCATCGTTGGCCCCACCACCTTGCCTTTGCCCCTAATCCGTTATTATTATTATTATTATTATTATTATTATTATTATTATTATTATTATTATTATTATTATTATTATTATTATTATTATTATTATTATTATTATTATTATTATTATTATTTTTTTTTTTTTTTTTCCCGTTGGGAATGTACCAGTCAGGCCCTGTCTCCGGTGCTCCGATACATCCGGAGGGCGCGCTGGTGTCGTTAACCCCAATAACCACTCCCTACGTCCGTAGGGTGAGTGACTATTGGGTCCGAGAATCATGTGCCCTGAGTAGACGGAGCGAACCAAGGATGACGGCCTTCTGCATTCGCGCTGCTAAGATTTCTGCCATATTACGGCAAGCAGGTATTATCTTCAAGTTGGAGAGCAGTGTGTCCATCATTCCACCAAGGACTCCTATGATCAGAACCACCATTTTGACAGAATGGTCCGGATATAACCTGCGGAGTTCAAAGAGAAGATCTCGATATTTAGTCCGTTTTTCCTCCTCTTTTCGAACGATATTCATTTCGCCTGGAGCGGAAAACTCCATGACGAATATCGTTCTACTTTGGTGGTCGAGGAGGACAACATCAGGCTTATTGGCTTGTATTTGCCTGAGGGTGGGGAATGAGTAGTTCCAATAGATCCGGCACCTCTCATTCTCCACCACGGACTCAATATCCCCCGGAACATAAGGCAACACCGGTGTCTCGTCTATACCGTACGAGTGTCGTAGATGGTAGTATAACACTCGTAGCGCCGCGTTATGCCTGTGGATATAGGCTGAGACCGCATAAGATGGGCATGCTGATAGCAAATGCATTACGGTCTCAGGTGCCCCACGACATGCCCTGCATCGGGTGTCAGGGACGTCTATACCCATCACGCGACTACGGTAGACGAGGGTGTTGAAGACACCATCCTGGCAGGCCATTATGAATCCCTCGGTCTCCGACTTTAGCTCACTCGCCCTGAGGAAGGCAAAGGTCAAGCTTTTGGATAAGCCAAGGTCTTCGATGTTATGAAAGAAGACACCATGCATTGGCTTATCCATATGTAGCTGTAGCAGGACCTCTGTCTCCGCAGCTTTGATGTGAGCTTTTTGCTGAACGGGTCCCAACTCGGTGACAGAGTTTGGGTTAGCCCGTTCAGTGTCGAATACGAGACCGAGTTCATCGGCCGCACGGGTTGCTGCCTTAAAAAGAAATGCTCCAGCTTTTTCATGGTCGCGGACCATGCAGAGAAGGGGATCTGAACTCCTGATGACTTTACAGGCCCCATCCAGAACCATTCTGTTATGCATACACTCCAAACTCAAAAGTCCACGGCCTCCCCGTTGTCTGGGAAAGTATAACCGTGGAACGGACGATTTAGGATGCAAGCACCTATTGAGATGCATCACTTTGCGAGTTTTAACGTCGAGTTGTCGCAGCTCTTCCTTAGTCCACTTCATTATTATTATTATTATTATTATTATTATTATTATTATTATTATTATTATTATTATTATTATTATTATTATTATTATTATTATTATTTTTTTTTTTTTTCCCGTTGGGAATGTACCAGTCAGGCCCTGTCTCCGGTGCTCCGATACATCCGGAGGGCGCGCTGGTGTCGTTAACCCCAATAACCACTCCCTACGTCCGTAGGGTGAGTGACTATTGGGTCCGAGAATCATGTGCCCTGAGTAGACGGAGCGAACCAAGGATGACGGCCTTGTGCATTCGCGCTGCTAAGATTTCTGCCATATTACGGCAAGCAGGTATTATCTTCAAGTTGGAGAGCAGTGTGTCCATCAAGGACTCCTATGATCAGAACCACCATTTTGACAGAATGGTCCGGATATAACCTGCGGAGTTCAAAGAGAAGATCTCGATATTTAGTCCGTTTTTCCTCCTCTTTTCGAACGATATTAATTTCGCCTGGAGCGGAAAACTCCATGACGAATATCGTTCTACTTTGGTGGTCGAGGAGGACAACATCAGGCTTATTGGCTTGTATTTGCCTGAGGGTGGGGAATGAGTAGTTCCAATAGATTCGGCATCTCTCATTCTCCACCACGGACTCAATATCCCCCGGAGCATAAGGCAACACCGGTGTCTCGTCTATACCGTACGAGTGTCGTAGGTGGTAGTACAACACTCGTAGCGCCGCGTTATGCCTGTGGATATAGGCTGAGACCGCATAAGATGGGCATGCTGATAGCAAATGCATTACGGTCTCAGGTGCCCCACGACATGCCCTGCATCGGGTGTCAGGGACGTCTATACCCATCACGCGACTACGGTAGACAAGGGTGTTGAAGACACCATCCTGGCAGGCCATTATGAATCCCTCGGTCTCCGACTTCAGCTCACTCGACCTGAGGAAGGCAAAGGTCAAGCTTTTGGATAAGCCAAGGTCTTCGATGTTATGAAAGAAGACACCATGCATTGGCTTATCCATATGTAGCTGTAGCAGGACCTCTGTCTCCGCAGCTTTTATCTGAGCTTTTTGCTGAACGGGTCCCAACTCGGTGACAGAGTTTGGGTTAGCCCGTTCAGTGTCGAAAACGAGACCGAGTTCATCGGCCGCACGGGTAGCTGCCTTAAAAAGGAATGCTCCAATCCCTGCTTTCTCATGGTCGCGGACCATGCAGAGAAGGGGATCTGAACTCCTGATGACTTTACAGGCCCCATCCAGAACCATTCTGTTATGCAGACACTCCAAACTCAAAAGTCCACGGCCTCCCCGTTGTCTGGAAAAGTATAACCGTGGAACGGACGATTTAGGATGCAAGCTCCTATTGAGATGCATCATTTTGCGAGTCTTAACGTCAAGTTGTCGCAGCTCTTCCTTAGTCCACTTCATCACTCCGAAAGAGTAAAGAAGGATCGGAACGGCAAGCATATTAGTTGCAGCAACTTTGTTCTTCCCCGACAGTTCTGATGACCAGATCTGTCGGAGTTTATGCTGATACTTGCCGCGGAGAGAGTTTTTAACTGCAAATACCTCTTGGGAGCGGCGTTGTTCCACCCCAAGGTAGGTATAAGTCTCTCCGGCATCCAGATGATGTAGGATGCTTCCGTCTACGAGCTGGACATCCTCTCCGTATTCCTCGCATCGTCCTCTTTTGAGATGAACCGTGGCACATTTGTCGATCCCAAATTCCATACCGATAGCATGCGTATATTCTTCCACCACCCTAAGGGACTGATGTAGGTCCCTTTCTCCAGAGGCATACAATTTGAGGTCATCCATGTAAAACAGATGGGTGACATTATGCCTCCGGTTGCTGGGGGTGCCGCAGATGTACCCACGGGTATTCCTGAGCGCAACGGACAATGGCAATAGTGAGATGCAGAAGAGAAGAGGGCTAAGGGAGTCTCCCTGAAACACACCTCTTCTAATGATGACCTGCTCTGTTTGGACTATGTCTCTACCAGATCTTATGGTGAAGCGAGTCCTCCAGAGCGGCATCAGTTGTCCAATGCATCCCACTATTTGACCGGGTACGTCAAGGCATCTGAGCAAATGCATGATTAACTCATGTGATGTTGTATCAAATGCCTTGCGGTAATCGATCCAGGCCATCGAAAGGTTACGCTTATACTGCACGGAGTCCTGCGTGATACATCTATCGATGAGCAGGTTCTCCTTGCACCCGGCGACCCCTTTCTTTGACCCTCTTTGCTCATTTATCCGTTCATACACCGGATCAACTGCGGAGAGAATGCGCGTGTATAAGATGCGCGTAAACACCTTATAACACGCATTCAAGCATGTTATCGGCCTGTAATTCTTTGGATCAGACAAATCTCCGTTTTTGGGGATGAGCACGGTTCGCCCCTCGACAAACCACTCTGGAATCTGCTGCTCCCCATCTAGCCATGAGTTGAAAACTCTGGCCAGATGGCGGTGGGTTGTTGGAAACTTTTTCCACCAATAGTTATTCAACCCATCAGGGCCTGGAGCAGCGAAATTCTTAGAGCCTTCTAGGGCCCCTCGTACTTCTTCCGTGGTTATCGGAATGCGCAGATCATTGAGCTCAGGCTGCCGAAGCCTCCTGCAAAATGCTTCGAACTGCGCTAGGGCTGGAGTATCTACATTGAGTGGTTGCGGATACTCATAGATATTCTTCCAGAATGTTTCCACCCGATCTGCAGCCGGCGGGTTATCGACAACACGTGGAGGCTCTTGGAATAAGCGAGAAGGTTTATCGCGGAACTTTATGTTTTCCGCGATACCTCTCGCCCGCCTCACTAGTGACTTCCTTGTAGCCACTAGCATTCGTATCCTATCAAGGCAGTGCTGTTTGATGGTGAACAGCACACCTTGATTTAATGTGTGGTGAGCTCGTCTCAGTTTTGCGGCAATTCGCCGCACTGCGGGCGTGAAAGGCCTATTGGCCGCCACGAAGTCCACCATTATTATTATTATTATTATTATTATTATTATTATTATTATTATTATTATTATTATTATTATTATTATTATTATTATTATTATTATTATTATTATTATTATTATTATTATTATTATTATTATTATTATTATTATTATTATTATTATTATTATTATTATTATTATTATTATTATTATTATTATTATTATTATTATTATTATTATTATTATTATTATTATTGTCGCGACTAGGGCTAATAGGGTAGCATCCTGAGCCGTATAAGGGGTTGCTTCCCTTATACAAAATGCGACTTGGGGGGTAGCTACAGGTGGTAGCTATATTAAATCAAGGGGTAGTAACAGAACATAAATATTTATTAAATAACAACTGGGATACGGGGGGAAAGTATAAACACATTGCAAAATAAGGGGCATTCAATAATATAATAGGGAACAAATAACTCTTTCCTAAAACCATAACTAAACCAACACTTACAGCTAAGGCCAAAAGGGCCTAGCCTATAAGGCTAACAGAGCGCTAGGGCTCTCTCATCTACAGGAGTCTATTACTAACTATTTCCCCTGATGCAAATCACCTTATATTTATATATAGATAGAAATGTTTTATTTTTATTTGGTGTGCACTGTCATGGTCATATAATTTGCTAGTCATCAAACCCGCAATTGTTAATGACCTGCGATCATGACCTAATCAATTAATAACAAGAAACAATAAATCAGTGCACCAAAACGATTCAAATGGCATTGCACGATATCACGACATTTGCCCATCTTCTAAAAAAGCTGGGCCCCAGCTTTAAAATACAAACACAAACCTACGAAAACCTTATACAAAGCAAGTGCCCTATTCTAATAATACATAAATCTACTACTGAAATGATTACAAAAAATATATTTTTCTGGGTCCTATTACGTGGTACACACACAGCGACGGGATCTGGTCCTGTTGACACCATAATTTTCTTCAGCTCTGGCATTTCTACAGTATTCCGTATCCGGTAACACAGCTCGAAATTGAACGGGACTGCATCGTTTGGCACCCTGGGTACTGGCTGTCGACAAACATTCATCGGTGGGGCTGGCAGCTACGGTAGGCGTTACCATTCTGGGACTGCAAATATTCGGAATCACAGCATCTGGAACATCCTTCGGGGCAGTTTCAGGAATATCAACGGCAAATGTCTGGTGTCTCTTCTGGGCACCACTGGTTCAGGAAGCTGAGTCGGCTTGGAAGTTTTCGACCTGGATAATCTTCTGGAATCCTTGACAAACTCACGTTTCTCCATCCTCCATTTATGACTTCAGGAGGAAGCATCTGGATTACTCAGTTCGTCCAGTGCTTCACTCCTTTGTACAGCCTCTCCATCTTGATTTGCTGTCCACCTTTGAAACCTTTCATTCCCGATACTTCCTGGAATTCTCACCGGACTCACGTTCAGAATCCTTATTCCACTTCTGGGGAAGGAAACATCTGGATTACTCAGTTCGTCCAGTGTTCCAACCCTTTTTGAACCATTTTGAATATCGCAGCTTCTCACTTTCAGTTATTGCCAGTCATGTTGGGTGTCCAAATTCTATTCTCGAAATGCCAGACTGGGTACTCGGTTGTCCTGCATAGGGATCACGAGACTCGACTCGATCAAATCGACTCAACTCGTTATCGTGTCTATGAAGTTGTTCACGAACGTTGATTAAATATGGAATATGCTATCCTAACTAGAGAGTTAGGCACAATCGAGTACTCAATTCCATATTTGATCGACGTTCGTGAACAAATTCATAGAAACGATAACGAATTAAGTCGATTCGATCGAGTCGAGTCTCGTGATCCCTACGCTGATCTCTTCTCTCCAGGATTGTGTGTGTACCATAACCGAGAAACAAAACAAGATGCAAATAAATACATAAAAATATCAAATAACTAATCAAAATATAAACCATTACAACTATTACTATTTCCCATTTTTTTTTCATAATTATATTTATTACGATTAGTTTTTTTTTTCAGCTTCTATGACTAATAGAAAAAACATTTTTTTTTGTTATAGGTTAATCCTTAATAATTCTACTCAAAAGAAAATTCAATACAAAATATATTCTATCTAACCAATAATTTTCAAACTTCAATTTAAATGACCAACAATTTTTTTTTCTAATCTTGAGATAAAAATGACCCGTTAAATATTTCTTATCGAATGAATATCTCCATAAACTTGAGCCATATAAAAACGCTTTATTGCCAAAAACTATCAGTCGAAAATTTGTAATCAAACAGTTTATTGTTTTCAAAACACTCACGATCAATTATTCTCATAGTTCAAATAATCAACAAATATTTCACATTAATAACAAAAGGAAACCGTCGAATGTTTCTTACGACAAATCAATTGACTATTTACTGGCCATATAAAACGCTGAATCGCAAACGTATTACTCGACTTTGTTTTCAAAACACAATTGGTCATCACATTTCATTCAATATTTTCAGTATTGCATTTTTCGATAAAATTCCGAATATATTCATAGAAGATACCGACAATGGGAGTTTTAAGGAATTCAACAAAAAATAATATCATTCGAGAAACGAGACAGCCAAATTATAATTTATCAATTTGGGAATATTAATCAAAACACGATTGTTTGTTATGACCCATTTCATTATTTACTGTTGCAATCTTGTAAATGAGCAATTGTATTCATATGATTCAAAAAAAATATCATTCGAGGTAATGGGGATGGCCAAATTACAATTTATCAATTTGTGAATGTTAGATATCAGTTCACGCCTCCTGATCACCATCTTGAGTGTAACACTGGTATGCCATCAATTTGGTTAGGACAGTCATACAAATCTTCAATCACATCATATCACAAATTTCAAATTAGTAATTTAAACCTCTTAATCACCTTTATGACAACATAATTTTCATCTCTTCAATGTTCTGTTTTGCAGTTCAAGTACATACTTTAAATTTCGTATTCACACTCCTTACAATTCCTCATGACTCATTCATACAAAAACGTTTCTCCGTGCAACTGTTTCTCTCATACATCGACATCTCACATTATCGCAATTCACCTATTTTCTCGGCAACACATCGAGAAAAAACAACATCATTCACCAATGATTCTCTTGGAAACCCATCAAGAGCATGTATATCACTATATACCATTCAACAAAAAATCTCAAAACTCTTGGCAACACTTCAAGAGTAAGATACTGCAGATAGACGCTCAATCCCACTTTGGGGATTTTCTCCCACGTCACTCCTGCAAACTCCTTCACAACAGCCTCTTCCTGCCGTCATTCAATTCTTCTATAACTCCGTTATAGACATGGTAACCTATTACCCTATAAATATTCTCATATCACGATATTCCATTAAAAAGTCGATCATACACCAATTGCACCAGATATTTCGAAGACGTCATGAGCATAATTCCAAGAGCATGCAAAGCAGAACATATTTTTCAAAAAAAAATCAAAAACATCAAAATATGTCATTTACAAGTGAAGCAATTCAAAATTCTATTTAAAAATTCTTGTCAAAAAACATTCTTCACATTAAGTGTGTTTCAAAAATACCTTCAACCCTTTCATATAACTACTGTCAATCAAAACCATAATGCACAACAATTGAGGCAAACTCATCCTCAAAACTTTCAAGGAAGACTCAAAAAAAATCAAGGCAAATATGCAGCTTCCATATTTCATTCTTACTCAACATTTCTCAACATGCCCTTTCATTCGGCATTCATCTATATTTTTCTCCACAGTTTTCTCAATAGTACTCGCATTTTTACAAAGTGACACATACTTCTCATGAAGGTATTTTTGAGATAAATTTTCTTACATTAATTCATACAATCATCGTTTTTTCTCCTTTTCATTCAAATAATCATCTCGCTTCTTTGCATTCTTTCATTTATATTCTCTCACTTTCTCATACTTGCAAAATCTATCATAGTCATAGTGTCCTTCTTGGTCCTTGTTGTTGTCGACGGTTCCTGCTATATACAAAAAAAATCATTTTCCATTATTAACAAACAAAATAAATTATTTCCAGTGGTTATTGTACCTTTGCACCGAAAAAAACCATTTTTCAAATGCATCCTTCTTCAGGACGTATTACTCTAAAATTCTGTATAAAATCCTATTATAGTAAAAATTATTTAAAATATTGAAAACCTTCTATTAAATAATATAATACACGAAATAACCGAACATCCATAGTATACCTGAGTCGGGACAAACTCAGATAAACTCATTTTGATTTTTTCGGAATTGTATGCTCTTTTCTCAGTTCGGTATAAAATTCCTGTGCCAGGGAAAATTCATAAAACTAGCAAAAATTTTCTCATTTCTATAATATACAGAAAAAAATTACTAAAATTAGGCCTGAATACTCAAATTCATTTTGAATATTTGTCCAAATATTCATGACACTTCTTATTAGTATTACTACACAATACGAAGAAAAAATAAACCTTTGCTCTATAAGGACCAAAAAAATATTACTCCAGATTCACCCATTTCTATGTTCACATTTATATTTTCCTGGCTGAGAGGAAGATACTGTGAAACATTTTGTACAAAATTCTGAATAGGGTTAATTAAGACGAATCAACCTCCAGGACGAGCAAAGCTCATCCATCATAGTCCTTAGGCTATGGTTGGGGTGAAACGGGGCAGAATGGGGTTAATTATGGAGAATTAATCCTCCGGGACATGCAAGGCGTCTCCACCATATTCCTGGACTATGGGTGGAGTAATTATGGGGGTGGAAGGGGTTAATTATGAAGATTCAACCCCCCAGGACGAGCACTGCGCCTCCACCATAGTCCTTAGACTATGGCTGGAGTAATAAGGGACGGGGTGGGGTTAATTATGAAGAATCAACCCCCCGGGACGAGCACTGCGCCTCCACCATATGTCGCGACTAGGGCTAATAGGGTAGCATCCTGAGCCGTATAAGGGGTTGCTTCCCTTATACAAAATGCGACTTGGGGGGTAGCTACAGGTGGTAGCTATATTAAATCAAGGGGTAGTACCAGAACATAAATATTTATTAAATAACAACTGGGATACGGGGGGAAAGTATAAACACATTGCAAAATAAGGGGCATTCAATAATATAATAGGAAACAAATAACTCTTACCTAAAACCATAACTAAACCAACACTTACAGCTAAGGCCAAAAGGGCCTAGCCTATAAGGCTAACAGAGCGCTAGGGCTCTCTCATCTACAAGAGTCTATTACTAACTATTTCCCCTGATGCAAATCACCTTATATTTATATATAGATAGAAATGTTTTATTTTTATTTGGTGTGCACTGTCACGGTCATATAATTTGCTAGTCATCAAACCCGCAATTGTTAATGACCTGCGATCATGACCTAATCAATTAATAACAAGAAACAATAGATCAGTGCACCAAAACGATTCAAATGGCATTGCTCGATATCACGACATTATTATTATTATTATTATTATTCTTGATAAAATTCCCAATTTCTAGTGCGTCAATACTTCTGAAAACTATTCACTACAAAAATTGCATATTTATCAGTATTGCATTGTACTCTTATGAAGTTATTGACTCGTTGTTGATTCAATGAAAGACAAAGACATTGATACTGGCTACTCATTGTTATGAAAGAACTTATTTCGTTGTGAAATAACTGAATTGAAGAAAATATTCTTGATATTAATATTTTGAGGAGGCATTTTTTGCGAAGAAATGATTGCTTAAAAAAACATTCATTTTTGGTGAGTGCGCAAAGAGATAGAGAAAGATGCAACCTAACCGTATTGTAGGTATAGTCGGGTAAGCTCGGTTAGGTTTGCATGAGGTCATGTCGGTCAGGTGAAGTTATAGATTATGTTTGCGCACATTTCCCTGATCTGTCTCGTCCTTTCAATTTTGCTAGTCACTTAGATACATTGTAAGTACCATGGTTTCAAATGTGCAGTTACAGTATTGAAGGAAAAATGTAGTGGTTATATAAATAATCTTTCATAGTCATTCAGTAAAATATTCCATGTGATACGTGAATAAAATATTTCTGGAATCACATTGGCAATGTCGCAAAATTAGCTTCGCCGTTACGTTATTTCCATTGTTTTGATAAGCGGAGACTGATTTCCAAGTTACTAACCGGACATGATAGATATTCACTACACAAAACAGCATGCATTTGTTGATTCTGTTATTGCTTAAAGATTGTAGAAATTTTTTATACAAAATTGTTTTCAATGAAAATTAAGTGTAGAACTGGTGAATTAGGGTGTGTATATTGTGATGGTGAAAATGAGGAGGCATTTGAGGGTTTTTTCAAGGAAGAAACGTGTGCTAGAAAGTGCCAGTTATCATTGAAAATAAGTACCGTATCTCCGAAATAACTTGAGACTGCCAAAGTTTCAAACTACGTAGGAACCAAATTTTTTTTTGATAGCTTGTCTTTTAAGTATCTGGGAACGATCTCATATTTCAGAAGCGGCAAAGGGGAAATTCATGAAAATTTCTACAGGGTGGTTTTTGATCATGCCTAATTCAACGGTGATATTGGCAATGTTGCAAAATCAACGGTTTTTTATATATCGAGAGCAACTCAATTTTTTCAAATGTTAGACCCTATTTATTTTCATTGGAATCAATTCAGCGCCCCCTCATTACCACAATGTTGCCAAATAATTTTTTTTTTTCAGATCTTGGTAGTAATTTGATTTTTTTCCTTGGAATACCATATTTATATTTATTGCAATCAATTCAGCGTCCCCTCATAACCTATGTCTCCAAATATCAATTTTCGAAAAAGTGCGGTTTTTGTAATATGAGAACATGGTTCGTTGAAATGTCTGCGAACTGTCCAATATTTTCAAAAGGACTCTAAAAAATATCATGAAATTTTAAACAAGATTGGTTTCGCATTCATAAAATTCCATCAAGGTATCAGTTAGCATTTGAGGCGCGATTAAAGAGCTCTCTGACATTTTTTATTTTCTAATATTTCCAAATTGGCAGGTTCATCCACGAAAACCCGATTTTTCAATTGTCCCAAATAACTCTAATGGGTGTCAAATTGGGAGAGCGTGCTGGCAGTCTATGCTTTCTCTGCGATCCATCTGTTTGGAAATGTATGGTACATAAAAGTACGAACCATTCTTGCATAATGAGTTGGTGCTCCATTTTGTTGAAAGCATATATTTTCTCGTGCCTTTTGAAAATATTGGACCGTTCGCAGACATTTAAACGAACCATGTTCTCATATTTCAAAATCCACACTTATTTAAAATTTGGTATTTGGAGACATGAGTGATGAGATGGCACTAAATTGATTGCATTAAATATAAATAGGCTGTTCTATGGAACAAAATACATTACTGCCAATATCATGAAAAACTATTGAAATGGCAACATTGCCAATATCACCATTGAATTGGGCACCATCAAAAACCATGTTGTATGAAATTTTATGAATTCCTATTTAGCCGTATTAAAAATATTGAAAAGTTCCCAGACTTTTGAACGAAAAAGCCATGTTGTCATATGTCAAAAACCTCAGTTATTTAAAATCTGATATTTAGAAACATAAGTAATGAGGGGGCGCTGGATTGACTGAAATGAAAATGAGTAGGGTGTTTTAAATGAAAAAAATGAGTTACCCTTAATACCTGAAAAATCGTTGATTTGGCAACACTGCCAATATCACTATCGAATTGGGCATTATCAAAAACTGTCTTGTATGGAATTTGATGAATTTTTATTGAGCCGTATTGAAAGTATTGGAACGTTCCCAGACTTTTAAACGGAAATGCCATGTTGTCAAATTTCAAAAACCATATCAATATAAAATCTGATATTTGGAGACATAAGTAACGATGGGGCGCTGAATTGATTGCAATGAAAATGAATAGGATGTTTCATTAAAAAAAATGAGTTACCCCCAATATCTAAAAAAACGTTGATTTGGCAATATAGCCAATATCACCATTGAATCGGGCATCATTAAAAACCATTTTGTGTAATATTTGATGATTTTTTTCGAACCGTTTTGAAAATATTGGAACGTTCCCAGACTTTTGAACGAAAAAGCCATGTTGTCATATTTCAAATACCACATTGATTTAAGATATGGTATTTGATGACATGAGTTATGAGGAGGCGCTGAATTGATTGCAATGAAAATAAATATTCTATTCTATTCTATTCGAAAAAATTGAGTTACCCTCAATATCCGAAAAACTGTTGACTTGGAAATATTGCCAATATCATTACTGAATCGGTCATCATGAAAAACCACCATGGCCGTTCCTAAAATATGAGACCGTTCCCAGACTTTCAAAAGACACTCCAAGTACAATCGCTCTAATCAATTGAATTCAGCAACTTTTTAGATAATGGATATACGCGTATCATAGAATTATTATCGACTGAATCAAACGAACAAAATTTCAAGGAAAGAGTAAAAAAGTATTCAAAGTGTGCACACAATTTTTATCCCAAAGCTGGAGTAAGCTGAGCGCTTCCGGCTGTTTGCCATCATCAAAGCTTTTTTTCTGTTAATATTTCTTCATCGATCCTAACAGATGGAATCTCATCATAATTTGACCAAAAAAGCTCTAAAGATGGCAAATATCTGAAATCACTCAGCCTAACCCAGCTTTGAAATTGTTTGCTTTTGTAGCTTTATTCACTTCGAACACATTTTCTTCATCATTTCTCTGGAACACGAGTATGTAAATCTATGAGTCCCTTGACGATTGGGTGGGGAAACAGATTTTGGAGGGATGCTGCCTGCTGCAGGCAGCCAAAATATTTTGTAGCCGGCTCCATCAAAAAAAAACGTTATGAGTGAAAGGCAGAGGTCACGAACAATTACGTATCCTTAAAAAAATACTTACAGGACATAACAAATCTGGCAGGCTACTATTGCTAATGATATCATCATAATAAGCTTATTCGAAAGACATTTACACAGATATGAAGAACTTCATTTGCGTGTCTGTGGTGAATGGAAGGTTATGATTTTAAATTTTTTATGAAAATTTTGAGAAAGAGAAACTATTCGACTTGGACTGGACGAACACGAGCCCAAGGATGCCCAGATATAATATGGAGGGCAAGGGATCAGAAAAGTACTCATAGGGGCCTACTTGCCAGGCTGCAGGAGCAGCCTTCTCACAAGTACTAACACTACTGCATCTTCGATATCAATTTCGTCAACTTCAACAAATTTTCAGCATTTGCAATCGACAGATCTGCAGAGTGGCGCAAAAAAATTTAAATACAGAATTCATTAGGTTGATGTAATGATGTACAGGTGGAATTATAAATGAAAGTAGCATCGACAGTGGTAGTAGGTATCTAGGAAAAATAGACAAATTGTTAAAAGTTCTGCGGTATTCCAAAAAAATTATCGAGTTCATTAGTTATGTGCGAATTGAATTTTTCTGAATGAAGGCCAAGATGGTCAGTGTACATGTGGTTCAACATTGAACACCATAACGCTGTGCTAGAACAATACTAGGACAACTTGAAAATCATAGTTTCCAGAAAATTGAGTTTTATTGTTATAATCTTAGCTAATATTTACATTCCTCAAACTGACAATTTTAAGGTGTTTGGTGTCTTTTAGGTATATGGAAACCTAATATTGATATCATTATTGTTATGAAGTGTCAATTTCATTTTTTCCGTATTTTTGTAAGACGTCTTTGTATCACACTGGGAAAAACTATTCCAAGGATTTCTCCGTTTTTGGTGGGAGTTATCCCAGTATTGAAATAACTTCTTTTGTTTTTGGTATAAGTTATTCGTACTCTTGTTGAATAAGTCCTTGTATTTTTCTATATTTTTTTGAACATCAGTAAACTTAACGTCATTCCTCAGTTTTGATATTAACCTTGTATTGAATCAATTATTGAGGAAAATTTGATTTATTTTCTAAAGTTGTCCTTCAAATGTCAAGTTGATGAAAAGTGCTATTCTTTGGCATAAAAATAGGAACTTCAAGGACGGAAAGTATAAAAACGAGAGTATTAATTACTTGAAGATTACTCACTATCCCCATTCTCAACATTTTTCCCTTTTTAAAAGAAATTCAAATTTTTTTAGAAATCATGTTGTTCTACTGGGATATGTTTGAGTAAGCTCAACAGAGCTATGTTTTTTTTTATACGATATTGTTGGCATATCAATATACGCTGCCCCCTAGGTCTATTATTTTCTTCGTTATTATTTTTTTTCCATGACTATTATTTTTTTGAAAGATCCTGTAGCGAAAGTATCTCAACAATAAATTGTATTTGGAACCTCTTTGGTGAAACGCAATACTTTTGTTACATCATTTATTTGGTTCAATAACTAACAGTTTATTTTCATTAGACATTTTGTAAAATTAACAATATATAATAAAAATAAAAATAGAACTCAAAGGTGCGATTTAGTGCCTTCTTGTTCATAAAACAGAACCTAAGCCTCTCCGCTCACGAGGGACTTGGATGAAATAGGGGACACGCGAGAATCATTATATTCGTGCCACGTGCCCGCATGCGGATGCCTACAGTAGGCAGTGTAGTGTCCGTTGTAGATAGTCCCACTATGATTTGACAATGCGTACAGACTGTAGCGGAAAGGGGCTACATTGTCTGCCGCATAATTACTCATATCCAAACCCTCTATCGGAAAATTGATGGTTACATTCAATTTTCCTCTGAATCGTTCCATCGGAGAAAACCTGTTTAAATGTATCACTAAAATCTTAGGAAACTTGTAAATTGATAGGGATTTGGTACACTTCCTTCTCTCTCTGCATTTAACACATGTCAGCTTCTCGTCGCCATCCAAGATTTCTTCCCTCGTAAACGAATCTAAACACTGTGATAATCTCAGTTGACCTGTTCGTTGCGGTATTGGAAGTGATAGGTCCCAGAACGGATCGAAGGTGACAGAACAGTGCCCGCAATACGTACATTTCAATGTGGACTTTAGCTGGCCAACGAAATTATCAACGATTTTGGAATTGTCCATTCTTAAGTACCTCGACCAAGATTCTTGCGCCTTCTCACCGTCACTTAACTTTTTGTCTATCTCCCTCAGAATAGATTTTGGCTTCTCCGTTATTCTGTTCACATCTTCGTGAAGACCCTCCAGAAGGTATCGCAAGAACTCATGGGCATCTTGCTGGGAGTAACCAATGAAACGAGGTGCGAATCTTTGTATTTGACTCTTCAAAGAGACTGTATTTACCACTTGATCAAAAGAATCTTTTGACCATAGCTCCTTTATCACCTCAGTGAAGGCTTTTATTAAGGCTCCCTTCATACTAGAGATACTTGTGTTTATGTCTCTTGTGTAGGCGCCCTTCTTCAAATACACCAGCAACCATTTAGTATTCGACAAACACTGGATAACACTGTTTATAAAGCAAGTGTTACCAATATTTTTCAACCCATTAAGACCGAGAGTATTCACTGTTTTTGCAGAACTATGTATCACAGGCTTTCTGCTGCTTTCACCACTGACACCTTTTACTGAGTGGTCTGTAATTGAGTTCATGTCTTTATTATAGTGGCGTGATATCGAACCTGAGTTAAGGTTGTTGGACATATCTTGCGGAGGAAGTGGGCAAGTAGAAAGCGGATATGCTGAACTGTGAAAGGACATGTTCAGAAATCTCAATGTTTGAGGACGGATAAAAATTTCATTCAGATTTTGAGAGGATGGAATGGAACCCATGACACATGCGGCGTTTCCTCTTTGGACTGCGATACTTATTCTTTGTAAAAGAAAAGTCCTTGCTCTAGGATCATCGGTTTTATCTATAAGTTTATGACCAATGAGTTTGAAAAACTCAGAAGCATAACTACCAAAAGAGCCATAGGTTTCGATGACTATTGGATAAAAAATATATTGGTCAATTAAATTGGAATATTTTTTAATCTTCAATTTTTCAGCAGAATCTGCAGCACCACCAACAAATCTTGAAGTTGAAAAAATATGGGAGGGAGCAACAGTGTCAGCACAGGTAAAGTCCCATACTAGAGGTTTTCCATGACTCCAAGGGATGACAGACATCCCGTCTGGACGTTAACCGTCGTCACGAAAAACTCCTAAAGGTTCCAAAACAGATGGAATGTCAGCAGTGGATAAAGCACGTTTGATTAGATCGTTAACAGAGGAGTGTCGTGAGAAACATCCAGAACTAAATTTACAACACAAACCATGAACATCTTTCTCGTTGACGATGGATCCACATCTGCAAGTATGGCTTACACAAATTGAACAACCTAAACGAAGACCTACTGAAATCCTAAGGGAATCATTATCCAATAAAGTGCCAAGGAAAGCAACAGGAAGGGCGTTAAGCCAAGCACCAGATTCCTTAGTAGAAACTGCTTTGAGGCGAGCCATATCAAATTGAGAGTTAGCAGCTGACTCAAAGAGTTTAGTGGATGACAATTCAATAAGAGGAAGATCCCAAGATTTCTGTGAGAATTTACAGCTAGGTGCATCGGATCCTGTTTTAGAGAGCCAAATAGATTCACATTCTATGTACGATGAATCTGGTATGTTAGAAAAGTGGTCAGGTAAAATGTGGTCAATCAAACGTCGGGTGCTGTTGAAAGAGGCAAGAAAAGCTGGTAAAGCGAGTGAAGATGCTAAACGAAAGCCTAGACCACCCTTGTTCACGGGAAGCGTCGCTTGAAGCCATGTTAAATCGTTGAAGTTGTTATTGGTTATCTGCTCCAAAGTCGCACGAAGTGTTGAATCAAAATGACTAAGTTCCTTTTGACAGCTCCATGTTGCACATCTCAGAGTATACATCAGTTTAGGTATAGCCAAACAATTCTTCAGGAGAAAATATCCAATATGGTTAGGAATTGTATCCAAGCGCGATGCCATCAACATAAGGGAATCCGTTTTTTGGTTAAGGCATTCTGCCAAAGATTCCACCGTAAGAGATGCACCAAGTAGGGTCCAATTGGTTCTGTCCATTATTTTAATGCCGGGAGCAAAATCGTTGAATCTCTTCGAAATGTGTTCTGAGAGCTCGTTCGTAAGAAAAAGTTCGCACTTTTTGAAATTTAGACTGAGGCCGACTTCATTGGAGGATGATACAATTTTTTTGAACTCTTCTAGGACTACATCTGCATTGCCACCTATAGCGCCATCATCAAGATACCAACAGTTGAATTCAGCTTCAATGGATCTTGTCATTTTCTCAATACATAAACAAAAGAGTGCTGGGCCCAAAGGATCTCCTTGTTGAACGCCTCTTTTAGATGAAATTACGTTGTTTCCAAAATTCAAAAAAGTTGGCTTCTGATAACATTGACTTATGTAAGGAAATAAAAAGGGGATCGTAATTTTCACTCTTTCTAGTAGAATATTTCTATGAACCATATTGAAGGCATTTTCAAAATCTATTTTCAGAAATACAGAAGAAGAATCTGGATGCTGATTCAAGAATCGACAAGCTGCATGAGCGACGGCTTTGCATCCACCAGGGGTTCCAAAACCAAATTGAATGGGTCGGAAAGAGTTACCCAATAATTCTTTGATTTGTGAACATGTTAATTTGGATACAAGATGTCTGAAAGTTGTACCGACGGCTATCGGTCTGATACCACCACATTTTTTTCTCAAAGCAATCAGTGAAGCTCCATATAGAATTGGGATCACATTTTCGTTAACTTTACCGTTAAGCATAAAATTGCAAAGATTAGTTAAGGAACGAAGAAGTTTATCGCCCACAGATCCAGAACTTTTCGACAGCAAATCTTGAAGATGGGATGGTCTCAAAGAATCCAGGCCTCCAGAAGATCCTGTACGAAATGATTTCACTGCATTCAAGACATCAGTATCGTTTACTTGCATTGGGTTAAAGTTTTCACTCCCGGTATATGCAAAATCCATGTCAGCTGGATGTTTTGATAGGAGCTCCGATAGAGTAGAATCGTCAAAAGTGGCTATTGTGTCACTCGTCGTCAATATACGGATAGCAGCAGTGAGATCACCATCAGAAACCTTATTGACGATACGTTTAGGAAGATCATTTTTCGGCGTTGAAGGATTAGCATGACGTGTGGTACCTTCAAAACACGAACGGGCTTTGGATGTTTCTCTTGATAATTGTTGTTAGAGATTCTTTGCGATTTGAATTGGTTGATGGAAGACAGAAGGACTTGTATGCGAAACATAACAGATTTTCCCATGCTTCTATAGAGTTTGACAAGATACAATTGTCAATTGATCTACTTAAAGCCTCAGCAGCACTCATTCTAGCCGATTTTGGTATCCTTTTGGCAATGAAGATAGTGGCTTTGAGATGGGCCAAACGTTTATTCAGGATACAAGAGGATGATACTTTGTCGGTTGAGGCAGTTCCATTCAAATCCTTGGATCCTTCAGATGTGAGTGAAAGAGAACATGTACTATAGGAGACGTGCATTTTCTTTTTGTGGATATTCAAACCTCTTTTGGTATTAAAACTTCTTTTACATGTTTCACAAAAGAATTCCAGGTGAGGTATTGCATCTTCTGAATATTGTTCTTCAATCATAACTTTCTTCTTTGAGGTTGAAATTGACACTTAACGAAATTTTTTGTAAAAATGCTTTTTATATAATTTCTGAATAGTAAAAATGAAAATCAACGAAGAAAAAGCAAATTGTAAATATTAAATGTAAAAAATCGAGGTAAAATGTAAAATATAAAAACTTCGTCTGTCAAATTTGACGTTCAATACAAAGACATCTCCAAGATATCTGAAATGTTTTTACGGTATTGAATATTAACTGGCGCAATACAAAGATATTTCAAAAAAGCAGTCATATTAGATTGAATATTGTTATTTGGTAGTGAAATACTATGGTTTATTCGATGAGGCAATACTAAGATGGCATCAAAAATGAAGATGTCTTATAGAAAATATCCTTACTTATATCTGCGGAAAAAGTAAGATAACTCAAAATGTCCTACTATTTCATCAAAAAAAAATGAGAATATGATTCGCATATCGAACGAAAAAAACTTGTCAACATGTCTCACTATTGAACCATACATTTAAAAAATGCATATAGCAATAGTGCGAAATATTGGCATTTTCTTAGCATATTTTGTACCAGATTTCTTAAATCACCTATTTTCCAATTTGAACTATTCTTCTAGCACAGCGATTCATGGAAACAATATTCCGGAACAGGTGGAGTCTGAGCCTAACAAATCATGAGAAGCTGCTGTGATGTGGACTATTTCGTAGAACAGAATGAAAGAAACATTTTTGCCAGTCTGTTTTGGCAATTGTCTCTACGTGGTCTCCTGACGAAGAAGTATTATCCGCTTGCAGTGTTATATTCAGATAGTGTTAGGCTGCATTGATTCGATTTTATCACGGAAAATTTTGTAATACGTTGACGTAACTTGGTCCCATATAAGCATATTTTTCGCTTGCTCCATACGAGTTTTGGTGTTTGTTCCGACTATCTTCATAATCGTTGATCTATCAGATTCACTTATCAATTTTCGCACAGGTAATCATGAAATGATTAGTAGTGCAAGCGGTTAATGAGAATGACACTGAGAATCGATGAAGATGAAATAACTGCAAAAGTTACACCCGACATGAAGCTGAAAATCGGCTATTTTGGTTACAATAAACATCAATATATTATTTCATGTTTCTGAAGTTCACTTCTTCTTCAATTAATTTCTGGCCGCACGAGGTGTTATATGAGCATGGAAAGAGGCAGCGATATAACGAGTTTCGTTATATGCGAAACTTCTAGAGAATGTTACTGCTTAGAACTGAATATGTATATGTAATAGAACAGGAAAACACCGTTTATGGGTGGAGTTTTGGATGGAATGGAGTCAGAAACTACTGCAATATATCTTGACAAGACGAGCAGGCCATTCTATACAAGTTTGGCGAGAAGACTGATCCCAGGGTGTTGCTAATATGAGTGTAACTTTGTATGTGAGCTAGAGTTTGGGAAATGAACAGCTATTATGTTCTGCAGTAAATGCAACGCAGTGGATTCAGTAACTTGAAAGGGGATTCTTTATTTCTCTGTGGACTGATTAAATCGTACCATAAGAAAAACAATGGAAGCTTTTGTAACCTTTTCTTTATTCTCCGTATATGAAATATTGCTATCTCGTTATTCGTCAGTCGGTAAGTCACGTCGTAGGAGACAAGTCCTGTCAGTCAAGTATTTATCGAAAGAAGTACATTTGGGCGTCACTCGGGTCTGAGAAATGATAGTGGACAGCTCTGAAAGTCCTGCCTGACCCGTGAAAATAAGAATTGCAGAAAATAGACTCGCTGTAAGAATTGCTGAACAATGACATGACAATTTTCAATTATTCCTTACTCCTCTCTCGGAATAATACACAACCTTGCTCAAACCCCAAGTACTGATACCATCATCTGGGTTCATTTGCAAACATACAAACTGAAACGACATTTTGTGGAACTTGCTATTGAAGAAAGTCGAAAATTTGGAAAATTAAATAGTGTGTCCATTCAAATCAGAGCAAATCTTCTAAAGAATCCTCCAGGTATATCAAAAAGGAAAATCAAAACTCAGATCATTCATGAACGTACATGAAAAACTGACTAAGCTGTGCGAAAGTAGCTAACGTTCAGTACTTTATGTGGTGTGTTCCCGCTTGCGGTGCCATTTGCGGCCAGAACAATTGTAATTCCACTTGCTGTCAACCGATATCATTAACACGTTCACTGCTCACGAATTCTTCCTGGCTACAGTGGTATTTTTTCAGCAGCGTTATTCATACTTACTTTATTATGAAAAAAAATATTTATTTTTGATAGGGGATGGATCAAACTAGAGTGAAAAATGAGGTGACTCGAAAACGAATCATAAGCATTATGTGATAAATGATAAACTTCCGTATACACTTATTCGCTTCTGCAAGCCAACTGAGAACAAGGAAAAATTGAAAATATACTTGTATAGACTCGCAATTGACACGATGCGTGTGGGAGCAGCGCGCCCATTGGAAATCCAAGTAATCACGAGTATGAATTTCTTTTGACTCGGTACAAATTTACCGACAGTCCGCAAGTATAGGCAAGTGCGAGTGCGATTAGCAAATATTCGCGAGAATCTCTCTCCACACACATCGCAAGTGCCCTTATTCGCAAATATTCGCGATGTGACTGGGACTGGTTAAGGTTGATTCGTTCTGGTTAGATCAGTGTTTCTTTTGGAAGTTCTTAGAGCGAAATAATAAAACATTTATCAGGATGAACTCTGCTCGATAATTTTTCCATAGGAAAAAGGTGATATTATGAGTAACTGTCCTGTTTTTTAGCAGATATTGTCATTAGAGATTTATAAGAATGTACTCCTGTTTCAGTACAGGCAGCGATATACTCTCGATAAAGACCGATCGATGCCTATTATCTAATTGTACAAATAGCATGATCCTGAAAGCACCAATAAAACAGTGATAGGACGGTTAACTGCTATTGATTATAAAACGACATTTAAAAGTACTTTCATGGAATGAAACAGTTGTAGTAGTTTTCCATTAAGGTATTCATCCCATAGTCTCTATACTGTAGGAAACTAAACGAATGCAGAGAACTACACGAATAGACAGAGCATGAAAAGATCGAAATCTCAATAATAATATCATTTCTGTGTAACAAACCTGAAGGATAATTTCCTATTGGTAATCGATTCGGATTCAAACTGATGGAATGCGAAGTTTCACTGCACAAAAATCTCGGTTATGTCGCGGTTGGACAAGCGTTTTAGGTGTTGGCCGCTTACATTTAACAATAATAATAAAAGTAATATGTCTTTATTCATTCTGCATTTTTCACAATGGGAAAATAAATCAATATATGTCTACAGTATGATAGGGCGGAATTCAGTCGCCAGTATCCGGAAATATCGAAAACTGCTCTTCCATTCAACCCCAAAAACAAACAAGAAAGTGTATATAAAAAAAACAAAACATAATATATGTTCATGATAAATTGACAAAAAAAAATATTAGCAAAATAATAAGAAGTGAGATAAAAAAAACAAAACGAAATAACTAATTACCTAAATTAATGATAGTGAAGGTGTAGGTGGAGTGGCAATAATGATGAGAAAACGGGTAGGTACAACTCAAAATGTATTAGTTTCATTCTCATTCATCCGGCGCAAATAAATCTACTAAATATCAAATCTACCTTCAAATATAGATTGTCGCAGCATACTTTTGAATCGCTTTGGATGTTGGTGTTGGTACGGGAAAAAAGATCTCATATGGATTGGTATTGATATATGACCACACTACATGTTCAAAAGTAAGTGTCATGTGGGTTGTCTAGATGCAAATCCTCACGACTGATTATTGCACGGAATAAGCACCGATCACCTGGGGTGGTTTTTAAGGTGTTTCTACAGGTAAAAAGCGAATGCACTACCAAAAGAAAGAAAGTTGAACCAGGGCGCCAAGGCAAATAATAATAAAATGCGTCCATTTATAGACTACGCCTTTGGGTACAGTCTACAAGTGTTCATAAATGGATATTATTATTATTCACACGTCAAAATGTAAGGCTCTAGTTTTTTTTAACTAGCACAAGCACACTGAGGGAGACTAGTAAGTGTGACGCCTAATGACGGTAAGAACAAATTTTTCAAAGAACAAAATAACGTACGTTTTCGAAACTTCTCAGCTGCTGTGATAGGTATGTTGCAAATTGACACCATAAAACAGTTGAGGTCTGTAAGTACTATAAGTACAAAACAATACAATAGTTAGTATAGCTCTATAACTGCTACAAGAACCATTCCTATACAAAAGCATCGTTTTCCGTTAAAGGAGAGCCAAGCATCCTGATGCTGAATGATTCATGCATCACGTTAAAGTTGCTTAGGAGCAGTTTGGGCTGGCAAAAGTATTCTCCTGGGAATCAGGCATGTCCAGAAGAGGAGTCAGTTGAATCAGAAAATGTAAGATACAACAATCATAAACATTTTAGAAGTCAAATGATTTCAACCAAAAGCCTCATGTCCACGCTAACTCAGAAATCATTTGAACGTTTGTAATTCGTCTCTGTAAATTCATAAGACATATAATTATACTGTGAATATTTCATTGAAATAACATAGAAAGTTTAGCTATGTAGTCATCGTTCTAGGGATGGAAGTGTTTCATAACTTGAAGTCATATTGAGTCGCAAATTAGTGAAGGCCGGTCTGATGGCCAAAACATTAAAATTAGGAAACTCTTAAACTCTTTATCGCTGAGCAATAAAATGAAGAACTTAGGCCATGAAAGGTTCATTGTCCAAAATAAACATTACTTGAACAAATTGATTACACGGTTTCATGAAAAAGTTAAAATTTTTGGTAATTTCGAAAAGTCTCCAAGAATTCTGTAGAGCTTGAAAGTTTCATATTTCATATACCATACATTCCACATTGAAAATGATTGTGCATTCAAAATCAATCCCAATGGTGGATATCCGATGTCTTATTCAATACAAAAATATTCAAACCCGACCAACAGTAATGAGAAGCATAGACATTTTCATTCCTGACTATTGATTTTCCATGGAATAGGTACTTAAAAAATCTGCTGAATCTTATGAGTGAGATATGAAGGAAAGTTTCATTACGAGTTATAAAAAAATACTTATGAACACTATGAAAGTGATTTGTTAGAGAATCATTATAAATAACGAGCTGTGTAATAATTGTGGATGATTATGACACTATGCTCATTAAACTATTTTGTAGCCACAGTATATACTTCGTATATAGTATTAGTAATTGTTTATAAAATCATTCGGTAATAGCTGAAACAGGCGCAATAAAACTTATTGAGAAATTCTTCGGTTACAACAGCTACTGCTTAGAGCTGATGTAAGAACCCCGTAGGAACGTTGAAGAAGAATGAAAAATTTATTAGAATCATTTCTGATATATAAAACACCTAATTGTTGATTGGGCGAAGGTGCTAGGAATCGCACGTAAAAAGGTAAGACCTCGTTAATCCTTGGCTCGCACAAGTTTCGACTTTTGAGGGCTGCCGTTCGTAAGGAGGCCTCAGCAGGTTAACGGAAAAAAACAATTTTCAATTTTTTAACAATTAGCTTATTGAAATATTTTACCTATTCCTTCCTCCGGTCAAAAGGACTGAAATTGGAGACCCAGGGATTAATCATGTGTCTTCAAAATCCTGGAAGGTTATTATTATATTAAGATAAACGGTGCTATTAAAGAGGTCGAACCAAGTGAGTGTTCAATTTGTCTACAAAAGTTTATTGACTTTCATTGAAGAAGATCTTAAGAGGCTACGAACGCGATCATATTTGGGGCGCTTTTTAGGGTAAAAGAGGCAATTGATAACTCAAAAACGGTTCGTCGTATCGATTTCAAAAAAGGACAGGGTTCTAGAGGGCGTTCGATTCTAGGTACGTGCTGTATGGAAATTGAAATTTCAATCCACTTTTTCACAAAAAAAAATCTCAAAAATGTCCCAAAAATGCAATTATTTGAAGCAATTTTTTGGTTAGATGAACAAATAATTTCAAGAAAACATTACTGCACGTACATAGATCAACGTTTTACCTTTCTTTTGATACTGAATTCATTTCGATTGGATTGAGATTGCTTAAAATTTTAATGGAAGAGAAATACCATTGCAGCTACCTCGATTATTTGTGGAAAGCGTCGTGAGATGCTGCCGCAAACGTAGGTACATAGAATCGAACGTTCTGTAAAAGCCTGTCCTTGTTTGAAATCGATACAACTAACCGTTTTTGAGTTATTTACTCTATTACCAAAAAAGCCGTCCCAAATATAAGCGCGCTTATGGCCTCTTAATTCAAATACCTACGTCTTTTTTGTGTTGACGTAGGTAATTTTAGTTGAAACAAAACTACCTATCTTGGTTTTATTCAAGAAATCGTTCGTATTTTCTCAAGCCACAATATTTTCATTTCGAAATTATATAATAACACATCTTAGATAAACTTTTTATTTGAAATTTTTTTCGAAATCTTTGTTTTGTTAAATTTGTTTCATTTATAATGCTCGAACATTTTTCTTTGAAACCAACAGAGCCACGTATCTACATCCCATATTGACCTGTGCTGTGCTGACACAATTACGTCTTACTTCAGAAGCCGCGGGTTCGTTGCTATTCCGTAATGTTGAAATTATTCGATTCATATTCCAGTGAGAGGAACCTCAGAAAGTGTAAACGACATTAATGTCTGAATAAGTTTTCAAGATTGTGCTTCGTTTCCTCCAACACGTAATGATTCTTAGAAAATAATTTCCATACCAAACAAAATTTTCCTTACCGAGATAAATTACCAAAAGTAGAATGGAACGAAATAAACTCAAAGCCAAAGATTTATTTTCGAGAGAAACGTGCTCTCATTATAAATAACTCCATTAACAGAATACTAATAAGAATAATTAATATATAGTCAATAAGAATCGTAGCATATTATTCTCGCAAAACCGAATCGTGTATGATTATATTCAGATTTTTGCATAGGTTTACTCAATAGTGAGTAGGTATGCAATAAACATTTTGGGGCTAATGAAGCTAATGAAGAATAAAATATTCTCATGTGCTTTCGGCAATTTGGCAATTTTACAGTAAAAACAAATACTTGATTTAACATATTTAAGCATGCCGAAAACATTAGTTGTCAATCGACTTTTTCCTAGGTACAAAGAATTTCGTTCTGGCAGTTGGTCACTAATATTCTACAAGATGCAGCAGAGGTTGCATGTAAAAATATTTGCTGGGTACTTGCGAAAATAACCTGTATCACATATCAATCTACATGTATGATAAAACAGCATTAAAAAATAACAATCTACCGATATTTTGTAGAAAACACTATTGTTCTCAGATTCATAATTTACGTTAGGTTTCTTGCCTCTCATCAGTGCTAGCATATACAGGGTGTAACTAAATAAGTGTAAAACATTTGAGGGGGTGATTCCTCATCGAAAAAAAGATAGGATCTTTTATATAAAGAAACTTCATTGGAGCATTCTATGTTAAGATACAGCCCCTTGAAGGGGGTACATAAAATTTGTTTAACAATTTTTTTCACAAGAAATAAAAAAGTTACAGTATTGACTTTAACCTGATATTTTCTACTACCACAAAGACACTTAGCCAGTAATTTATTTGGTTTACCCCATGGTTGTAAGGGGTGGAAAACGAAACCCCTAAAATGTATTTCCAATGTAACATTTGTCTTATTATTTGTTTACTATTTAAAAATTTATTTCCGATAGCCTGTTTCATTCTAAACAAAAAATTTTCTCTGAATTTTCTGCCCTAAATAAACCAGTTCGCAGCAAAAAATTATTTTACGAACAAGATACATATCGCCATAAAACGAAAATACGAAACTAATTTATTTAGTAGGCAGCTATTAGCGATAGTGACAATTAAATTGGTATCAAGCTGTCAGTTTGTAAATTTGTAATCTTGAAGTAATACTAATTGTGTATTGTTTTTCTGTTCTTAATTTGTTACTTTAATAATTCACTTGTTATTAAAATGGAATACACAAATGAGCAAATTGCTGATATGCATTTCGTTTAAGGTCTGTCGCAGGCGAATGGGTTACAAGCTTCTAGAGGATATGCTGAAAGGTATCCTCAACGGCAGCATCCTTCACATAGAATATTTTCCCGACTTCATCAACGATTACGAGAATATGGTTCATTCGACAAAAGAACGCAGGATTGTGGTCGCCATCGAGAAGTAAGAACACCACAGCTTGATTGAAGAACAACCTACTACCAGTACTAGAAAGATTGCTTTCCAGCTAAATGTTGATCATATGACGGTATTTCGAATTTTATACTCTTACCATCTGCAACGAGTACAGGCACTGTTACCGCGAGACTTTCCGAACCGTCTTAAATTTTGCAATTGGATGCTGGAAATGATTAGAAGAAATCGTGACATCCTAAAGACGATCGAACTCACAGACGAATATAGTTTTTTTCGGGACAAGATTAATAATTTTCATAATTACCACATATGGTCTGATGAAAACCCTCACGCTATTGTCGAAACTAGCCATTAAGAACAGTTTTCACTTAACGTGTGGATCGGAGTTATTGGGGATTATTTAATTGGTCCTCATTTTCTACCTCCTCGATTAAATGGCGAGGCATACGTTCAATTTTTAAGAAAAGTTGATCCCGTACTGCTGGAGGAAGTTCCTTTGGGCGTCAGAAGGGATATGTTTTTATGCATGATGGGGCTCCCGCTCATTATAGTCAAGTAGCACGTCAGCATTCAACTGAAAGATATGCAAATCGGTGGATAGGTCGAGAAGGACCACAGAATTGGCCCGCTCGATCCCCTGATCTCAATCCTCTCGATTTCTCAACTTGGGGTCATTCACAGCATTTGGTTTATCGTACTCCTGTTCGCGATGTAGAGGACTTAAGAAACCGCATCATCGATGCGTGCAGGGTAGTAAGAGAGACTCCAGGAATATTTGAGCGAAAACGTGGCTCAATGCGAAGATATCTAGACACATGCGTTATGTCTGAAGGTAGACATATTGAACGTTTACTATGATTTCTCCATGTTGTATGTTTTGTTATTGATAAATTAGTTTTGTTTATCCCCCTTTAATCATTTAACGCAGGTAGTAACTACAAAATAACAATAAATCCAGTTTGCATTTATGACGATGTATCTCTGTAGTTGTTTGTAGAATAATTTTTTGAATATAAATTTATATTCTCCTGGGTAGGATTGTAACGCTGGTAGCTATATCTGCCTCCGTGGCGACGTTAGTTGTTGCTTTGAAAGCTCAAGGTCTTCTAACCGAAGCCACAAATGTGTGGTTGGCTTCCTGTTGTTGACTTCCTTTGTTTCTATTTTTACATCCAAGTGTTGTACATCTTTGATTTTACCGTACTGATGAGAGCTTAAGCTCGAAACACGTGTCTACGGTTGCACAACAATTTGAGGGCTATACCCAATAACTTCTCTATTTATATTTTTATATATTTGGTTAGGATTATATATATATATAAATTCATTCTGATTTATATATATATATATATATAATCCTAACCAAATTTCTTACGTTACATTTGAATCTCTCCACGTGTGGAGATAATTTAAATAAATGTTTAAACAAAATTTTATAACAATGACTTAATATTAATATTTTTATTGTTTGACGTATTTTAATGTGTTTTGTTCATCTTTGTCACATGTGACTTACATGACATGTTGTTTATAATTTTAAATATTACATCCATAGCAATCATTCTCATCAACACAGTAAGTGGTTCTTCTTCAAAGTTTTCTTTCCATTAATCGTACAATTTTGCTTGTTACTTGTAGCTTCCCTGAAGATGACAGTATTCACTGTTGAAATATCGGAATATAGTGTTAAAAGAGTACACGTTTTGCTTGCTGCAATACCCAAAAAATTTCCTGTTTTATATATATATATATATATATATATATATATATATTATTATTGAAGGTATTTCAGTTATAATATACAAATATTGTATTTTATATATATTTCTTTCTTCAATAAATTATTATTATTATATTTTATCATCATTCTAGTGGTAACTATATCTCGAACAACATGGAGAGTTACTCACTCTTCATGTTGTACAGAACAAGTTCACCAAAAGTTCAAATAAACTGAGTTCTGTTGCAAAGGAACTAGAAATTTCATTGGTTACTCTCTAGCAACTGAAGGTAGTTTACTTGAACTGTTGATGAACTTGTTTTGTAAAACCTCTCTATATTGTGTCATTTTTGTACAAATGAATTACTAGTGCAATTTGAAACTCCATGGGAAAATGTCCTTGCAAACAGTACTAGTACGAAGTGAGGGGATATTTGATCAAATGTATTATATTATGGATAGTAATCAAGAAATTCTTTAACAATATGCTGAACTTGCAGCAGGCTATTTGTTAATTTCTGACCGATGTGATCATCCAACGTTGATTCAACAGCCTTCGAAAAGTAATCAGCAAACAGTTCAGCTACGCCTTGATGCGCGTCTTCAACAATATTCACGTTTTGCTTCAAAGTGATAGCCTCTTCGTCACAAGACAATTTCTCGTTTCCTAGCTCACTGTATTATTATGGTCCATGTCTCTTTTTCTTTATTATTTAGTCTTTGTTTCCAGATTACAGACTTTTGTTTTCTTTCGATTTAATATCATTCAATTTGCTATAGTGAGGATCAACTTCCTCAGAAGTTGTAGTTAATCTGAATATTCCTCTGAGATAGTTGCGCTCTTGGATGATTTCTTTTGAAATCAAAATATTTGTAGAATTCTTAGCGATATCAGACGCGATATAGAGCGTCTCAAAAAATACAGAAAAGGCTTTGTTTCTGCACATTCAATACAAATTCTTATTCTGGGGCCATTAACGTCACCATGATTGACTTATCGCTCCATAGTTATAACGTTTTAATTAAGGATTAAACGACTTACCTTAAGGAAGTTCGATTCAAATTATACGAGACTGGTCACATCCGAATAGATCACATTGTAGTATTACCTGTTTTACTGACTATGCGCAAGTTGAAAGAATGAATCACCCTGGTCTCCCCACATCCATCCCGCTCGCTGCTCGAATATGCTTCAATATACTTTGCGATGATAGTTACTTGATCGCCTTTGGGGTAGGGTTAACAAAAATGGATACTTGTCTACGTATACAAAACTATACACTCTTATATGCATATACATACATAAATAAGTGTATCCTTGGAAGGGTGTTTCTCTATTTGGATATGACCAGTCTCATATAATTTGGATTAAACTTCCTTAAGGTAAGTCGTTTAATCCTAACTTATACTTTGACTGGTCACATCCGAGTTGATCACATTGTAGATGTTTAAAGAATCTGAAGAAAAGGCGATCCTAGAAATCATTAACGAAGTTCATTCAAATGTTGTCCCACCTTAATGAAATTAGTATTCATGGTATCTTGTTTTTGTAATGATCATTTTGGCATTTCTCGTATGTGATTAGTAAGGTATACACAGTCAGTGTATGCATGTAAATATAGTAATTATTCACTTGTAATGAATTTGTATTTGTTGTCTTATAAGAGTTTTATTATAGAATTTATATAATAATTTTGCAAGCCAACCTGTATTTGTTCCTAATGTGTTCATACTTATGCCCCCTTGATATTCCTCAGAACTGGAAAAATGCTGATGATAATAATTTTTCAGGTTGCCAGGTATGTGGGAAAACATCTGTGGAGGCAACACATAAATTTTTTTCCCCATGCACAAAGCTCGTAATGTCAGTGGTCTCTTGGACCTGGATATAAACCGTTTGTATAGTCATTCTCTCACCTCTGATACTGATGTTAATTAATCTTCTTTTTGACAATGTTTGAACCATTTGTGTAAAGCACGAGGTCAACAAAATAATAAGTTTTATGAACTCCGTTTCGGAGCTGATGTTTTCTAAGCAATGGAGTTTCTCCAAATGGGCAAAAACATCGTGGGATTCTCATATTCCGTTATATCGAAGAATTTTTATCGTATTTTGAAAATACCCTTCATGGAGCTTTTCATTTGTTCAAATCAGTTTAAATGCCGGTAGGTATATATTTATTGTACTATAGTTTTCTCCTTTTCGAAATTCTTCTTTGATGGCTTATATAGCTTAGTAAAAAAGCCACCACGTAGAAAATGTCGAATTATGTTATTTCGTTGTGATTTTGCTTAGCAAAGCCATCATTATATGTATTTTCGACAAGAATTAATAATAATGGCCGTCCTCTACCCGCACAGGCTATTCCTTGGGTACACTCTGCTAGTGTATATGAGGAATATTATTATTATCTTCAAATTGGATGAAAGAACAATCTCTGTCATGAATAATCATGTGTTGATGCTGCATACAACTTCTTGACATGATTTCACTGTAAATCTGTACTTTGAAAGAAACTGCCAATAACCATTATTATTGTTATTGAAAAGGACCATCCTGCACGTCTTTATGGGTAAACGATTGCAGGATAAAATGGCAGACCCGAGTAAGATAGCGCCCCAATGGGTAGGAGTCTCTGAATGGAGACAAGTAAGTCAAACTAAGTTTGAAAATATGTTATGTCAGACGCTGGCACTGATCTAAAGTTTGGAAAAATGAAACGGGAAATATGTATGCTTTGCAATCGTTCCCACCAGTTAACGCATACTCAATGAATCTCATGGAGGAATTCATTTATACGTCAATGAGGCACCTAGCCACTAACAATTTTGTTTTTCACTTTGTAGTGATATTCAGTCTCAATGTAACTTGCTCTTTGGTTTGTCACGAAATCCACTTTCGACTTTTCATAGTATGCAACCGTTATACTTCTTTCTTCACACAATCCCCCGATAATCCTTCATATATATTATATCTTCCATTCGATGGATAAGTAAAATGGTTGTTTGGTTGTAAATTCGCAAGAAAATTACGATTTGAGGATTGTTTTGCAAACGTTTTGAGCCAAGCGGCTTTCTATTCTAAAATATTTCAATGATATAGATATGGATTTATCAGGCCCCCGAACCTGGCTCCTTTTCTATCACAGTTTGTTCTCCAAAACGTTTTTTGTTGTATCTGTGAAAATATGATTTTCATATGGTATAAGATATAAGAGGTTCTGCTCAGACTGATATTTTGTACTCTCAAAAATCAATCCAAGATTTTGTGATATACTTGATGAAAGTACCTATTTGGATTGTTTTTCAACCATTCATATTCGTTGTAACTGATCAATAAAATGTCGAAATGAGTGACAGATTGAAAAATTTCTTTTCTAAGAAGTTGTATGATGGGATTTGAAATTTTCGTAAATACCAAAAGACTGTCGGTTGGTTGGTTTAAGACTGACGAGCGAAATACCGGGTTTACCTTTGGGGGTTCTCTCAACACTGAGACCTGTTAGGATTTGCTTTATTGTTCTGTCGTCAGTGATTTACAGTTCGAAATGTCAGGTTTAGTAGTATACTTACTAGGTGTTTTGGATTCATGCCTGTATCTAAGTTGATCTGTCCGAATGTTCTGCTGCGCTTGTTGTGCAGACGGAAGCGAAGCAATGAAATTTGACTGCTGAATTGATAATTGCAATTTTTTTCTTCAGAATTTGTGAGAATTCGTAATATATATGTATTTCTTTCAAATTAACAGAGGCCCTAAACAAAATTTTGGGTAAATGTTTTTTACTGCTCCTCACGTTTGAAATGAGGGGCAGTGGTAAATTCATTACTGAGGTTTAAAATACCATGTGGTTTTTGTCTCAAGAAATGACTCTGATACAAATTCGGCGGAGGAGAATTAGGTACCTTTGAAGTAATGGTCTTCAAAGGAATTTTGTATCCCTCCATGCACTCTAACATATATTTATTGAAGGTTATTACCTCCCAGGCGACATGAAAACCTTTTACTTGTCCAGTATATGTAGCCTTAGAATGTGCCTTTATTTTTGCCGTTAGGTTCTGATACATTCCTCCTTGTTTTTATCGTACCTTGTGTAACAATTCGTCATTTGCTTTGTTGGTGTTTCCCCTGTTTTTTGTGAGCATTTCATGGACTCCGAAATGGGGAACCGTTACAGTGTTCGAACATAGAAGGGTGTGCCCTGAGGGAGTTCCTTCCTTTATAGTCGATCTCTAACAACTTTTGAGTTATCACTTCTGGAATTGTCGATGAGTAAAAAAGGTTTGATGTACGTTACAAAATATTTTCCCTGCATACGCCAAATCTTACAGCCTAGGATGCAGAGGACTGACAGCCCTCCATACAAAATATTTTGAAGAGTCAATAAAAATGCCTCTTTTTGTTTCCTGTCATCAAAAACACCGTATGAATTTTTACATTCGGTTTCGGTATTTGCATTGCCGGAAAGTGGTTGGCAAAGCCACTTATCAGACAGTTGATTTCGCATATTTTCTAACCAAGGGTTAGATCGGTACTGTCCATATATTTCTCCGCAGTGGGATACTTTTCAAAAGCATGTTCTACAGTATTATCACTTCTATATTCTGCTTGTATTTGTTGTCGAGTCAGACTCAAAACTTACTTCAATAAAAATCAACTTTTTGATACTATCAAACCACTCATTAGTAGATTTCAATTTCTTTTGTTACAACAAGAAAATGTCATGTAAGAAGAGTAACTTACTGTTTTTGTTCTCGAGATTTCGACTGGCACGAGTCAAGAACTGTATAGGGTTACGACGGCAGTCATACTGCAGTAATTAGATGAATGTATGCCGTCCTATTCGTATCTACATAGTAGATCACCACTGTCGAAAAAACAATAATCAGAAATTTTTGTTGTCCATTTTTTTATATCTCTTTGCTTATGAGTCATGAAGTAGATCATATAATCCACAGCGATCCAACAACAATGAAATGTCATGTAAAAAAGTGTAACCTGTTGTTTTTGTACACGTCGATAAACAATAATCAGAAATTATTGTTGTGTCTCATTTTCATTTCTCTTTGCAGCACATCTTCCACGTAATCTAAAACACAACAAAACATTAGAGTGACTTTTACTCACTTGACTGAAACGATTGACGTTTTTCTTCAGAATTCTTCAATTTTCGTCTAAAACCATATTTATCTGACTTCGGTAATTGCTGTTCCTAGATTTTCTTCCCATTTCGTACAAGCCGTAGGTAATGTGAAGATTCAATTAGTTCACGCTTTGTTGTCTGACAACCTCGCACGTTCAGCGCAAGAAGGATATTGAAGCATATTCGAGCAGCGAGCGGGATGGATGTGAGGAGACCAGGGTGATTCATTCTTTCAACCTACGCATAGTCAGTAAAAGAGGTAATAATACAATGTGATCTATTCGGATGTGACCAGTCGAAGTATAATTATTATTTTAAACACCAAACTACTATCCGATATCCGAGAACAAAGTTCAGAGTTCTTCTTGGATGCACAAAAAACTACTTGCTTGGCTAATAATATGTCGGAGACTTAATAACATGAAAGAGATACTTATGCAAAGATTCTCATTGCAGTGGACACTTTTGCAAGTGATCCCTATGAACAGAACAGAATATCGTTTTTGATTCAGGAAGAAAGACCAGCTGTAGACTAGTTATAAAGTTTTTGTTCGATCTTGAAAAGGTAGTAAATTCGTGGTCGCAGTGACTTGTTGCAAAATTTTGAGTGTGGAAAAAATGCAAAAGACTCGCAAATCTATCGAACCACTCAATATCGAATGTTGATTCTCCAAAAATACCTCCGACACCGTACATAGGTAAACAAAAGTACATTCACTCCCAGTCGGCGCCCTTGATGTATTGGGTTGAGATTGTATGTTTGTGTTTTTTCTTGAACGCGGTGGGGCAAGAATTCAGGCGTATTAAGGCTTCACTTGAACCTGTTCAGACGAAGAAACAACGATCAGTGCAGCCTTGCCAAGAAGTGAGAAATTCCTCATATTGTGAGTATGTTTCATCTTTGTAATATGTGAGGGTGTGCTGAAATGAAAAAGATTTTGTGAAGATTCTAGTCAATCGATGCAATGCCGTTCTGAGACTTAACTTCTAAACTGAAATAATGTTATTACTTCCATTTTCCGTTGTTATTGTCAAACGCAGAGAGTTATCTCGGCAACGCTGGTGCAGTACGTCCCCTTTCTCTCCGCTTCGTTCTACAGTTTTTCATAGATGCTTAGTTTGCTGATGTTGACAGCAACTTAGCACAGCTTCATAAACACACAGCTAGAAAACTTGCTGTGGAGGGGGCAGTTAATGCAGATTTTCGCGCACCCCCACTTTTGGGGTAAAGCCTATCAAACCAGTGGCAAGGATCTGGGTTATGATCCATCCGAATTCATAAACTCCATAGGCGTAGTCACGATAAGTCTTGATTTATATTGTGTGATGCTGTGTTGCGTTTCCTGTTAATTTTTGGAGTCGTTTGTTGTGCTATTGGAAAGTAATGCAGTTAACTAGACTATCATAAAGTCATCAGAGAACGTTGTGATAGATAGTAGTGAAAATAGATAGAGTTGATATCAATAATGTTGTATCCTGATTGGTGGATGTAACAGTTCATCTGCTAATATTCCTTCTCAGAATATTTCATCCAGTATCCTCTAAAATTCACTTTGTTAATTGATAAATATAAGATAGTCTCATAAAATATCGATATTGATAGTTGAATATTTTGCTGAAATCATCATTTTCAACCATTATCTGAATGATAGTGATAAATATGCTGTCTGCTCTTATATGAAGGTGTATTGGCGGCTGCTCATAATCAGTATGTGAAATCACCATTTGAAACGGATATATTTTCGAAAGCGTTGGTGTTTTATGTGTTCATCTTTGGTGTTTTACTGTCTTTTTTCAATTGACTGTCATCAGCGAATTGGAATCTTTCTTTTCAGAAACTTCACACATTTCTGGATGGTGAATTCTGAATTATTTTCCAAGTTATGAATTCTTCTTCTGTGATAGTTGGAATTCGGTCATTCTTTTTGGAGATTTTCGATATAGATTAAATATGGATGTTTACGCTGAGTGTAATTTTGACAAAAGCATATCGTTGAAATGGTCCAGAAACAGATATATCAAAATAATATCAATTATATTCTTGATTTTTTTAGATCCTGAACTTGGGTTGTCAGTTGTGGAAGAGAATATCTTTTTGAAAAATGGTTGAATTGCAGATTGGTTACAGATTTTGCAGGGATCATTTTGAGGATAAAATATTCACGAATCGAAACCGTGAACGACTGAATTCCAATGCAGTTCCTACATCATTTCCTGCTGTAGAGGGATCTTCTAGAGGATCCCATTTGAACCACTCATACACAACTTTGTATGAGATACCATGCTTGGGCTAGAGAGAAAAAAAACGACTGTTCCTTAAATTACTATTTTACGATTCCTCCAGGTAAAGTGGGGTTTCTTGAAATATCATTTGGAAATATTCATTAAGATTCAAATGTCCTATATTCAACAGAAAATTGATACTCTTATTTTGAAACCATTAGTGCACCTTAATCTTTTTGAAATTGCCTATAAACTTCCTCTTTCACACCCATGTTACCATTCTTTCAAGGAATTTGCTGTAAAATCATATTTAAGGGTTCGGCTGTATTACACAACATTGATAGGAGCGTTAGGAACCAAAAAAAATTCAAAAATAAATTGAATATATTTCGCAACCTGTAGTAAACTGTTTCAGGTACATTTGTCTTAAGGAAGATTCTTTCGCTTTTATATATGCCTATTCCTACTCAATATATGAGCAATTCCAGTATGAGTTTTCCGACTTGAAAAAAAATGGGTTAATTCCTCAAATATCTTGTATGAAAAATCAACCATAGTTCAATAAATACCCTCAATAATAATTCAAATTTGGTATACTTGCTATCAAAGAAAGTATAAGGGTTTGCGATTGTATTTGCGTTTTTGCACTTCAATTGTGTTTTATTTATATGTTTCTTATTTATATATTTTTAAGTGTGCGTATGTCTATATGTAGGTATTTAACTATATTGACGGTATCAGACAATTTTTTCTGTTATATATTTTTTAGTGAAATAAGCTGAATGACAGTTTTTTGACGTTTGTTCAATGACTGATAAAATGCATTGACTGGCTACAAATGTATTTTTACATAAAGCAGTCAAATAAATATTTATCTATCTATCTATCTATTTTTTTTTTGTGGCTTGAAGGGGTGAAAAATCTTCTGAAGACGCACCAGCCTGTTGATCTATCGGCTGGCCAGTGTCGGATTCGGTCCAGGGAGCCGCCTACCGACTAAAAACTTCCCCTCCATCTCCAAAGATTAAAAAAAATTCCTTCCATTATCACCCCATTCACTGGAAATTGCTTGCACGTTGCTTCAGTGTAGGAGGTTGTCTAATATGTATATCTACATTTTATTCAGTTATGTCTATCTTCATTCTCTTTCGTTTCGATTATAGTTCTTGTTGCACTATACGTTATCTTCCATTTTTTCTCACTGGTCATGAGGTTTCTCATCATGTTTTCTGCATTGAACGTAGTTCCTGTTGCTAGTAGGTACTCTTGTCTGATTCTATCCCACCTATAACACGAAAATAGAGTGTGTTCAGCATCGTCTTGAGCCCCGCAAAATGGACATTCTTCCAATTCCGCTCTTCTACGATCGAACAAGTATTTCCTGAAGCACCCATGTCCTGTAATGGCCTGCGACAGATAATAATCGACCTCGCCGTATGGTCTATCCATCCATTTCTGAATGTTTGGTATCAGGTAGTGTGTCCATCTGCCGTACTTTCCATTGTCCCATTTCGTTTGCCATCTTGATATGAGGTTTTCTGCTGCCGTATCTCTATCTACTCCACTGTATTTCTCTCTCCTCTCTTCGATTAATAGTGGTGGAACGCCCGATAGAACTCCTGCTCCTTCTGCTGAAACCGTCCTGTAGGCGGAGCATATTCTGAGCATTTTCCTCTGCACGCTTGTGAGTTTCGCTACTAGTTTTTGATTTATTGTCACTGTGTGCCACACGGGAGCTGCATACAGAATCTACGAGTGAGCGACACTTAGCAGAATCCTCCTCTTTGATGATCGGGGCCCTCCTCTGTCTGGATAAAGCCGTCACTGTCTTTTCAACTTTGTTGGTGACCATTTTAACGTGTTCAGCAAATGTAAGCTTCGTATCTAGCCATACACCTAGATATTTTTTCGCTGGTTTTGGGGATACGATTATTCCATCTACTTCAAATTGGATTGGTGCAAGTTTTCTCTTTGTCGTGAGCAGAGCAGCTTCAGTCTTCTCGGGTGCTAATTTCAGCTTTTTATTGTCCAACCAATTCGAAACACGTTGCAGCGCTATGTTAGCTGTGTTCATCAGCATGTCTTCACCTTTTGCAACCACCACCATGGCTATGTCGTCGGCAAAGCCTACAAGCGTGGTTCCCGTGGGTAGTTCCATCCTCAGAATTCCGTCATATAGGATGTTCCACAGGGTTGGACCTAGAACTGATCCCTGTGGAACACCACTGGTGATTTCTCTAGTATTGATGGAGCTCTCTGCCTCTAGGATGATCTCTCTATCTGACAGATATGAAGCTATGACGCTTATAAGACTTTCATCCATTTCTCTACTCCTTAGCTTGTCAAGAATTAGTTGCCAATTGGCACTATTGAATGCGCTTTTTATGTCCAACGTTATCACTGCACATAGTCTGCGGTGTGCATGGATGAATTCATTTTGTGCCTGTTTGGCGATTTTCACTACTTTGTTTATGGCATCCGAGGTTTGTTTTCCTTCTGTAAACCCATATTGTCTTGATGATAATCCTCCGGTTCTTGCTAGTTCTCCTTTGAGTCGAATTAGAATCAGATGCTCATACAGCTTGCCCTCCACGTCCAAGAGGCAAATCGGCCTGTAGGCGGCTGGGTCGTCTAAGGGTTTGTTTGCTTTCCTCAGCAATAGCAGTTTTGCCCGCTTCCACTCCTCTGTAAATTTAGCTTGTCTCGCCAGGTCATTGTATACTGCTAAAACATATTCAGCCTTGTTTTCTGTGAGCGCCTTGATAACTTCTGGAGGGATATTTCCAGGGCCAGGGGCCTTGTTGTCTTTCATTTTGAAACACGCAATACGTAATTCATCTAAGCTAAACTTTGTAAATATCACAGTAGTATCACAGATAAATGTTTTTGGCAGGTGTACCGGAAATGAGTGGTCTACCACTTCTTCTATGCTCTGCATGGTCATCGCTGCTCTCGGTGGGTAGCCAATGAGACTTTTCATTACAATGTTGTATCCATCTCCAAAAATATCACAGTCTATTTTATCACAGATAAGTTTCCAGTGCCTCCTTTTAGAAGTCTTGATGCTATTCTGGAGTATTTTTTTACTCTCTTTGTATTTCTCCCATAAGCGTTGGCTTTCATCCTGGTTATTTTTTTTTGGCGTTCCTGGTATACAAGCGTCTTCTACGGATGCATTCTTTGCGATTTTGCAAAATCTCCTCGTTCCACCAGTAAGCTGGCTGTCGATTCCTCATCGTTCTGTTTCTCTTTCTTGGCATAGTCTGGTCACAGATCTTGACCAGTGTTTCCGAAAATGCTTTCACTGAGGTATTGGTGTTTTCCCCTTGGTCCACACTTATCAATTCTCTCATTTTCCGTTTATCCAGCTTTTTTGTTTGCCAGCCCCCATTTCTAGTGTGAGTTTGTGTTTTTGGTTCGTCAGTGACTTCAAATACTATGTAATTGTGATCGCTCAAGGTCTCTTTGTCCAATACTTCCCAAGACGTTATTTTAGATTTGATGTCCGCAGTAGCCAAGGTCAGATCGAGGATCGAGGAATAATCTCGTCTTTGGAAAGTTGGCCAGTTTCCTTCGTTAACCACGATAAGGTTGTTTTCAGCCAACCATTCCGTTACAATTTCACCCCTCCTGTCCGTTCGGTCGGAACCCCATTGGGAATACTTTGTATTAAAATCACCTACTTTAATTGCCTTTTCTTTATTTTTCCTTATTAGTCTTCTGATTTCCGATAGAATTTCATCAAGTTCTTCTAATTCATCATTTGGAGATGCATAACAACTGTATAGCGTGTAGTCGGGCGTCACCATGTAGGAAAAACTACGCCCCGTGCTGTATTTTTTCACTATAATATCATTGTTTAATACTTTAGTTGCTGTATTAAGGTCGTCGTCATACATCCAGTCCTTTCTGTTTTTGATGGCGTTACGATTTGGTTCGCTCATAAGTATCACATCGGCGTTGACTTCTTTAGCCGTGGCCAATGCTAGATCATGGTATGGACGTCTCCTGAATGTGTTGATCTGGAGTACTTTCATTTTGAGAGTTTGTATTGGCCTGCGACGCTACTCTATTCCTTTGGCAGCTTGCGTTTCCGGATTGGTGACCCTCTTGTTCACAATGAATGCACAAAGGATTGTCGGGCATTCTGCTGCTTTGTGTCCTTCTTGGGTGCATTTTAGACACAGGCTTTCTCTATCTGGCCCCTTGCAGTGTGCTTTGGTCTGACCGTGTTCCCAGCACCTGAAACATTTTATTTCCTTCTGCCTTTCGTGGACTCTACATTGCTTCCAATCTTTTTTAATCCTTCTCAGCCTGATTAGTTTTCGAGCATATACCTCATTGAGTATCACCGTGACGTTTTGTCTATATCCAGGGGCCGGTCGAAGGGCCTTTACCTCTACCTCCCCTGGTTCCACTGTTATTGCCTTCGAAATGGCATCTTTAACTTCCTCCATAGTGGTCACTTCATCTAGATCTTTCAGGTGTAGTACTTTTTTGTATTCAGGATTGATGACGTTACTTCTGGTAATGTGGTTTGAATTTTTTATCTTAGAGCTTTTAGCTTATGGACACCCTCCGTTACAGTGAGCAAGAGGTCGCCATTCCTAGTCTTTTTCAAGTCCTTTATTTCGACACCAATCTCGCTGGGGTTCACAGCATCTCTCACTGTTCTCAACAGGTCTGCGTAGCTAACATCTGGCATTTTGAGAAGCAGTGCCTCTTGTCTCAGTCTTTTTGCTTTAGCTGGTGTTTCTGTTGAAGCCACTGGCACTTTTTGTTTAACCCTTGAGGGTTGGTCACTCTCTCTTTTACCAGTGTCACTTCTATGTTTGAGTCTACAAATAAAACTTTCAGTAGTCTAGACATAATTATTCCAGTAATTCCTTCAATTTCTGGTATAGCCAGTTTAGTCTTTCCTTGTTCGGTCATAATCCTTCTAGTCTCTTTGAGTGACTTCAGCATACTTTCGTCTTCATCTTCTGCAGTCGCACCGCCGTCTGAGATAACTGGATAAATAATCGTTCTAGAACTATGCGTGAGGTTTCCCATCTCGTCGGGGAAGCCCAATGAGTGTATCATCATCGCAACTTGCCCCTTCGCCCTACCCTTATTTCTCAGTCCGTCCTTGCCACCAAGACTGTCAATTTCCCTTCCTATTGCTTTATTAGTGGTGGAGAAATCGTTGTTTCTTGGAAGAACCAGTACTTAATCACCAGGCATTTCCAATAGGCTTCCCTTGTAGATCTGGGTTTTGGGAAAGATCTCGTCTTTCCAATCTTCTTTAGCTATTCGTTTGAAAGCTCTCGTCTGGTTTCAATACTTTTTTCCTGATCTGCTTTTGTTGTTCTATTATGCAGCTCTCACATTGTGTCTTATTCTCCAATTCTTTCTTGTGAGTTTCTTCCATGTGTCTGAGCTGCTTTCGTAAGTTGCCAACTTCATTTCTCTGCTCTTATTCTCTTTTACCAGATCCACTCAGGGTTTCTTCTAGCCAGTTTCTCGTTCCTTTTCGTTGCAGTTTCTTCAGTTGAAAGAGGAGCTTGCCTGATATGTCAGATATTTCTTTTTTAGGTTTGTACATCTCTTTGACGACTTTATCAAACTGATTTATGTATTGGCCCATTTTCTCCAAGATGCTTCTGAATTCATCTTGATTTTTCCTGTCTTCTTCTGCGCCGACTTCCCTTCCGCGCTTACGTTTTCCTCCGTCTTCCATGTCGAGTGATCTAGAAACAACGCGGTCCGTTAACGATGATGTTCTTGGTCTGGGAGGAGTTCTTAAAAAAGTTGTACTTCTTCCGAAGGGGTTTGTCTCTCTTCCAGATTTTTATATCTATCTATCAACCATAGACACGTGCTTCGAGCTTAAGCTCTCATCAGTAAGGTAAAATCAAGTGCGAAGTTTCTATTTTTACATCCAAGTGTTGTACAACTTCGCACGTGATTTCACCGTACTGATGAGAGCTTAAGCTCGAAACACGTGTCTACGGTTGCACAACAATTTGGGGGTTATACCCAATAACTTTTCTCTTTATCTATCTATCTATCTATCTATCAAATCAGGATGAATGTATCGAGGGGAAATATAGCCCTCAAATTGTTGTGCAACCGTAGACACGTGTTTCGAGCTTAAGCTCTCATCGAAGCCACAAATGTGTGGTTGACTTCCTGTTGTTGACTTCCTTGTTGACTTCCTTTGTCTCTATGCTTACATCCAAGTGTTGTATTTATATTTTTATCTATCTATCTATCTATACAATTTGATTTCACTGACGTTTCAGTAATTTATATAATGTCCACCTTCGGAAGTGTCAGAAGCTTCAGAAATGATGTGATTAGGAATTTGCTATTCGCTGAGCTTGAAATAAGAAGCTCCAATTTAATCTATTGATGTAAGATCTGTTGATAATTTCAGATTTTAAATTAAAATTTTATTTTCAAGGTATACCCTAATACCACCAAATAAATACTGTTTGACTGTTATTGATGGCAAGTGAGTCTATTATTCGAAAAGTTATTAGAATTCTAAAGTACGGTCCTATCTGTTTCCCTGCAAAAAATTTCAATTCTACCCTGACTTTCACTCCGGAATGGCGTCTTCAAAGTCATACCCGACTTCTTCCTACTACTGGCCGAGTTTCCAAGCGGTGTTGTGTGATTATTAAGCTATGAACAAAGAGTGAATTTCGTCATGAGTAAAAGTTGTTTAATATGCAATGTGTCGTTGTCGAAGGGAAAAACCGATGTGATTCGTCAAAAAGAATAAAAAACTGCATTAAAAGCAGTGAAGCTAGAAAAGACAGAAAAGCAGAAATACATCTATGTGTGATCACCGAAGTAACTGTCCACGAAAAATGTCGTAGAGCCTATACCAACAAGAAAAACTTCAAGGCGTAGGTAAATAGGCTTGAGAACCCATCAGACAACCCTATTCCAAGGAATATTCTGGATAACGATGCTTCGCCAGGTTTCTTATTCGCATAGAAGTGTTTATTTTTTAAGGAAATCATAACAGAGGATTTTTTGGCACAAGAAAGTCATGAACCCAAAAGAGAAACAGTCAAAGTTTTCATCGTAAAAAAAGTGGAATACCATAAATGGCATCGAACAAGCTACTTCGCACTGCGACGATGATTGCAGTAGGTACTGATTAAATTAACAATGAAAAAGATCTCATTCATTGTTTTGTACAAAAGAGTCAATTCAGATACATGTTTCAATATTAGTTAATAATCATTAGATGAATTAGCATTAAATTTGTATTATTTATGAGAATTATTTCTTTTTAGGGAGTTCTTAACAAAAGTATGAATGAATAATTTATTCACTCTGATACTTGGAAATGTTCGCAAAATTTGGGAATGATAATGAATCATGTTTTCTTTGTCTAACCGTTTTGCGACTCCGGCATTTCCGTATTTTTTTCTCGAAAATAACAATTGTTTATAATTAATATTTTTAACAATGATGTCTGTCTTGTAAGAGGGCACACATTTTTATTGTTTCATTGAGCACTATAATAAATCTTTTGTAAAAGTTTGCATTCTATTCTATTTTTTCCCCACTTTTGCTAAAGTGATTGGCCTAATATGAATACATGGCGAAGTTCCTGGCGAGTAGTGTGGCGAGTTGAACTACTCCACTAAGGTTTTACAGTAACAATCAGTTCTCATCACTATCATCTTCGATAACTAGTATAGTTTCCTTTTGTTCTGTTTCACAATTTACGTGAAAATGTAACTCATATGCGATAAACCATCCTTTCATGTTGAAAACCATTGCAACATATATCAGTTCAATGTACAGTAAAAGCGGCGAATGTGGAATAGGTTCGGTGATGTGGAATAGCTATCACTCTGAGCTCTAAAGCTTCTCATGCCATCTTCAACGCAGTAGCCGACACTTATTCCGATTTTAAAGGTTACCACTTTGTTGTTACATCAACGCTGTTAGAAATTACATAACCTCAATAAGCAGACAACACGTGGTGAATGAATGCGGAAAGTTTCCAATAACGGGATTGAAAATTTTTGTTCGTCTCTGGTTAAATTGTTTTCAGATATTCCAACACTACCTCTGGTAAGTAAGAAGAATGGAGTATCAATATATCACATGAAACCTACTGAAGGCATTCGTGGAACAGTCTATTTTTAAAAAGTTATTCCAATCTGATAAGTGTGGCAATGTGGAATACTTATCGAAATGGTATTGTGCTATTGTGGTGTAGAAAAGGAAACCTCTCTTTGATTTCTGCATATAAGCGACAACTTCGAATGAGTTTTATTTCCAGTTATCAAAATGTTGTATGCTTCATAACAGAAGGGTATTCCACATTCACCGCCCTAACTGAAATATTATATGCCAAATATGCATAAATCAATGCATGAGGTGAGTATTTTATGTTTTCTATTCTGGATATACGACATTTTTTGTTCAAGTCATTGATGACCTCTTGGTTGAAACATCTTATTTCAACAAATGGGAAATTCTGGTATACGTAATCAGAAAATAGAGTTATTGCCAAACGAGCTGTTGCACGACATTTAATTTGTCGTTTCAAATCTTTCCATAATACCTTCCGTCACTAACACAGATGGACTTGTGATTCTTCGAAATATTGCAGAACCATAAAAAGGAAACTCACTCGTAGAATTCTGTATATGTTTGAAAGCAAAATCAATATGGATTGCCAATTATTGCGATTCAGATACCAAGCGGTTTAATTGTGCTTCCCCGCACTAGTCGATACAGTTCAATTGACAGTGTAAGTATATAGTTTACAGAATTTGCGGTTCGAAATACCTTCAGAAAATTTCATTTTGTAAATGAGTAGTTCCTGTTTAGAGCCAGCAACTGTTGAGTTTGGTTTTGGCACGGTACTGGAATAAATAGTTTCCCATGTCCTGCCCTGGAACATTTTTTTAGTATTTTTATTTCTTCTTCTTGAACCATTCGTTCAATAATCCCACCATTGTACAATTTGACATGGTGATTTTGTGTTCAGAGTCCAAAAATGGAATGGATGTTCCGTACTGAACAAGTTGGACATACTATTTATTATTTTTTTATGTTCTGGTTCAAACGAAAAGGAAAATCCTGTAATGTTCAGAGAACTTCGTTAGCGCCCAGAATTGATGTTTTCGAATTTCTTCAGGCTTTATACCCCAAAAAACAGCTCCCAATTCCAAAGCTTTGCTGGGAGAACGAGCCATGTTCTATCTACATGTCTCCAACTAACGACATAGGAATGTGGAAACGGAGTTCTAATGGTCAGTCTCAAAATAACTATAAAACAGAGACAGATCGCCAACCTTTATGTCCCAAATAAGTGAGAGAGCTTGTGAGCGAAGCATCACCGACAAGACGACCGGCTCTTTTTTGAACATAATCTAAAAATATCACACAGATGAAAAAGAAATCTTCAATAAAATATATAAATAATCCTGAATAGAATAATCTTATGGAAAGAATAATTATTTCAAATCACATTGCCTTATGCGACACTAATACGAGGTACAGTACGAAGAGTATTAATCGAATTCCGAAAAAATCCGAAAGATTCCGAACGAGCACGCGATGCGCCAGCTCCCGATAATCGATATGATCCGTCGCCACTGTACTGTTTGCTGTTGACGTTCGTGAGTCGTGACTTTTATACCCATTCTCATTGTTTTAATATTGCACTACTGTTGAGAGTTGAAGTTCAGAGACTCCATTCACTGGAGTCATCAAAGTGTTTATTGTGTTATTGGGTTGAACTTGATGGTGTATTATATAGAAACCAATTGATAGGTTATCCTACTCGATAATAAAGAAAGCCAAGATTTCTCTTTCTGAAATACCCAATTAATTTTCTTATAATAATATAAGACCAATAACAATTTTACCAATAATGCCAAATATCCTCAAAAAAGAATGAAAATTCAGCTTGGCAAATATTGGTAAAAAATAGAATAATATCCTAAAACCAATCAGGGTTCAGAGAAACTCATGGTTGGTGTAGTACTGCACTGATGAAAATCAACGATGACGTATTCAGAAAGAATGATAGGGGAAAACTAATACTGTTGGTTCTGTGAGATTACTCGAAAGCATTAGACACTCTGAATAATAAAAAATTGGTGGTCATAATAAAATGTTGTGGAATGTCATTGAGAGCTACTACCATTATCCCTACGTTAGTCGCGCGGTATGTAGTGACGAGTTTGGTCGCATGGTCTACATATGTAGACCATTTTCTTTTGTCAAAATGTGACACCTTAAATCACAAATCATTTAAAAATGTAAAAATAAATGGTTTTTAGATAGAAATTTAATGTAATATTGATTTTTGATGAATATATTTTTATATTTGTTTATGAAAATGTAAAAAGACAAAATAAATGTTTTTTTATTCCTATATTAGCATGTGGTCAGTTTAAAACAACAACAAAAATTTTTGTTTATCTAAAACTCAACAAAATGTAAGTTTCTAATATAAACACATACTAACTCACATAAAAATACAATTTACAAAAAAAAAACTTTTCAACTGTCAATAGAAAAGTAAGTACAAAATAAACAATATTTTCATTCGGTCAAACAGGCTGTACACATATCTGCCATGTGTTGTTTGCACGCATAACGTCTGCATTTCACGCAAGCTTTCCTTGACGATTTGTTGCGGGTTCGTGGACAAATATAACATCGTCCTACGTAATTTTCAGCTTTTTGTAGAAGAGGGGGAGGAGGTACAATATCTTCGAGTCCAAGAAGAGCACGCGCTCGCCTTCTTACATTCACCGGCAAAGAGACGATAGTTGACCTCGCTTCTATCTGCGGCTTTATCAATTCCCAAGAAAATTTTTCAATGAACTCACTTCTACGGATTTTTTCCAGGGGATGATTTGCTTTATAAACGCAAAGCGCGTTTATACCAGATATGTTCAAAAGATCGTACAGAATAACCATTGGCCAACGACACGTGTTTCTTGCGACATTGTAGTTTTGGCATAATTGATCCACCAAATCTACACCAATTTTAGTTTTGTTGTATCGTGTCACTATATCTGGTTTTTTGCATCGCCTGTCTCTGAGTCAATCACATTATCATGGTGCATTGAGGACACCAAAACAACGGTTTTATTTTTCTTTGGGCAATACGAAATCATTGTAATATCCTTCTGAAAACCAAAAAGTGAAGTTTTTTCTTCTCTTTTCTTATTGGGTAAGAACTCAACGGGGATCTCACGTTTATTCTTGCGCATTGTACCAATATATGTTAACTTCTTTTGTAACAGTTTTCTTGTCAAAGGAATACTGGTGAACCAATTATCACCCGTGACATTTCGATTGGTCCCCTCTATGGGATGTACTAATCGCAGTACAATAGCCTCAGCAGAATTATTCAAATTATAAGGGCCATTCGGCTGAGTTCCTACGTACGGCTCAAGATTGAATGTGTTAGAAGTTTTAGCATCAACCAAAGCGAACATCTTGATTCCATATCTAGCTGGCTTGTTGGGAATGTACTGCTTGAATGAGCAGCGTCCTCTGAAAGCCAATAATTGTTCATCAACTGTACAGTATTCACTAGCAATGAAGTTATTCCTAAAATTAGCTAGGAATATTTCAAAAAGTTCCCTAATGGGTGCCAATTTATCTAATTCCCTTCTTTCGTTTCTCGTTGTAACATCGTCGAATCTCAGACAACGGATAAGAAATCTGAATCGTTTTCTGCTCATCGCAAGATAACAAGACTCAACTCCATTGCCCTTGGAATTATCCCATATTTTATGAGCGCTTTTTCTCGAACTTCTCAATGTTCCTATCAAAAACAAAATGCCTATGAAAGCTCCTATTTCTCTTTCGTTAGTTAGTCTAGCATCTCGGTCCCGTCTGAATTTATCTTCTATTTTCTCAATATATATATTTGTTGAACTAACTAGTATATGAATAACAGCGTCGCTCACAAATAGTTTTATGCAGCCGAATTCAGACATTGCATTTCGAGCATCACGTTTCGATCCAGACAAAAGTTTTATGATATTATTAGACCGCGTTCGTACCTGTATATTACCACAATTTTTTCTCCACCTAGTTGTTTTATCTTTCCCTATGTAAAATTGGCTGGCATCAATTTGTTCATTGTCACTTTCTGATGAACTTGCATTCTCATCTGACATTACTTCAATTTCCGAATCTGTTTCATGATCACTCCTTTCTACTATATTTTCATTTTCTATTTCTTCATCTTCCTCGTCTTCATCTAATGAACTCTCCTCTTCACTTGATACTTCCTCAAACCATCTTTGCCAAACTTCTGGGTCCGTACTTCTCTCTACACGCCTCTTCTTAGAGACAGACATATTTCTGTAAAACAAACACCGAATGAATATAAAATTTTGCATCAAAATCTAACAGGAATATACAAAAAAGTGTTTTTGACATCCAAGAATCTGAATTTTAAACAGCAAATTACAAGAAAAAATATTACTTACCTGATTTATGACGAGATGTTATTGAGACAAAAAACTTCGTACTCGACAAAGAACGTAACACAGTTAGGCGCGCGGTCTACAATTGTAGACCGATCGTGTTTAGACGTTCACAACAATCAGCAGAAGACTGTCTCACAGCAATTAGCACACTGAACTGATAGAATCATGTATAACTGACAGCTACTTGAGGTCGCGCCTGCGTGAATAGCGCCATTTTAATACTGTCGTAGTTTAAAGGGATGCGGTCTACAATCGTAGACTGCGCGACCATTGTAGGGAATGGATAATTTAAGTCACGGAGTACAAGCAGTGAGTTATAACAACAGACTTTCTCAGTATTCAATTAATAGCATTGATGTTCCACAAGGCTCAATACCTACCGTCCAGAGCTATGCCGAGCACTGGCAAAAAGTGCTTCGAGTACTAAGCACTAAGCACTCTTGAAAAAGTGCTCGGGAGTCTCAAGCACTGAGCACTCTTTTTCATGAAGTGTTCGCGATTACTAAGCACTTTCAAAAAGTAATTCGATTTAGCGAGTACTAGGCACTTTTCAAATATGAAATAATATCGAGTATTAAACATGGCTTCAGAGAGAAAAAGTCGACAGAAGATGCTATTAGAGATTTAGCTACTGATATATACTCTGCACTCGACAAGAAAAAATCAGCCTTATGCATCTTTGTCGACCTTTCAAAAGCTTTCGATACTGTTTCTCATTATTGTTGGAAAAACTAGAACACTGCGGAAAGAGGGGAATAATTTACTATTTATTGATAAGTTACTTATCAAATCGCCAACAGAAAGTGAAAATAAATGATTTCTTCAGTGAATCCAGGACTGTGGCTTGTGGTGTTCCACATGGAACCGTATTGGTGCCACTGCTGTTATATATACAGTGCGCATCATAAGTGTTACCCCCCCTATCTAACTCGTTACTGGACTCTTGTTAGGAAAATCGCCGATACACGTCGATTTTTGATTTCTACAGTGTACATTTTCGTATGAATAGTGCACCCCTAATTTCATCTCTGACTGGAGGGGAGCAACCCTGTCAAAAAAATTAAATAGCATGGGGTGGTGAGTGATAGCTCATTTGAAAGGGGCTTTTATTCTCTATTCAACCGTGCAAAGAATTACACCACAAACAGGAAAGCAACTGAACAAACACTAACTTTTTCTGTTATTACATTAAATGTTCAAAATGTTCCCCGTTGACCTCCTGGCAAAAATAGAGTCTATTTTGTGTTTCAGTCCTGACGCTTTGCAAGGTATCGCGAGTAATTGTTGCACACACTTCCGTAATCCGCGCACGCAACTCCTGAATAGAGTGACACTGACCCCATAGAAAAAAATCCAAAGGAGTTAGATCTGGTGATCTTGGAGGACATTCCACAGATCCTCGACGCCCGATCCATCGTCCTGCATAAACAGTATTCAAATATGTCCTGACAGCAACTGCAAAATGAGGAGGAGCTCCATCTTGTTGCAGTATAATGTCCATGTCAAATTCGTCTGGATTATTTTCGACAGTTGTCACTATGAGTGGATCTATCACTGTTTCCAGCATTTCCAAATAGAGGGCACCCGTCAAATTTTCCTCAATGAATAGCGGACCGATAATATGGTCACCCAGTATCCCTGCCCACACATTAACTTTTTGGGGAAACTGGGTATGAGTTTCGCGAAAAAGTCGAGGATTTTCATCGGACCAGTACCTCACATTTTGTCTATGCACATGACCGTTTAAAAAAAAGTAGCCTCATCACTGAAACAAATATGTTTCAAATAGCTGGGATTTTGTAAAATATTGTTAGATACTATTTCACAATATTCTAGACGGCGGTCTGGATCATCGTCCGTCAGTTCATGCACCATTTTTATTTTGTACGGATGAAATTTTTTTTTTTTCAGAATTCTCAATACCGTCATCTGCGAAACCTCACAATTCAAGGCTACAGTTCTACTCGATGAGGACGGGTTATTCACAAACTCGCTCATAATGTCCACTCGTTTATCTTCTCCTGTAATTGATCGCCCAGAACGTGGTTTATTTTGCACACTGCAGTTCTCATGAAATTTTGCCACTAATTGTTTGAAATAATGTCTATCAAAAGGGTGATCCGGAAAACGTTCATTGAACATTCGTACCGCCTCATGATAATTTCGATGAGCCTCACCAAAAATTACAATTGCTTCGCATTTCTCATTCAACGCACGTGGTGCAACCATTATTAGAAGATGAATAGCAAGCACAACTAACAGCTAGACTACACTGACTCGCACTATCCGTGATATCATTTTCTTGTATTGACCATTTATCCGCAAACACCCAAAAACACCTACAAAAACGTGCAGTTAATATCTACGCACACGACAAATACGTCTCACTTGACGTCTGACCCAACACCGATATCATACAGGGCCGACTTTGTAATTCGAAGGGCGAGTGCGCTACGTTAATTGTCGTTATTCTTAAACATTCATAACTCTTGAAATAATGTAACATATTTCAATTCCTTTACGGTTGAATAGAGAATAAAACCCCCTTTCAAATGAGCTATCACTCACCACCCCATGCTATTTAAATTTTTTGACAGGGTTGCTCCCCTCCAGTCAGGGATGAAATTAGGGGTGCACTATTCATACGAGAATGTACATTGTAGAAATCAAAAATCGACGTGTCTCGGCGATTTTCCTAACAAGAGTCCCGTAACGAGTTAGATAGGGGGGGTAACACATACATATATATATATATATATATATATATATATATATATATATATATATATATATATATATATATATATATATATATATATATATATATATATATATATATATATATATATATATATATATATATATATATATATATATATATATATATATATATATATATATATATATATATATATATATATATATATATATATATATATATATATATATATATATATATATATATATATATATATAAGGATGAATTTAGCGAGGGGCAATATATGAAAATATAAGTAGAAAAGTTATTGGGTATAACCCTCAAAATGTTCTGCAACCGTAGACACGTGTTTCGAGCTTAAGCTCCCATCAGTACGGTAAAATCAAGTGCGAAGATGTACAACACTTGGATGTAAAAATAGAAACAAAGGAATTCAACAACAGGAAGCCAACCACACATTTGTGGCTTCGGTTAGAAGACCTTGTGCGTACAAGGCAACATCTAACGTCGCCACGGAGGCAGCTATAGCTACCAGCGTGACAATCCTACCCAGGAAAATACAAATAAGGATGAATTTAGCGAGGGGCAATATATGAAAATATAAGTAGAAAAGTTATTGGGTATAACCCTCAAAATGTTCTGCAACCGTAGACACGTGTTTCGAGCTTAAGCTCTCATCAGTACGGTAAAATCAAGTGCGAAGATGTACAACACTTGGATGTAAAAATAGAACCAAAGGAAGTCAACAACAGGAAGCCAACCACACATTTGTGGCTTCAGTTAGAAGACCTTGTGCTTACAAGGCAACATCTAACGTCGCCACGGAGGCAGCTAACCGAAGCCACAAATGTGTGGTTGGCTTCCTGTTGTTGACTTCCTTTGTTATACCCAATAACTTTTCTACTTATATTTTTATATATATATATATATATATATATATATATATATATATATATATATATATATATATATATATATATATATATATATATATATATACCGGGTGATTCTCCAAGGTGGCTCACCCCTATAACTTTTTTATTATTGAAGATAGAAAAACGAAATTTGGGGGTTGTGTATTATAGTTCAATTTACATTTTTTGACATATTAACTTGCTTTATCGTACTTCCGGTTCGACCGGAAATGAGCATAACTTTCGATTTTTAAATGGGACATCCTATATATTTTTACTTATTTCGATCGAGAATGACATTCTAAATCCAACAACACCTCACTTGTCAATATTTGACAAATGAAGTAATTTTTATTTCAATTTTTATTTTTCGATCTAGAATGCCATGGATCGTGTGAATCGCCTCATTCTTGATCAAGTAACATGGGAAAAGTACGACTTTGAGGCTTTTGAATTCACAGTCGCTGTAAGAATTATTCAAAAGTCTCAAATATGAATTTTTCCAGTTAACGTGAATTTTTCAAATGGAAAGGGGGTGGCTCGTCGGCTTTTTGTGAAAGATCATTTTCTTACGAATAATTTGATACCCCACACTTTCACTTTATTTTCACTATATCTGTGAACGATTGCAAGAAGCGATCATACCCAATAACAAATAATACGTATTCGGTATACTTATGCACTAAGTCCTGTTATTCTAGTTATTCGTGACAAACAATTGAATTCACAGTCGTTTTAAGAATTGTTTAAAAGACGCAAATATCACCATTAGTCCATTAAGTTTCTAAATTTTCAAAATGACCCCCTCCTTGATCACGGCAAAGTTCAACTTTATCAATTGTTGCGCGCACCACATTGTTTAGCTGTTCCGCAGTAACGTTCTGGAATGCCACCCTTACTTTATACTCCAGTTCTTCACGAGTAGCTGATGTTGTATTATAAACCTGATTTTTAATTGTTCCCCAGAGAAAAAAATCTAGTGGAGTGAGATCTGGTGATCTAGAATATGAAAAAGAAATAATACATTATAAAAAAATATGACATCTCAAGAATGTACCTCGCAGGCCACTGAATAGGTCCATTGGTGCCAATCCACTTTTCTGGGAAGGTGTCATTCAGATGTTCTCTTACGATTTGGGAATTGTGAGGTGGCGCTCCATCTTGGTGAAAATAGATATCAACTTGGGTAGCTATTGGCAAATCTTCAATGAAATCATTTATTTGATTTCTAAGGAACTGCAGATATTTTTCCCCAGTAAGTTGTCCGTCGAAAATTATTGGGCCTAAAAGTTTTCCTCCGATAATACCCATCCAGCAATTGAAACCAAATCGCTCTTGAAAATTTCCTTCTTGCATGAGATGTAAATTTGTTTGTGACCAGTACCTTTTATTATTCCGATTAAACAGACCCAAGTTGGTGAATCGAGTTTCATCTGAATAAATAATTTTAAATGGAAAACGTACATCTTCTCTGTATTTAGTCAAAAACCAGTTGCAATAAGTTAATCTTCGGTTGTGATCGTTATCGTAAAGATGTTGGTGTAGTTGGTACTTGAATGATCGATAATTATATTTGTGGAGAATTCTCCAAACGGACGAATAACTTATATCACACTCAGAAACAATTTGGCGAATTGACGCCGTACAATTCACTTCAACATAGGCCAACACGTCTACTTCTTTTTCTTCACTGACGATGAATTTATTGGCATTTTCTTCTGGTTCATTTCGCATTTTCTTTTCCAGTTTTGGAAAATAGTGCCGAGTGGGATGGCGACGATTAGGGAATCTCTGAGCATAAATTCGAGCTGCATCAGATGCATTCTTTTTTGCTTCTCCGTAAATTAGCAACATGTCAATTTTCTCGTTTCTAGTATAATTTTCCATATCAAATTATGAACTATGCAACAAAAGAATTTTTGAAAGTGACAGCATATTCATTGGCCTATTTGTTTAGGTATAGTCCTAGCAACAGCTTCAATTGTTTGTCACGAATAACTAGAATAACAGGACTCAGTGCATACCGAATACGTATTATTTGTAATTGGGTATGGTCGCTTCTTGCAATCGCTCACAGAAATAGTGAAAATAAAGTGAAAGTGTGTGGTATCAAATTATTCGTAAGAAAATGATCTTTCACAAAAAGCCGACGAGCCACCCCCTTTCCATTTGAAAAATTCACGTTAACTGGAAAAATTCATATTTGAGACTTTTGAATAATTCTTTCAACGACTGTGAAGTCAAAAGCCTCAAAGTCGTATTTTTCCCATGTTACTTGATCAAGAATGAAGCGATTTACACGATCCATGGCATTCTAGATCAAAAAATGAAAATTGAAATAAAAATTACTTCATTTGTCAAATATTGACAAGTGAGGTGTTGTTGGATTTAGAATGTCATTCTCGATCGAAATAAGTAAAAATATATAGGATGTCCCATTTAAAAATCGAAAGTTATGCTCATTTCCGGTCGAACCGGAAGTACGATAAAGCAAGTTAATATGTCAAAAAATGTAAATTGAACTATAATACACAACCCCCAAATTTCGTTTTTCTATCTTCAATAATAAAAAAGTTATAGGGGTGAGCCACCTTGGAGAATCACCCGGTATATATATATATATATATATATATATGTATATATATATATATATATATATATATATATATATATATATATATATATATATATATATATATATATATATATATATATATATATATAGAAAGGGTAGTCGTTGCTGACTAGTTAAGAATAAAACCAGTTAATATTGGGGATTGCAGCAAAGTCAAAAGTGTACTCTTTTATAGAGATTATTCCAAGCTTTCGTAAATTTTATTTACATCTTCAGGGAACTACAAAGAATTATTATGTCAATTATACATTTTGATGTTATTAAAATTTTACTTACAACTATAGTGAGGTTAGTTGACATGTTCTTAGTTCTTTGTATAGTGACATTACAGCTTAAAATTGTAAATAATAAGGAAAAAAGACTTTACGAATATAAATAACAGATAATTTTGAAATTTCAGTCGAAAAACAAAAGACTTGTTGATTGTATCCAAGGGACACAAATCAGTTGTCAATAGAAAAGAAATCTGTAATTTTCAAGTCAATGTTACCAACTGTAATCTTGTACCAACTGTAATCTTGTACCAACTGTAATGTAGTACCAACTGTTGAAATATACGACTGTTGTTTTGTAAGTTAGGAAAAAATTACATTTCCAATTGAGTAGTTATGGAGATATTATTATTCATATAGAGAGTGTGGTCTAACGACAATAAGAAGGAATAAATCTCACTCAAATGATTTATATCAGTTCTTTTATTCATACATTTTTTGTCTTGATATATGAAGGCCATTTCCAAAAAAGTTCTCTTAGTCATATGTGTCTCTTTAGCTAATATTTTAGTTGAGTTATAATTTATTCGATGGTCAAATTTGTTTACATGATCAGCAAGAGCACATCTTTCAGGATGAAGTCTACAATCACTTTTATGTGAGGAGATTCTACTTTTCAGGCTTCTAGAAGTCTGGCCAATATAATTTTTATCACAGTCCTGACAAGGAATGCTATATACTACATTTGAAGTGGAAGTTAATGGAATTTTATCCTTCACTTTTGAATAAATTGATCTTATTGGTAAAATAGTTTTATTTGCTATTTTGACATTACATACTGAATGAAAGAGCCTGGACAATCTTGGTGTAATATCTTTTATATATGGAAGTGAAGTGAATGTAGGAATTGTAGGATTAGTATTAGCAACATTGCTATTAATGGATATGTTCAGATTGTTAGATATAATATCTGTTTCAATATTTAATGGTGTGCTGAACAGAATACTCCTCAGTAATTTTGGTGGATAAGCATTGTCAGAAAAGAGTTTGAAAAGAATATCTAGGTTTTTTTTATGAAAGGATCTATCAGAGATTTTGAGTACTCTAGCTTTCATCTGTTTCACAAGGTTTATTTTCATTGACCGCTTATGATAAGACTCGAAGTTAATATATCTTCCAGAACTGCATGGTTTCCTGTACCAGTCTATAAGAATTTTGTTATTAAGACCACGTATGAATCTTGTATCTAAGAAAGGTACGGAAAAATCATCATCCTCAGTTTCTATTGTAAACTGAATATATGGGTCAAAGCTGTTAAAAGTACTAAGAATCTCAGTAATGCCATCTTTTGGTAAAGCGACAATGATATCATCAACATATTTTTTGATGAAAAAAGGTTTAAATGATAGTACTGGAATTACTGTGTCCAACACATCATCCATCACATATGAAGCTAATATAGGGGAGATTGAAGCTCCCATTGGAGTTCCAAAACTTTGTTTATAAATTTTGTTGTTAAAAGAGAAATATGTGTTATTGAACAAGAAAGTTAAAATTTTCATGAATGTTTCTTCATTAATGTTACAATAATTGCTAACACGATACCAATTTTTGTGAATTGATCTTTGACAAACTTCTAAATATACATTACTAAAAAGAGAAACCACATCAAGACTTGCCAAAACGTAGTCATTAGGTATGTTTGTGTTATTAAATTTATTATTTACTTCAAAAGAGTCTTGTATAAAGTATTCATTATCGGAATCATATGCTTTAGTTAGAATATCTGTGAGAAGTGAGGCAATGGCTTCTGTTGGAGCACCAATACATGAAACTATAGGTCTCATCGATAAAGTAGGTTTATGTATTTTTGGTAATGAATAGAATTTTGGAGAAATAGCATTATAGCATGTGAGTTTCTTTTTTGTGACATCATCAATTTGATTTGTGTCTTTAAGTACTTTCAAAAATTCATTAGCTTTACTTTGTATCGTAGTCGTAGGATCTTTTGCTAATTCAATATAGGAATTACTGTTGATAATTATTTCATTTGAAAGATTAAGATATTGATCTTTTTCCATAATGACTGTCACATTACCTTTGTCAGATTGAATCAATATCAGATTCGGATTGTCTTTTAGAAACTTTTTTGATTTTAAAAGTAAGCCTCTAAAAATAGAAGAATGCTGATTTGATTGTATATTATTAGTTATAATATTAGTTGCTCTTGCTATAGTGATATTTCTTTGGTATTCGTCACTGATAGATGAAGTGATGTAATCAACATCAGCTAAAAAACTCTTGATGGAAATGTCTTTTATAATTAACGGTTCCACACTGAACTTTGGTCCTAAAGCAAAAAATTGTAAAATATCTTCAGGAATGATGGTGTTAGAAATATTTGATATCCAGTTTGGTTTTGTTCTCAATTTTTTTCGAAAATGATTGTTTTTTAGGTTATTAATTTTATTGATATTTCTACTTTTTACATCATGGAGCAGTTCATTATATGTTCTTAATTGTTTACTGAGAAAATTTTCAAATATAAGTTCACTTGTAAGAGAAATGATTTCACTCCTAGTTGTCGTCAGAGAACACTCTAAATTTTTAATCAAAGTATGATTTGTAGAAATCTCAATGTTGAGTAATTTTATTCCTAACCTGTAATTCTGTTGCTTGATATTCGCATGAGCCTCTTGCCTAAGAAGTAGGTTCTCAATATTACCAGGCCACGTGAAACTTATCCGCAATCAATTATTATCCCATTAACTCCAACTACTCAGCAGGCACCAGCAGACAAGACAAACGAGAAAACCCGTAAGACCCGCCCACCTCCAGGTAGCCAACCACCTATAAATACTACAGTGCAACCAACATCGGATCGTCTTTGGAGATCAAGGAGTAGGCAGGTTGAGACCTTGATATCTCTCAAGACCACGACTCGAGGAGTAGGCAGATAGAGGCCTCGCAGTCACACTCTTGAAAATGGCTCCAAAGCAGGAGCCGAAACGTCGAGTTATAAACTCTCAACGCGGTTCAACCCATGAACTTAGTAGTGTATATATATATATATATATATATATATATATATATATATATATATATATATATATATATATATATATATATATATATATATAAAACTAGTTAATATTGGGGATTGCAGCAAAGTCAAAAGTGTACTCTTTTATAGAGATTATTCCAAGCTTTCGTAAATGTTATTTACATCTTCAGGGAACTACAAAGAATTATTATGTCAATTATACATTTTGATGTTATTAAAATTTTACTTACAACTATAGTGAGGTTAGTTGACATGTTCTTAGTTCTTTGGAAAGTGACATTACAGCTTAAAATTGTAAATAATAAGGAAAAAAGACTTTACGAATATAAATAACAGAAAATTTTGAAATTTCAGTCGAAAAACAAAAGACTTGTTGATTGTATCCATGGGACACAAATCAGTTGTCAATAGAAAAGAAATCTGTAATTTTCAAGTCAATGTTACCAACTGTAATCTTGTACCAACTGTAATGTAGTACCAACTGTTGAAATATACGACTGTTGTTTTGTAAGTTAGGAAAAAATTACATTTCCAATTGAGTAGTTATGGAGATATTATTATTCATATGGTGAGTGTGGTCTAACGACTTTGCTGCAATCCCCAATATTAACTAGTTTTATTCTTAACTAGTCAGCAACGACTACCCTTTCTATATATGTATATTGTATATATTAAAGGAAAAGGCTGAATCCGACTCCAGATCTATCGAAATATGGTTTAGACATAACAAACTCACTCCTAACTGTAATAAAACCAAACATCTACCATTCACATGTTATGCAAATGGACTTCTAAATTTGGGAAGCCTAGAAATTGGAATTGACACAAAAATTGTTAATAGGCATTTGAGATGGGACTTACAAATTATTAATATAATAAGAAAAATTAGAGGACTACTTTCACGATTCAGTTAATTGAGGAATTTTTAGACATTAAGGCCAGGTTGAACAAAACAAGCTCACCAACAGTTCAACTAAACTGAGTTCAGTTGCTAAGAAACTAGAAATTTCATTGGCTAATTAATCCCTAGCAACTGAAGCGAGCTTACTTGAACAACTCGCCCAAAACAACTCAAAAGGGCGAGACCGTTGAGGTGGGCATTCAATTTCGTGTATTCCAAGTTCATATTGCATTTGGAAACGGTTTCACTTGGAAAACTCAAAGTTGGTAGGTGAATTCAAGAAGGATTGGAGTACTTATTGAATATATTGACATTGATTTGATATTGAAAATTGAAATTTGTTCGGTCGGCAATTGAAGGAAATGAGTCAATACTTGCTTTTGTTTTATTTCGATAGAAAGACCCCTAAAAACAGTGGCAATCCAAACAGCAGATCGCTTAAGAGTTCAATGCCTCGCCCAGTGTTTAACATATCTCTCTGTCTTTTTTTTTTCTTGGATGCAGCTTCCTTTCGGCGCTATTATCCAGCTCACCTCCCTTTGGTAAACGGGATTCCGTCCCGTCCTGGCCGGGTTACCGGCGTAATTACCGGGAGCTTGGTGAGGATGGAAGGTGGTCTTGCTCGAAGCAATCTCTCCACCAACAAAAAAGTTTACTGTTTTTCATGTTTTTTGCAATGCACGTGTTACCACGACATGTGGTATTACGGCGGATTTCACAAACAGTTGATAATCTTCTTTCAATGCACGTACTAACTCAATGACGGCAGACATCACAACACATACTACTTTTCGAAAAGTATTTAAAATTAAAACTGTAACCTGCCTGACTTCCTACCTACACAACAGCCAGAAGGCGAAAAAACGTATTTAACATCGATGAGGTATATCCGGACTCATAAAATGAGATTGGGTTAGGTGAACTAGTGTCACCAACTCATTCCAATCTCTCAGCGACGAACATCCTCAGATAGTCCCAATGTTCGACCATTCCGTCTGATTGGAGATGTAGAGCTGTTGGACTAGTTTTCTTCATGCCTGAAATGTTCATCGTTTCTTCCTTTATAAGAATCTTAATTCAGCGAAACTCCATGTCTGGGTACCATATTCTCTATAAAGCCTTTACGACTGCAGAATCTTCTGGTTGGGAATTGGCACAACTCCAGACTAAATGGTTAAAGCTTTCGCGGCCAAAGTTTTCAGTGTCACAATTTTCAATAGGGTTTGAAGGCCGTCGTTTTTAGAATTTCTTCCTAACGTTTCGCTAGCGCAAAAGGCTAGCTTCTTCAGAGGCTTATACATCATGAATAAACTCAGATGAATGGAGATTCCGTCTACGGAGATTGTATTTATTCTGACTTAGGTGGTCTTGTGCGTTAATTACCGTATCTGGATTTGGTACATTCTCACTAACTAATTGACCCCTTTCTACCTGCCGGCTTAATGTCGTTGATATCCTTTGTTATTTCAGAATTGCTTATTACCGTAACTGTTTAGGCATATTTTCGACATAAAGTCACTTTGACGACTTGTCTGGTCCAGTCTACAACTGTTCTAAAGATTCCTAAATAGAATATCATCGTTTGCAATTGCAACCATGGAATATAGTTTACTAGAACTTACCTAACTGCGCACTAAATTCACTCCGAACGCTATAAACACTTTTAACTACATTTATGTCAAGACTGAGCCCTCGAACCTAGAATGTGCATAATATAAGTACGCAATCAGTAGTTCTCGGGGGTGGGGTTGCCGCTGGCCGCGTTTTATATTTTCAACGACATTCATAGATCCATAGCTAAGTAAAATGCTCTAAGCACTAAACGCCGAACCCAAAAAGTGCTCGGGAGCACAGTGCTTACGAGCACTAAAATGGTTAAAGCACTTTCACGAGCACAGTGCTTTGGGACAGCTCTGGGACCGTCACTATTTTCTTTGTACGTTTTCAATTTCACAAAATACATTTTATCTTATTCTATTCCTAATGCCATATACACCGCCATTCCGTTTAGAAGAATCAAAGTTTGAGTCAGATCAACTGTATTTGGGGAAGATTATCACATATTAATCATTAACGAAATCATCAAATATGACGAATGTTTGGAAAATCTGTGTGTATATATAGGAAAAGGTTTCAAAACGTTTCTGTCTATCCACAGCTAGGAATTTTTTTATCAAATATGCCAGTACCTAACTAGATGTATGAATATTCTGTTTTGTGAAATGATGGTGCTATCATATTCAAATTACTGTGATGCTCTGTAAAGAAATTGTCCCAATAACATCGATACTCTGAGGATTCAAAAAGTGCAAATGTTGTTGTTCGAAAGCATTTTTTATTAACATAGTCAATGCTTTTTCCATCTCACAAGGATTCAGAGCACCAAATTGTCTATCATTTAGGCGTTTTGAATTGTTTATAAATCTGTTAACATATGCTACTATCCTCTGAATTTTCTTCAAGGATGAAAATTTGTTAATGACATTGCAAAGATCAGAAGTAATCAAAGTAGCATGAGAAACAGATTTTTGTTCTGGAATATCATTTCCAAACGATTCACAATTATGATTTCTCAGGTCCCAAAAAGAACTACTAATATAAAACCAGTCAGGTCCATGCCACCATAACTTAGATTCACATATATCTTCAGGAGTGATACCCCTTGTCAACAAGTCAGCAGGATTTTCATGTGAATTCACATGATACCAATCCTGTGTATTGGTAAGAGATTGTATTTCTCCAACTCTATTGGCTACAAAGGTTTTCCATCTACTCAATAATCCTTTAATCCACGCCAATGTAATTGTCGAATCTGACCATAAGTAAATGCGATCAAATTTTATTTTTAAGGAATCTAATGTTCTCTTCACTAAATTAGCTAGCAATACTGCTCCACATAATTCTAATTTAGGAAGACTTATCTGTTTTAGGGGTGCCACCCGCGATTTTGCACATATCAAATTTGTGCAAATTTTGCCATCTGAACTGATGCAACGGATATAAATGCACGCCCCATACGCATTTTCTGAAGAATCCGAGAAGCCATGCAATTCTATTGATTTATATTGAAACATTAAAAAATGGCGAGTAACTTTGAGGTTATTCAAATGAGGCAAATGGTTTTGAAACTTGGCCCATTTTACTAGAATATTATCGGGAACTTGATCATCCCATGATATTTTTGATTTCCATAAATCTTGTATCAATAATTTTCCAATAATAATTACTGGACACAATAACCCAAGCGGATCAAATACTTGGGAAATACTAGATATAATTGAACGTTTCGTAAGAGATACGTCATTGATGGTAATCGAATATTGAATTTTATCCGAATTCGAATTCCAATAAATACCAAGTGTCTTGCAATTCTCGTTGTCGCCTATATGCAGAACACCAACGTCTAAATTGTCTTTCACTTGAAATTTATTAAGAAGTTCCTTGTCATTGCATAACCATTTACGTAAATCAAATCCAGCGCTAGAAAGAATCTTCGAGACTTCCCGTTGGATACGAATTATATCTGCCGTGGTATCTGCCCCACCCAAAAGATCATCTACATAAAAAGATTCTTTTATTATCTTACTAATATCAGGTTTTTCAGAATATATATCATCGGCTAATTGAAATAAACATTTGACGGATAAATAAGGTGCAGAGGCAGTACCGTACGTAACAGTATTGAGCTGAAAACATTTCAGCCGTTCATTCGGACTAGAACGCCAAAATATTTTCTGGTATTGCCTTTGATTTTCATTTATTGATATCTGCCTGTACATTTTTGAAACATCTGCCGAGATAATGTATTTGTATTTACGAAAATTTAACAAAATTGTGAATATGTCATTTTGTAAAGTGGGGCCGCTGAATTGAACATCATTGAGCGAGATCCCATTGGTTGTTTTGGCTGACGCATCAAAAACGACACGACATTTTGTAGTTAAACTACCAGACTTCAATACTGCATGGTGAGGCAGATAATAACCACACGAACGATCCACCATTGTTTCGTGGATCTCAGACATATGATTCAAATTCTCATACTCACACATGAACTTATTATATTCACTCCTCAGGCTAGAATCATTTTGCAATTTTCGTTCCAATGAGTAAAATCTCTTTAGTGCTATTTCTCGAGAATTCCCTAAAAATTTAACTGACTCTTTAAAGGGAATGCTTACAATAAATCTACCATTGGAATCACGACAAGTTGTTCTAGCAAAATATTGTTCGCAATAGTTATCTAATTCTGATAATTTGTCATAAACACCATTAACTTCTTCCAACTGCCAAAATCTAGTTATATTTTCATCTAACGAATCAGCATTGAATACATTTACATGACCTAGTGAAACATTTTTAAAATTAACATTTAAGTTACCAGCAATAATCCAGCCTAGTTTCGTATTTTGTAAAATAGGTAAATTATAACCAAGTTCACATTTACCGGAACATAAGATTGACCAAAATACATTGGATCCTAATAGTAAATCAATATCTCTTGGTACATTAAAAACTGGATCGGCAAGATTGATTTCATTTGGAATTTTCAAAATATTCTTATCAAAACTTAAAAAAGGTAGTTTTTCTGTGATTCGTGGCAGAATCAAACAGTTGATATCCATACGAAAATTACTGTGACATAACGCTATTGTTGCGATTGCTTGAGAATCAATGTTAGTTAATGTCTTACCTACACCCTTAACAACATGATTTATTTTTGAAATTGGCAATCCCAGTTCTTTGGCTAAATTATCTGTGAGAAAATTACTTTGTGAGCCACTGTCTAGTAAAGCGCGACATTTAACTACTTTATTACCGAATGCGATTTTCACAATTGCTGTAGACAATAAAATCTGTGAAATTATTGGTGGTCCAACTCGGCCCTTTGAAGTATGATTGCTTATTGTCATTTCATTCAAAGATTTTGAAAATGAATCTGTAGTGTTTTCGTTTGATGTTTTCACAGTTGAAAAAACGTTATTTTCTGTATGTAACAATGAATTGTGAGGTTCATTACATATCTTACAGTGATTCCATCGACAATCAATTGTTTTATGTGATGGTTGTAAAAAATTTGAACATAGACTCAATTTTTGCGATTCTGTTATTCTATCTGAGACTGGCAACGTCAAAAATTCAATACATTTGTAAATTGCATGAGATTTCTTGCAGAAATAGCACTGGAACTTGCTAGTTGAAAAGAATGATTTTGACTGTTTTTTGTAATCTGTGTTACCTACTAAAGGTTTAACCCTTTCAGTTCTAGTGATGTCTAATTTTTCAAGTACCTCACATTTCACCTTAAGGAACTTGTTCAAGTCATTCATTGTTGGTAATTCTCCTGAATGCGCATATGATTCCCAGTCTCGTCTTGTAACCGAATCGAACTTATTGGTAACCAAATAAATAATGAGTCTGTCCCAAGCATCTGTGTTCTCTCCCAATGCGCTGAGAGATCTTAGATGCCTGGACACCTCATCAAACAATTTCCTTAACTCACAATGAGATTCAATTTGTAATATAGGTAATTGAAAAAGGGCATGAATGTGATTATGAACAATCAATTTTTGGTTTTCAAATCGATCTAATAACAACTGCCAAGCTACTTTGTAATTATTAGCTGAAACATCAATAGCCTTGATTATTTGGGACACTTCTTTTTCCAACGATGAACGCAAATAATAAAATTTCTCAATTTCTGATAATGACTGATTACTGTCGACTAAAGCTTTGAACGCATCTCGAAATTCTAACCAACTGCTATAATCACCGTTGAAAGTAGGCAACTTAATAGTTGGCAATTTAATTTGAGAATTTGACACTGAACTGTGTCCATTCGAACTGATATCCAGGTTAGATGCTGGGATCTGCATTTGGTTTGACACTGAATTGTGACCTCTAACATCGATATTAAGATTTCGAATTGATATTATGATCGATTGATCGCACCGAAATTGTATCAATCTCATCGAAATTATGTTGATTGTTTCGATTAAAATTATTTATGATTTTTTTGATTTCAGCACATAATGTGAAATAAAAACTTTCAAAGTTATCACGTTCTGCTGAGTCAAATTCATTAGAATCTAATTCTTCTAATTGATTTTGTACATCATTAAACTGATCTAATATCGGTTCAAACTTCTCGAGTCTGTGACCTAGCTGTATTATGCTTGTTTCGTCTAGAGGCTGATTCTCGGGCTGATTGAAAGATTCAACAACCTTTCGAAGTCTTGTAACATGACCCTTTAATTGTGCCCGCTTTGCCTTCAATGATTCTGACATTTCAATACAAATAATAATTCAAATCTGACAGATACCTGAATTCCGACAAAATTTGTCCAAAAACTGTACCCTCCTGATATTCTGCAACTGCAACACCACTTCCGTGCTGGAAACCAATATTCCGTGCGGCTCGTGGGACCAATGATTAATTCTTAAAATGGACTGTACTTCTTATATATTGTATAAAGAGTCAAACTGCCTTTCTGTTCTCTCTTTATTTATTTTTTCTATTGACATCTATCACATTGTTTTTATTTTTACATATCAACCGTTGAACATATACAGAGTAACTAAAAAGTTTCATTTCGTGCCTTAACAGATATAACGTAGATGTATACATTCTGGGTGTATGAATTACAAAATACTGAATTAGGAAAAACCATCCTATGTTTATGAATAAACCTGAATATGAGATACAATGCAAACCTTATACCTCCCGTACACAATACAGGATGGTTTGAACGGCCATACAGCTTCGCCAAAGTAATGAAATCCCTCACGTTGAACGTTAGAATATCTGTCATGCCATTCAAAAGCAGACTAATCGATTATATTCTCTCTCATCAATGTATAATATCAAATTTGTATCTTGCCTTTCAGAAATATGTCCATTGAAACTGAATTCCTCAGTATAGTTTGTTTCTCTGTGATTCTATTTATTTTTTCAGGGTGAGGTGGAAGAACAGACAACCAGTATAGCAATTGAATGAAGTAGTGAACCTCGCCCTACTTCCTTATTATTTGACAAAAAGTCTTTTTTCAAATTTTGCAGAATTCCAATATGTTGTAAAATTCGACACACTAAACTAAAGTTATCATGAACACACAAAAATTGTAATTGTAGTTCACGAAATACAGAGTGTTGAAGTTGTAAAATGTCTCTTTCATACTATTATTGACTGAACTTCAATGCTGGTGATATCACTGAATACTTACTGAGTTTTTGATCAACACCATAGTTTCAAACTTGGCCAGTGCAACATTATGTTTTCTGAACATTTTTGAAAACAATGTAAAGGGTAGATCAAAACTTTTTCAGAGGAACACAAAAGGAAAATAATGTCAGAACGAAGCAGCAACGTTATAAGTTGAACCGTATCAAAATTGGAGTTTTTGTATAGCATGTAGATAGATAGATATATTTTCACCATTTTACATATAGCAATACAATTATGGCATGTCAATAAATAATAAAAGTATACAATGCATAAAACAATACAACATACAAAATTTTTAAAACTGTTACATTCCTGAGTAAAACATTAACAAACATAATTAACATAACAAAATGGTAAATTCAGAGAAGCAATGTTGGGTGTATGATTCAGTTGCTTTGTTGTGTGAAGGAACTCGTCAGTGGAGTAAAAGCAGTGTTCAAGAATATAATTTTTTATGCGTTTTTTTAAATTGATGAAAGGTTAGTGTTTTGATTCTCTTTGGCAGGCAGTTGTAGAAATTAAAATTCAGAGAATTCTTCTGAGATTTGGTTAATCTATACCTTGGGGTTTTTATCGACTTAGAATACCTTGTACTATGCTCGTGTATATCTGATTGGGTTTGTAGTTGGTTGGCATTTCTATGTATTTCTAACAAGGAATTGTAGATATACATTGAAGGTAATGGCATGATGCCGTACTTTATAAAATGTGGATGACAATGCTCCTCATATCCAGCTCCAGCAAGGATTCTAAGTGCTTCTTTCTGTTGTCGAAAAATGGTTATTGCATGGGAGGCATTTCCCCATAAAATTATTCCATAGTTTATCTGCGAATGGAATAGAGAAAAATATGTCATCCTCAAAATATCAGGTTGAATTGTTTTCTTTAGCTGCCTCAACAAAAATAGAGTACTTGATAATTTGTTACTGAGCTGTTCTATGTGATTGGTCCATGTGAGTTTGTCATCGATAACTATTCCAAGTAGCTTGACAGTGTTTCCCATTTGTGAGTTTATATTAGAGGAGAAAGTTATTTTTTGTATTTGCTTGCGTTCAACTTCAGTTTGTTTGCAGTAAACCAGTTTTCAGCACGTTTTTCAATATTATTAGACGAAGAAGTCACTTCCCCATGGTTTTTACCAGTAGTCATCAACGTTGTGTCGTCGGCATATAGAACGCTTTTATGGGGTAACAGGAAGTTGCATAGATCGTTTATGTAAATGACAAACAAAAATGGTCCAAGCACAGATCCCTGCGGGACACCATGTTTTATAGGTAGAAAGTCAGAGTTGGTTCGGTTCACAGTGACACATTGGTTTCTATTTTCTAAGTATGAACTAATTAACTTCAAAGCTACCCCTCTGATACCGTAGTAGTTTAACTTCCATATGAGTATTTCATGAGAAACACAGTATTCAATAAGATCGGCTGAACCCAAAAACTATATTCTTTTTTCAATTATACAGGGGAGATTGAAAGTATAACAGTAACAGTTACGTACATATGCTTCAGATAACGCGATTCGATCAATGCAATGCACCGATTATAATATGTGCCATGTGACCACTTCCAGGAACAAAAATCGTGAAAAATGTCCTCACAAAATGACTCCGACGTTTTTCCTTGCCGATCATGGATAAACAAGGTTTGACAGAAGCAACTATTGTTTTCAAATACGGGGTTAGTCAGTACTTGAGCAACAGTACTAGAGAAAATTCCATGATAACTCGGAAATCAGACCACTCTGTTGAATCTTTCATCTGTTCGAAATCGTGCTGGGTGAATTTCTGCAGATTCGAATGAAGTTCATTGGTATTCCAAACATCATTTGTATAGCACTTCGATGATTCCAGAATTTCTTCTATAGGACTCCAATACATATCACAAATATAATAAGGAATTTTAGTTGATGCATACTTAACAGCTCCCAAATGACAAGAATTTCTCAAAGAAGTTTAATTATCTTTCAATATCCGTGGATCTTCACTGTCATCAATTTGCTCGAATTTCTGAACTTTGAATACTCACACCCGAAACCTCGAAGAACCTCCAAATTCATTAATTTCAAAATTGTCAGACTGTAATTTGTCCTGTATATGTGGTGGAGGAAAATCACTCAGTTGAGTAGGTATCTGAAGTAAAAATACCATTTGGTGTACAGAAGTAAATTATGTAATGAAGTTTTCAAACGTTACCTATCGCAAATTATCATCATTTCTTCAGGTATTTATAACCCACAGGAAAAAATGTCGGAGTCGTATAAATGTGAGTAGGTAATTAATTTGAAAGATGCTTTAAAACAATGATTTTCAGCATCTTTCAGCATCTTCATCCATTAAACGAAAACTATACACAGGAAAATTCTGTATTTTTTCACACAAGTTCATATCATGATATATCCTGTGTGGAATGGAAAGAAATCAAAAAAATATATATCCGGTCAAATTTATATGGGTCCCGTATATTCTTGAGTCACACAGCGAAGTGGTCGAGGTGTTAGAGCGTTTGGCTTCCACCCAGACGGTCCGGGTTCGATCCCCGGTCGTGTGTCACTGAGCTGAAGTGGTTCGGATTCCACTTTTATTTAAACTGTAGGTCCCGGATCTTCCTTGCTCGTACAAGCTCTGCTTTTGAGGGGTTTTCTCCGAAAACCTGGGAGTTTCGTAAAAACAAATTTTACAAACAAATTTTTTTTACACTGTATTTTACCATTAATTTTTGTTCCTGGAAGTGGCCACATGGCACATAATGATATTCGGTGCATGGAATTGATCAAATCGCGTTATCTGAAGCAAACAGTTCTACTTTCAATTTTTCCTGTATATTTGAGAAAAATACAAATTTTTTGGGTTCAGCCGATCTTATCGAAAATACCCAACGATACGGTCCGATTTATAACGTTGATGCTTCGTTCTGACATTATTTTCATTTTGTGTAACTCAGATAAAGTCTTGATCCACCCTGAAAATTGTTTTCAAAAATGCTAAGAAAACACACTGTTGCACTTGCCAAGTTTCACTAATAATTCAGTGATATTACCCGCATTAAAGTTCAGTCAATAATGGTCGGAAACTGATATTTTACAACTTCAACGCTCTGTATTTCGTAAACTATAGATATAGTTTTTGTGTGCCCACGGTAACTTTTGTTCACTATGTCGAGATCAAAAACATATTGGAATTTTGTACAATTTGACCAAAGAATTGTTGCATAAGAAGTGTAACAATTATTTTTATTATCATTTCATAGAAAATAAATTGATAAACAAACAACTACTAATTGTCCTCTTGATTGCATGCGCATGTTGGTTGAATATTAGATGAAACAGAATAGATGTACTTTGCTAAGAATGATTTTTCGTCTCTTCAGAGTTATAATAATTAAAATTGCGACCTACGCATACTTACGTTCCGAGTTCGTCGAGCTTCACTGTCAGTTATTGAGATTGGTTTGGAAACCAGGAGAATACGAGAAAAATAACAGACTGATGTCTGACTTGAATCTTGGAGCATCCCAAATCTGAAAGATCTTTGACCACTATTGTTTGTTTTGCTTATTTGACAAGGTAACACGTTTCAGTGATTACCCCTGAGATATGATCCTGCGTAATACACGGTGTATGATTTTTCTGATTTTGTTTTATTTATTTCCGTCAGTTTTCATTAATATTGGTCTGCAGTAGCGGAAGATGAATTCGAGAACCCTTGGAATATTTTTTCGTTCGTTACCCAGGATACTTATCAAAAAGTACTATTTTCCACTCATGAAATAACTCCATATCATTTGTTTATCATTGTTTCCTACTGGACTCCTTCCTGGATTTGGATCAATCGTTGTCATGTGAAGATATTCAATTCAATTCATTTCATTTGCTTCATGAAATATTAATTTTTCATCAATGAATATGGTTTCTATAGCAGGATTACAAACCAATCAATGCCAAATGACCATCAAAGACGAAACTAATGTACTAGATACCATCAACTGATCCATCAACTGATAGCGTTGGGTATCAAATTATGGATCAGGGCATAATGATTATTGAATGGAAGACAAACAAATTAACGCGGACCTCATGAGAGGAAAAAGATCAATTTAAATACCTTTCACTGTTTCAAACACAGAAATCTTCTCAAATTCTGCGTTACTTAATTTTCAATGAGTCTTCTATTACGCTCTATTACAATATTTCATTGTTCCTGCTGAAGCTGTTTGTTACCCCAATCCGTGAGAATTTACATACAAACACAGGAAGATGTATATGAACAGGAATAGTTCAAACAGAAAATGAATATATCACCTGTAATATGTCGTTTTATTCTTGATAAATTGAATGGGAGATAAAGTGGCAGAAACGGTAGAGGCCATACTTGTCGGTCGGGTTGAAGAGGGGGCTAGCATCATGCCGCCAAGTTGGGCATCAGAACACGCTGGGTACTTTCTACTATTTAGCCCCTGACACCGCAACAAATGGCTGGGGTGAATGCGGAGATTCATGTTGACTTTAGAGAAAATGATGACATTTGGCAAATTAGCACCGCCACGTACAACTCCGCTGAGATTCCATTTGAGAGAGAAGAAATTCCACTCGACCGCGTGAGAAGCATGAGCGTCACATATATGAAATGGAAGCTGAGATCAGGTCAGCGTTACAACATGTGAGTTTTTGGACTACGGGCCGCCAAAACGACTTTCATTCTTGAAGTGAGGCAAATAGTCACTACTGTTCACTACTTTTTCACTACTGGTGCCTACAAAATAGCAGTGTACTCATAGGGAAATAATGCTGGTGGCTGCAAGAAGGTCACTAGGTGGGGCAGGAGGCAAAAAATAAGAAAAAAGGTCCCACATACTGCCAGAGCCTTCTCGTGTAGTAAATAATCCGATATCTGCTGAAGGGTGGAAACCTAATGGGGGGATATCTGTTGATATACGCAAACATCCAGCTTAACCTTACACTAGTGGCGCCCTATATTCGATCATAATTAGTGGTGCCGGGTCTGAGAGACCCTCAATTTAAAAAAAAGATTGACTGCAGTCCCAAATTTTTTCAGAAGTAATTTGGTATGCATCCTTCAACATCTATATATACTGTTCACAAAAATCTTGATTTTGATCAGGAAATTGTTATATATTCGAAAAATTGATGACTACTGAATTTCGTGACTAAAAATACCAGAATCGTAAAAAATATATATATTTTAACGAAAATATAATCATAATTTCTGATGACCTTGTCAGCTTATACATGAACTTGCTCATTTGTTTGGGTTTTGAGATTTCTCACAACAGAAAATATAATATTGACATGTCTCAGACATATTTTTTTTTAAATGTAACACAATAATACTGAGTTTTTCTGTTTTTCTGGTCGTTCTACAGGACCAGCTACAGTACCAGCTACTTTACGACGTCTTTGTTGCACATTGGTAGGTACATTGACTGTTAAAGAACGGCGTTTCAAATAGTCGTCTACCAACGAGAGTGCGACGGTTTTCAGGAACTTTCGTCTCAACAGCTTTGACTCGCGATTATTGGCAGTATGTATTATTTGAGCATTGATCCCAGCATAGTTTGACGATACAAGCCTACTGTTTCGACCCCACCTTTCGTTGAATTATAGAACGTAATAATTTCTGGTTTATATTTGTCAACTGAAGTAGGATCAATGCTGTCATCATGATGGAGGCTGGAGGCTAGTATAACGTTTTTTCCCTTTCTTGGAATATACGACATCAAAGTAATATTCTCTTGATATCCAAACATACTAGACATAACTGGTCTGTTTTTTATGTTCAGAAACTCAATCGGAATTTCCCGTTTGTACTTTCGAATGGTGCCAACATAAGTCAATTTATGATCACGTAGTGAACATTTGATCAGTTTGATACTTGTAAACCAATTATCGCAAGTGAGGTTGCGGCCTGTTTTGGATATAGGCTCAATCAACCGTGTAACTATACTTGCCCCATTGTTCTCCACTCGAAATGATCCTGCTAGTTGTTGCCCAACATAAACTTCTAAATTCTGTGTATAGAACATTTTCGAATCTACTAAGGAGAACATCTTCAAACCATATCAATTGGGTTTGCTGGGAATATATTGTCGGAACCCACATCTGCCTCTGAACCCTAACAGCATCTCGTCTATGGTTGTGTACTCACTAACGGTATAGTTGATTTTGCAGTTGTTCACGAATAATTCAAATATCGACCTAATCAGAGGTAATTTGTCAGTAGCTTTTCGAATTTCTCGAGTTTCTCTCCACATCCTTCCTGTCCCACAAATCTTCAAAATTAAGCCGATTACTTTTCAAGATACCAGCTATGCATAAAAGTCCAAGTAAAGCTTGAATTTTTGTATCATCATCAGGACGAGCTGAACTTTCTCGCGTGAAATTCACTGATATAAATGTTTCATAAAATTGTTGTTGTTATTTCCGTCAACCGATTGCAGCCCTACGCGCAACCCTCGGAAGTCTTCGAGAGACTTGTGTGAGCTAGGGAAGACGGAGCCCTTACCTTTTAACGTGTGATGCCATGCACGAGACCGATGACCATGCGAGGCTTTGAATCCTCGACCCTTCGCTCCACCACCACCACCACGGCCACCACGGTGGTCTCCTCTTAATTGGATACATTTATTACAGCGAACCTGCAACGTCTCTAGACCTTTCAAAAAAAATGTTTCTTCTTGCTCTGCAAACCAGACCTCCACAGCTTTCATTACCTCCTTGTTGGAAGAAAATTTACGACCTTTTAAACTTTTTTCAGTTGAGGAAAAAGATGATAGTCGGACGGAGCCAAATCTGGTGAATGAGGGGGGTGTTCTAGTAATTCAAACCGTAAATCACGAATTTTTTGCATGGCAACATGAGACTTGTGTGCAGGGGCGTTGTCCTGCAAAAACAAAACACCTTTGGATAGTTTTCCGCGTCTTTTCTCTTTATTTTTTTCCCGTAGAGTGGTCTGTAATGTCGAATAGTAATCTCCAGTTATTGTTCTACCCTTATCCAAAAAATAAATGATGATTACTCCATGGCAATCTAAAAAAACTGAAGCAAGAACTTTCCCAGCAGATTTTTGGACACGAAACTTCTTAGGTCTTGGAGAGCCGGAGTGTCGCCATTCCATCGATTGTTGCTTTGATTCTGGATCGTAGAAATGTCCCATAGTCTCATCTATAGTAACAATTCGGTTTAAGAAGTCTACATCATTTTCAAATCGAACGCGATGCTACTACCCTTGCACGATTTTTGTCAACATTCAAACATTTGGGGATCCATTTTGCAGCAATTTTTCTCATGTCCAAATTGACGTGAACTATATGATGAACGCGTTCGCATGAAATATTCAGTGCTTCACATATCGGTCTGTTAAAATCATGCATCGATATTTTCGGGGACTGACACAGAAACTGGCCTTTCCGATCGGTCATCTTCTTTTGAAGCTTGCAGTCCAATTTTTCACGGTCGCATACGAAGGACATCGATCACCAAGGGTATTAAGCATATCTTCGTGAATCTGCTTACCTCTTAACCCTTTTAAATACAGGTACTTGATGATGGCTCGATACTCCAATTTTTCGTTTTTCACAATTTCGGTGGACATATTTATTCTTTTAATTTATTGCGTTACTCTGGTTTACTTTTTTGACGTCAAACTTTACACTGACACTTCTAATAAGTTATTGTTCGTTGCTATGGCAACGCAATATTTTGTTTATGCAGGGAACTGGTCTAGGCTAACTAGATATCTATACATCCTCGTGGTTTCGATGAATTTATTCGTATCCTCCACAATAATATCCAATATAACATCAGTAAAAAAAGCTCCCAACATTCGATTGGTGATTTGGCTTGCTTAGCTGGAGGTCTCACACCAGGAAGATGAAGGACTTTATTTTCCGATCTAGTGCGTACGTTTCTGGGCGTCACATTTTTTTTTCCAGATAGTTTGATTGTTTTTTGCACGAAAAGTGGCCTCTTTCTTGGATCTTTTATTTTCAATAATTGAATTATTTATCTCTTCTTGCAATTCTTCGCGACTGGCATTTTCCTTCCTGAACTCGATTACATCGTCTTCCTCACTTTGTTTGGTATCAGTATTTTCCTCCCTCACCTCAATTATATCTTCTTCGTGGTCTGATTCATCGCCAACCACTTCATCTTCAGAGAATGCATCTTATAGTAGGCGCAAAAGTCGTGCCTGCTCTTTTTCGTAATCCGTATTTGACAATTTCGACTGAAATGACATAACATCATTCAATTATTTAATTGTGACATGAATAAAATTTCTAATACTCACACTTTATGGAAAAATGTAGAAAACAATAATGATAAATTATAATTGTTCACGCAACGTAACTGGTGGTGCTGGGTCTGTCAGGCTTTTCAAGCAACAAAATAGTATATTATGCAATGAGCACAAAATGATGCCAATTTTGCACGAGTATGAAATTTGCAGCATGAGCCGAAGGCAAGTTCTGCAATTCATACGAGTGCAAAATGGCCATTTTGTTGCGAGTTGCATACTATACTTTTTCTATGACAACATATCGTTCATGTTCAATACATGCATTCATTGCAAAAACTTTGAAAGAAATAAGGAAGTACGAAAGAACGAGATCTAAAGCAAATTTACCTATAATATTATAAAAATATACGAAATTTTACTTTCCAAACTATTAAAAGAGAAAAAAGGGCGTATTTTATCCATTAATTCAGTAACGGTTAACCAAAAGATATGTGGCGAACTTTAAGAGCTAATAAATTTTTACCGGACAAATCACTTGAAATACCAGAGAATCTGAGGGATCCAAATGAAATAAATAGGTTTTTTATTGAATCAATTCCACAATCTGAACTGTCGGATGAATTGAAGTATTTTTATACAGGATGTCCGGTAAACCTTATACAATATCGAAACTGGTGATAGACCAGGTCATGACTGTTCAGAATATCAGAATTTCACCTCAGTAAAAATCTCACCGTTTTCGAAATAATGGACATTTTTTAAATTGTGGAAAATCGCTTCTTCACCTTGGATTTTTGAGTGCCATGTCTACAAATCGAGACCAATTCAAATATCCTTGCTGCTGAAGAATACTGATGAGTGATGCTTTCAGATGTACAGAACGGTATTTCAGAAAGTGATAACATTTTTTCAAGAAATGAGGGTAAAATGCCAGATTTGAGTTTCACCAATTTTTTTAACAAAAGTTTGACATTATTGTCTGAAAAATTCATAACCACGTTGGACATTCATTACAAAAGAATGCACATTTTGTCCAGACTTTACCATGGTGTGAAACTTGTGATAATTATTGTTGGAAGGGGTGAAATTTCGATTATATTAGAGTGCGGTATTATTCTGAGCTAAAATCATCTCTTTATACTTTGTCAATAATGTATTTTATTTTTATCATATCAAGACGAATGATGAAATAATCATGAGTCATAACGAAACAGTTATGTAAAATAGTAAATACTATTTCAACGTTTTTGTGAATCAACATACACTAATAAACCACAATAACGATTATTCATCATTGCACTGAAAATATTAAAATAAAAAAATGTTCGAATTGTTTCCGATTCACTCGTATGCAGAGACGACATCTTTTTGAAAAGGACCTTTTCAAATGCGGCATAGCCCCCGAATCAGCGATACTCTGAGCGGCAGTGTGAATACGCCGTCTCAATTGCTCCACGTCCAAATATTTGAAATGAATCGTTTGTCTCAAAACATATTTTGAATTGAAAGAATTGTGTTTCTTTAAAAAGTTCTGGTTGAAATAGGATAGGGGATGTAATGTTTCACCCCTTTAAAAAATAACAACACAATTAAAAAATATTTATAGGTAGCCTTGTTATTGGTAGAACATGCCCACAAAATATCATTTTTTCAATTCTTCAGCAATTTGTAGAGAAAGAAAGTATTTTTTCTCGTTTTTTTGAAGCGTGTAACTTTTCAAGGAAAGGGCTAAGAGCTTTTGTTTACATGAAAGATCCCCTTTAATTTTCGACAAAGATTCACCTCCTAACAACTATTGCACTTATTTATTTGTATATCTTTCGACTTCTGATATTTCGTTGTAATCTGGATGTTGGACGATTGTGACATTTATCACACGAATTCGTGTATTCATCGGTGCTATATCGGATAATCGACAATTTCATTTCGATAATAATTTGATTAGACTGATTACATATAAAGTTAATTTTATTGTCATACTATTTAATGCCACCAAGAAATTTATTGTTTTTTATTAATAATCATTTCTAAATATTTTTATCCTGATAATAATATCAAAACAAAATACTTTTTGGGAGTCAGTATAAAAGTAGAAGGAAGGCAAGAATAACACCACTTTCTAATTCAATGGAAATATCAATCCCTCCAAAAATAATTATAGTATGTTCTATACTATGTTAGAGTCTGGGGAAAATGGGCATTCTTTTGTAATGAATTTCCAACTCCACGTGGTTATGCTTTTTTCAGATAATAAAGTCAACCTTTGGTTAAAAAAATTGGATAAACTCAAATCTGGCATTTTACCCTCATTTCTTGAAAAATGGTATCACTTTCTGAAAAACTGTTCTGTACATCTGAAAGCATCACTCATCAGTATCCTTCAGCAGCAAGGATATTTGAATTGGTCTCGATTTGTAACGTGGCACTCAAAAATCCACGGTGAGGTAGCGATTTTCCAGAATTTCTAAAATGCCCATTATTTCGATAACGGTGAGATTTTTACTGAGGTGAAATTCTGATATTCTGTACAGCCATGACCTGGTTTATAACCAGTTTCAATATTATACAAGGTTAACCGTACACCCTGTATTTCTAATAAACTTAAAGCACTTCAAAGCAATTTGTGACATTAATACAAACGCTACCGGATGTGATGGATTGAATATTAACTTTATCAAATTGTGTTGTCCATTTATTATTTCGTACATTACACATATTGTGAATTTTTGCATTACAGAAAGTGTCATCCCGGAGGTATGGAAAAGAGCAGATGTCAAAGTTTTACCGAATAAGTATTCTGTCTGCGTTGTCAAAAATCTTGGAAAAAATTTAAGAATATCAAATTAAGAATTACTTACATATACATCCACTATTACCCTCAATCCAGTCAGGTTTTCGTAAAGGATATAGTTGTACTACTGCTTTACTTCATGTTATTGATGATATTTTTGAAGTTACCGATTCGTGTGATTCAACATTGCTGGTTGTGCTAGATTTTAGTTGCACTTTTGTTACGATAAATCACGATTTAATGATTTGTATTTTAAAAAATATGGGTTTTTCTAATGATGCTTGTTCCCTAATAGAGAGTTATCTCAAATTCAGGCAACAGTAAGTTTATATGAACGGTATTAGTTCAGGATATCTCACAATAATTTCTGCTGTTCCTCAAGGGTCGATCTTCGGACCACTACTATTTTCTATTTATGCATCACATCTCTTAAACAAAATCCAGGACTGTGAAGTTCATTTATATGCCGATGATACTCAGTTGTATTATAGCTTCAAGCAGGCTGATGTGGAAAACGCTTGTACTGTTATCAATAACAATTTAGATGAACTTATCAGTCATGCAACTGAACATTGCCTACTTATAAACCCAACAAAATCTAAAATAATGTTATTTGGCACTAGGCGTAACAAACAAAATTCATCGGATGTAGTAAATATTACTATTGGTGATGAAAAATTGGAGGTTGTAAGTGAAGCAAAAAAATTAGGTGTAATATTAGATTCTGAAGTGAGATTTGAAAGACACATAATTGAGTTGTTACAACGCGCTTATTGTAATATTCAAATGATATATGGTAATCGACACCTTTTTCCCATTCATGTTAAAAAACATCTCTGTGGAACACTTGTGCTCTCATTATTCAATTACGCTGATGCTTTGTACGGACCTAATTTAACTCTTGTATATAAAAATAAGATTCGTATGATACTTATGATACCTATGATTTTCGGTATTGGAAGACGACAACGAGTATCTCATAAATTCAAGGAGATTGGATGGTAACATATGGAGAATAGGAGAAAAGTTTCATTTTATTACCCTTTGCCATAAAATAATACTGGATAAGAAACCTTCCTATCTATGCCGCAAAATTACGTATCGTTCAGATGTGCATAATGTGAATATTAGAAAAAGAGGTTTACTTAATGTTCCAAATTTCACAACCAAGTTTTTCAGACATTCGTTTTCATACCAAATTTACATTCATTATAAAGCAATTTCACCAGAGTTTAAGGTTTATAATATTCCTAAATTCAAAAGAACACTTGAAAAATATTTAGTCGACAATCAAATTCAGCAGTAACGCAAAATATCTACCTGGTCATATCTCACTTATAAAAGTAAATGCGTATGTTTGATTCCCACTTCGTAAATCATCTCTAATAAAATGCCTCGCTCTCGCTCTCTTATAGAATTAACTTCAAATTGTTTAGTACTATATCTAATTTTCTTTTTTTTTGCAAATAGTTGTTGATGTATTCAATTTTAGGTTTCACAAGTTATTATTAAGAATTACAAAAGATATGTTTTGGGTTAAGTGGAAGAATATTTTTTGTTGTGCAGTATGTACAACTGAAAATGTACTTCGCCCTTTATTTTCAAAAGTATTTGAATTACCATTAAAAGTATTTGTATTTTTTATTGAAAATATTAAAGACATTTATTATTACTATTTTTATCATCATTATTATAAACTGATGATATTTAATTACTCCGAATTCGCCGCTAATGGGCTTTCTATCAGAATTAAAATATAAATTGGAGAAATATGTAAGTATTTTCTTTATTACTATTTCTATTAGGTACACAGAAATAGAAAGCTATAAATGTAGGTATGTATCTAATATATGTTCCTATATTTTCATAATACAATGATATATTTTACTTGTTTCATGAAAGATATAAATACAGTTCAATCAATAGATTACTAAAAATGTGAAAAATAAAATAAAAATGAAACTAAGTAAAAATGAACACAAAGTTGTGATCAAGTTCCTTCCGGCTCATAGAAGAGAACATAGGCATCACTGCTTACGAGGGATTTAGAAGAAATTGGGGATACATTTGAATCATTATATACATGCCACGTGCTTGCATACGGATGCTTACAGTAGGCTGTGTAGTGCCCGCTACAGGTAGTCCCACTATGATTAAACAAAGCATACAGACTATAACGACAAGGAGCTACGTTGTCTGCTGCATAATTACTCATGTCCAATCCCTCTAAAGAAAGTCAATGTTGGCATTCAGTTTTCCTCGAAATCTGTCTGTTAGAGAAAAATGTTTTAAATGGAATACTAAAATTTTCGGGAATTTTTTAATTGATAAAGATTTTATACACTTCCTTCTCTTCTTGCACTTCGCACATGTCGGCTTCTCGGCACCATCCAAAGTTTCTTCCTGTCTGAATGAATCCAAACATTGTGATAGTCCTAATCGCCCTGTTTTTCGAGGTATTGATAAGGAAAGGTCCCAGAACGGATCGAAGGAGATTGAACAGTGACCACAATAAGAACATTTTAATGTAGATTTCAACAGACCAACGAAGGTATCTACAATTTTGGAATTGTCCATACTTAAATATCTGGACCATGACTCATCAGCCTTCTCCTTGTCACTTAAATCATCATCTATCTCAGTCATTATGGGTTTTGGCTTCTCCATTACTCTATTCACGTCTTCATGTAAACCCTCTAAAAGGCATCTCCTGAGCATCTTCCTGGGCATAACCGATGAAACGAGGAGCCAATTTTTGGATCTGAATTTTCAAGGAGAGAGTATTCACAACTGGATCTGACGAATCTTCTGACCAAATTTCCTTGATCACTTTGGCAAATGCTGTAATTGAAGCTTCATTTCTAGATGTGCTAGTGTTTGAATCCCTTGTGTAGGCGTCTCTATTCAAATACTCCAATAACAATCTTGTGTTCGATAGACATTGAATAACACAGTTTATGTAGCAAGTGTTACCAATATTTTTCAACTCTTTAAGACCAAGAGATTTGAAATTACTATGTACTACTGGCCTTATGGTGTTTGAGCTGCCTTTATCGTCTGTTTGAGTTTCGTTGTTGAGGTGAATTTCAGCAGATTTTTGAGGTCGAAAGAAAATTTCATCCAAATGTTGGGAAGAGGCAATAGTACCGAGTACAGAAGCAGCGTTTCCTCTCTGGATAGCAATGCTGATTCGATCTAAAAGAAAGGTTTTAGCTCTAGGATCACCTGTTACCTTGATGAGTTTCTTGCCGATGTTCAATATGAACTCAGAAGCGTAACGACCAAAGGCGCCAAATGTTTCAATGGCTATCGGATAAAAAATGTACTGGTCTTTCAGAGTGGAGTACTTTCGCAATTTCATGATTTCTGCAGAATCGGCAGCTCCCCCCACTTTGCAAGATGTTGACTGAAGATGAGATTGGGCGACAGTATCCACACAAGTAAAGTCCCATATAAGTGGTTTTCCTTTGCTCCATGGAATGAGAGACATTCCGTCAGGATGTTTTCCGTCATCTCGAGAGATTCCCGAAGGTTCCAAAATAGAAGGAATCTCAGATGTTGCTAATGCCCGTTTGATCAGATCATTAACGGCTGCGTGACGGGAGAAACGACCAGAACTGGATTTGCAACTCAAACCATGATAACCTTTTTTATCAACAGCAACTCCACATTTACACCTATGTTCCACGCAAATTTCACTGCTCAAACGAAGTCCATTTGAGATCCTGAAAGATTCGTTATCCAACAAAGTCCCCAGAAATGCAACGGGAAGTGCATTCAGCCAAGCACCAGATTCCTTTAACTGTTTTAAGACGAGCCTTTTCAGTCAAGGAGTTTTCAGCCGAATTGAGCAGCTTGCGATAAGAAATCTCGAGCAAGGGGAAATCCCAGGATTTTTGAGAACGTTTACATTCAGGTGTTGATAATTTTGTTTCTGAACACCATATAATCTCACATTCATTATAATATGAATCAAATACACTGGATAAATAGTCGGGTAAGATTGAACAGAGAAAATGCTGAATGCTATTGAAGGAAGAAAGAAAAGCTGGAAGAGCAAGAGAGGATGCTTGTCGAACACTCAGACCGCCCATATTTACGGGGAGCGTTGCTTGCAGCCATGTGTTGTCACTAAATTTATTGTTTGTAATCTGCTCAAGCATCTTGCGTAGTACAGAATCTAAATCAGAGAGTTGCTTTTGACAACGCCATGTTGGACTACCTCTCAACAGGTACATCAATTTAGGGATCGCTAAACAATTTTTCAGCAGAAAATAAGCAATATGAGACGGAATACTTTCAATACGAGTTGCCATCAAAGTAAGAGAATCAATTTTGCTGTTTATACTTTTTGAGAGTGATTCATCCGAAAGGGGTATCCCAAGCAAGGTCCAGTCTTCTTTGTCCACAATTTGAATGCCAGGGGCACAAGTGTTGAATTTTTCTTTCAGAGATAGGGAAGATTTATTGAGGAAAAACAATTCACATTTTTTGAAATTCAGTTCAAGGCCTATTTCATTAGCAGATGAGATGATTTTCTGGAATTCCTTCAATACTATGTCTCCATCACCACCTATGGAGCCATCATCCAAATACCAACAATTGAAGTCGGTATCTATTGATTTCGTTAAGTTTTCAATTGTTAGACAAAAAAGTGCTGAACCAAGAGGATCTCCCTGTTGAACGCCCCTTTCGGATAAAATAATATCACTTCCAAAGTTCAAGAAGGAAGGCTCTTGGTAGCATTGACTAATAAAGGGTAGGAGACATGGAATAGTACTTTCAACTTTGTTCAATAAATAATTCCTATAAATCATATTGAAAGCGTTTTTAAAGTCAATTTCGAGAAAAACTTTATTAGAGGGGTCTGGATGATCATTTAAAAAATGATGGGCAGCATGAGCGACAACTTCGCAACCTCCCGGTGTACCAAATCCGAACTGAATTGGGCGAAATGAATGACCAAGAAAATCTTTGATTTTCAAACAAGATAATTTTGCTACAAGACGTCGTAAAATTGTACCGACCGCGATGGGTCTAATGCCACCACACTTTTTTTTAAGAGCAACTAAAGAAGCTCCGAAGAGAATTGGGGTTATATTTGAGTTCACTTTACCAGCGAGAATCAAGTTACACAACTTGGTAAGAGAGGACAGAAGTTTTTCCCCTTTTGAACCTGAGCTCTTCGATAATAAATCTTGAAGGTGTGATGGTCTAAGGGAGTCTAAACCACCAGCAGAGCCAGTACGAAATTACTTAACAGCATTCAGAACTTCAAATTGAATAACCTGAAGAGCAGGCACGTTAATACTCCCTGTATGTACAAATTCAAATCTAGATGTGTCAGCAGGATGCTTTGAGCGGAGTTCAGAAAGGGTCTGATTGTCAAAGGCTGCAATCGTGTCAGTGGAAGTCAGAATTCGAATCGCCGAAGTAAGATCGCCAACGGAGACCTTATTGATGATACATTTGGAGAGATTATGTTTCCTTCTCGATGATGAATCAGGTCTTGAAGTTTTATGTGATGTTATATCAGTGCCGTTGATGTTTCTTCTGATAATTGTTGTTAAAGAATCCTTCCGATTTGGACAAGCTGGCGGAAGACAGAACGACTTATAGGAAAATAGAAGCAAGGCTTTCTAAGCATCGAAAGTGTTGGAATGGACGCATTCTTCTATTACATTGCCAAGAGCTTCAGCTGCAATTATCCTGGCCAATTTTGGAATTCTTTTCACAATAAAATAATTTTGTTTCAGATATGCTAAGCGGGCATTCAGAAGATATTCTGGAGATTGATGATCTTCATCGGAAAGAGTTTCATTTAAATTTGAATTTGAAGTTCCTCTCGAATTTGAAATGTCAAATGTAATTTTGATATTGATAGTGATTTGAAGTTGAATGTGCAATAATGGAATATAGACTGCCGCTTGAAGAATGCTTTCAGTTTCAAACATTTGGCAATATCTATATCATTATAGATACTACGAGTCGTTCTCAGCATTGAGAAGTGTGACCACAAAGTGAAACTTTCAAATTTTTTGGCTAAGTCTCCAAAATAAGCCATTCAAACGTTCTCGGAAAACGATTTTGTCTTTAGATCTACCTTCAATTTCAAAAAAAGTTTGTAAGCGTGTTGAAACATACTCTTCGACGTTTCCGGTAATAATTTCAGTGTTGTTACCTTCGTTGCTTCTATTATGTTCGGAGGTGTCAAATCACTCAAATCTAAGTCGATATCACTATCAGTTTCCATTTTAATCAATAGTTTTTATAGAAAACAACTATAAAATTACTCTTTATACACTAAAATTTTGACAGAGACGATCTGCTGACATTTCATCAATTTGTCGCTGGACGTCATAACTTGACAAGCCGTAGTCACCGTGATTTTAGAGTGAGCCTAGACCCAACACGAAATATTCCATTTCGCATTTGTTGCTCTGCAACTTGCCTAGCAACCGATGCAAAAATGAAATTCTGTACAAAATGTGCTTGTTTATGATTGAAGTTACGGTTATGAAACGGTTTAATGAGTTTACTAATCAAGTGAAATACATATAAACGTTATAAAAAGTACAATAAATGTTAAATAAATATCAGAGTAAAAAGAAAACCTATGAGCATGACTCATAGAAAATGAGATATGCCTCTTTGCACACCAGAGAATTTGATATGGTGGTGATGGGAGAAACACGAGAGTCGTTGTATACGTGCCACGAGTCTGTGTAGGGATGTCTACAAATACTCGTGTAATGTCCGTTGTAGGTAGACCCAGTGTGATTAGACAAAGCATACAGGTTGTAGCAACAAGGGGCTACAAAGTCAGTGGCATAATTGTTCATATCTAAACCCACTAATGGAATATCAACGGCATCGCTTAATTTTTCTATGGAACTATCTGCCGAAAAAAAAAACGTTTCAAATGGATGACGAGAATTTTAGGGAATTTCTGGATCGATATACAGATTTCATGCACTTTCGTCTTTCTTTGCATTTTGAGCAAGTAGGTTTCTCATCACCATCCAGATATTCATCACTAGTGAATGAATCCAAACAATCTGACAGTCTCAGTTTGTTTTTTCTTAGCGGAATGAGTACGGAAATGTCCACAACACAATGACCACAATATGTACATATCAATTTTAATTTCAGTTGACCAACAAAGAGTTCTACAATCATGGAGTTGTTCATCATCAAGAATTTCAACCAAGCCACTTCTCCTTCTTCACTATCTCTTTAGTCTTCGTCGATATCTGGCGATGAGTGGTTAGGTTTCTCTGTAATTCTATTAACGTCAGCATGTAGGCCATCCAGTAGGAATCTCAAAAATTTGTGAGCATCTTGTTGGGCATTGACGATGAAGAGGGGTGAAAATCTTTGAATATCCTTTCCTAATGAGTCTATTTCAACTGATTGAAATGATGAATCTTCTGACCACAGTTCTTCAATCACCTCCGCGAATGATTTGACTAAAGCCCTCTTCGTAATTGAGATACTCGTGTTTATATATCTCGTGTACCTTTCATCTTTCGAATACTCTAATAACCATCTTGTATTAGATAAGCATTGGATAACACTATTCATGAAGCAAGTGTTGCCAATATTCATTAGGCCTTTAATGCCAAATGTTTGGAAGCTGTTTGTGCTGCGATCAACAGTTCTATGGTCACTAATACGGTGATTCTCTTCCTCACAGGTGCTGCGAGATAATGAAGTCGAGTTAAGACTGCTGGATGTTGCATGGGAGGGATTAATGGCATATCTTGAGAGATTTGGATAAATTGATGAATCTTTTTGGTGTATACTATTTTCAAAAGAACTGTCCTCATTAATCTTGTCATTTAGAGTTTTCTCATCAATTATTTCAATACCTCTACACTGAAAAAAAGATAGGGCTTACAGTTAATAAATATTTGTTTGGGTGCCTTTTATTTACAATGAATAAAGAAAAGAATATTTTATTTCGTACAAGGTGATTTTATTTAATATTAGTAAATGCGATAATATGATATATTAATGAAAAATTAATAGTTTGTTTGAGGTCGATATGTTTATAATTAACGATATAAATTTATACCTAATGAAATCATTTGTTGGGTGAAATTACTAAAATTGTATTCATTAATAATTTTAAGTTTATTCAAAGTGAATAAGTCTTAGTAATAGATAATATATTAATATTCATTGAAAATACCACGCTGCCATTATTATCAAATCTCCGCGATAGGTGCCGTGGTGGCTTCGCTATGATGGGCCACGTGTCACGTCGTACGTCTGGACGCCTGGGTCTCTCTCGTTGTTTGTCTTCAAGTCATGTGGTGTGTGGTGCCATTTGTGAATGTTGTGTAGGTTAGGTCGCGTGTTATTTTAATGTGATTGAAGTGTAACTAAAAAGACTAGAAGACTATAACACTTATAATAATTATGCGTGGTTTGTGCATCTAATCTACAATAAGACATCTGTTGAAAAAATCACAAGTACCTACTTAACGCAGTTCATCAAGGCGGTCTCGCGTCATAAGCATGGATCAGGTTCAGGAGCTGGAAAAGTTCCTGAATGATAACAGTTTTGATGATTTGATTAATATTGATATTGATAGTGATTTGATTCCAATTTCTTCCATATTGAATTTTGTTTATTGTTTGTTATGTACAAACGTTTATTTTTAATGAACAAAACATATTGATAATGAATATGTGTTTATTGAATGGTAATGAAATATTGGTTATTAACAAATATTCTTTATTTATTATAAATAATGTTTTATTTACAGTTGATAAATGTATAGTTTATTGAAAATTGATTTGATTTAACTATTAATGAGGAATATTTAAATAATTTAAATGCGTTATTTGTTTCTAATAAATAAACGTTTATTCCGCAATATTCGAATAAATGATTTATTAGGTGTTAATTAATTTCGTTAACTATGAATAAACTGTTTTTTCAGTGTAGGTATCATAGGATAGCCATTGTGAAAATCACTGTTCTGTTTCTCAGACTTCAGTGAAAATGTAATTTTTCGTGGATTCAGAAACAATTCATCCAACTGACGAGAAGCAGGAATAGTTCCTAGTACTGATGCTGCATTTTCCCTCTGAATTGCGATACTTATTCGTTGAAATAAAAATGAAGTACCTCTTCTATCACTAGTCTCTTCAACTATTCGTCTTCCTATTTCAGTAATAAATTCCAACGCCTGAGGACCCAACACACCGAATGTTTCAATAGTTACAGGATAAAAAATATACAGATCTTTCAAGTTTTGATATTTGAGGCTTTTAATTTTCTCTCCATTAACTGCAGCTGCACCAGGGCGATTGGAAGTGGCAGATACGTGGGATGCTGCATCTGTGTCTACGCATGTAAAATCCCAGACAGCAGGTTTTCCTAACTTCCAAGGGACATACCATAAGGCCGATTACCATCGTTATAAAATGAACATTTATCGAGGTTGTCACAGAAAAACGTATTTACGGAAATCCGATCAAGTGGTCAATACAGCACATGTGACACACTCAAGAACTAGGAAGGTAATGAGGAGCCTAGCGTCTTATCTAAATTGACGCCAGAATGATTACTGGAATAGGAGCGCTCGGGTCTCACACACCCGGCGCCACTTGTGTAAGGTTGGGAATAACGATGAGCACAACTGGCACAAGTAAATAATACTTGAGGATGTGGTGCTTCAGGCCATAATAAGCTAAAACGTTACATATTGGACCCATGTAAAATCCCCAGTAATCGACTTTTCTCAGGACTCTCTCTTATTACTAACGACGTGGTTTTGGAACCTATTGCTTTGATAGGCATTCTCTGAAAATACCCAAATCATAAACTATCCGTTGTTTTCTGGTTAATTCCACCATGCGTATTATTCATTTATTTTTTAATTATTACCAGTCACTCAAGAGTACAAAAGAGTACCAATTATTGGGTCGCACTCACATTGCATGATGCATTAACCCATTAATGCTCTGAACTGAAAAGGTCAAATTTCTGAATATTGCAATGCCATTTTTGCTACTATATAATCATTCAAGTAATGGAAAAATGTTAAAAAATTTATTTCTTTCTCGTGGACTCCAGAAACGCGTGGCAACCTGAGTTTATGATATAAAAAGTATCTCAACAGATGATGATGATATTATAAACGAATATTATTAGGAGGGTTATGAGAAACTTTGATCATTCATCCTATTTATCACACGAAACAACACTATCTAGAATATTACATGTTATGGAATGGTTCAAAACATTCGGAATGAAGTGGCACTCTGCATTTTGAACAGATGTACACAGTACGGTTGTGACACATCTTACAACGCCTGTACTTTGACTCTCCTTATACAATAGGATGATTCCTTTCATCTCTTCTTATGTCATGAAGGGAAACAGATCTTGAATAAGATGATGATGGGACAGGCCTGATAGCAGGTGTACCATTTAAATTCAGTAATTGCAGGACAACCTGCCTTCTGACCTGCAAAAGTGGCATATCGTGTCCTAACAGTCTATAGAGGAGCCATCCCTGTACGCAACATTCATCCACACTCCAAGCAAACAAAGTCTACCAATATTTTTTTATTCTTATTCTTGTTCTGTAGTTACTTGTGAATTGATCATTGAGATCAACCACTCCCATATTTGAATTGTATTGAGATATTGGGTTGGGTATCTTCACAGTTAGCTTTTTTTTTTTCAGTACGACTATATCTCTGAATAGTCTTGAGTGGATTTACTTCATCACAGATTGATATAACGGTCACCACAGCATTGTTATTCCAGGAAACTGCGATTAGTTTTCCATTTCCCACTGTTACAAATGCTCCTCTTTCAGATTTCTTGAATTCTTTTTTGGGTGGTAAATTCATAGCTTTGCTTATTCTGTTTTCTCGTAGAGTACCTGTTCCACCCAATTCTCTTTCACATAATTCTTCAAGAAGATAAACCGAAGTAAACAAATTGTCGAAATACAATTTTGTTTCTTTGGGAACCCTGCAGTGATCCACTAAACCAATTACCACATCACCCCCCTGACCAAGATCAGTATCAGGCAATTTGGTGTTTGATCCACAGTAAGGCTCTACATGCATTATATATCCATTTGGATCAGCTATTACCCACATCTTGAACCCAAACCTTATAGGTTTTCCGCAAATAAACTGTTTGGCGTAAAGGCGGCCATAATATGGTATGATACTTACGTCAATTGAAAGAGGAGCTTCACATGGAACTTGTTAGAGTAAATAATTCAAAAAATCAAAAAGAGGCTTTACTTTATAAAAACTATCAGTTCAAATATTCGTGTTATCATTCAGGTGAATATGTCGTAAGATTTCTTCAAACCTGCCTTAGAAACGATGGACACGTTGCAATCAGGATCTTCTTGCCAGTACAAACGCTTGCTAGGTAACTAATGATATCCACTCAACAACATGATGCCCAACACTGTATGAATCTCTTCAAAGGAGATATTCACGTGATGCTCTCCTTTCTGGCCAGCATAAAGATTACTTTGTGTAACGATATGGTTCACCAATTGGTCAATGAAAAAACACTTGAAGGCATCTAAAGGCGAAGTAACATTATTCTTCAGAAAGTCAATAGTGAGTGGTTCGCCAGGTTTTTCCATAGATGGCAGTGCCCAGACATGTTGTTTGTTTGAAGACCAATGTGACTTCGATGGCAAGATTTATTTCTTTTCTGCAGACGAACGTGCTTTGAAGTAGAAGGTTCAGGATCCTCAATTTCTTCCATATGAGTGTCGTCATTTTGCTCAGTCACAATATCTTCCATTTGAGTATATTGATTTTGCTCAGATTGAGTATACTCATTCTGCTCGTCCTGCGATTCTTCAATAGTAACCACAGCCTTACTTCGAACTATCCGGCCAGGCAAATGTGCTGACTTTCCTTCCACTTCATCATCGGATAAATCCGAGTCTTCATCTGTATCAGCATTCGGAAGCTCATACGGAGAAATGATACCAATAGATCTAATACATGGAATTCGTTCACCGTAATACTCTTCGTACGCATTCAGCATTTCATCTACTGTAAACGTGGCATCTTCGCGTTCCGACCTAAAAATAAAATAATTTTTTCTTTACATAGCTACCCAACAGCTCGGTGGCAACTATAGTTGCCTTCTGAATTTACACACTTGGTACAACAACACCGAGGACAAAATTCAACTATTTGCCACAGAAATTTATAGATCTATATGTCAATAATCGATTTCAACTAATACGTACGAATATTTTAGCAAGCACAACAAATTATACTTACATATTTATAGGAATGTTCGTGAGCTCTGAACTTCTCAAAAATCAACGATAACTTTTATAATTCTCAGGTAGAATATACAATAATTTTCTTCACAAAACGTCGCAGTAAAACTTGTACAACACATCCACGTTGAAATTACAAACATAACCTAACTAAATTTTACATGCCGTTAATTTGAAAACAATGGCAAGCCAAGTTGCCAATGAGCACTAATGGGTGCATTAAAACACAAATGCTTTGAGCTCTGGAACAAACTAGTATTAAAAATCAATAACCAAAATAAAAATTATAGTGTGAGTGAAATGAATAAACAATATGAAAAGTGAAATCGTTTAAGTGTTACTTACTTACGTATGTGATATTGAAGCATTCGAAAAATAAAAACTAGTGAGGAGTCACTTGAACAAATCATTACTGTGCAAGGGATAAATGACTTATTTGAACAACAGCAGTTTCAAACAATATATTGATTCAATTTTATTATTCAACAATTTGTAAAAGAAAATTACGTTGAGTTGTCAGTTTTCTATAGTTTCAGGCTAGAAGTAGATGGGGATAATGTTTGAATTAATTCAAATTAGAAGTTTAGAAAGTGCCTGAATATCGTTTAAACTTGCTGTATTTAATTCATGTAGTAGTCACGAAAATGATTCAGTGCTATATTGTTGTAAACTCAAGATGACCTCAAATTATATAGAAATATTTTTACCCGTCCTTACAATTTCTGACTAAAAACCCAATATTTCTCAGGGATTTTTTGAAAACATAATCAACTGCGATAATTTTTGATTATAGATGATGCGCCTAGACCATTTCTTTGATAAACTTTTTCCGAAGGTGATGTTAGGAACCTCATCCTGTGTATTTTCTGTTCCTGTTGCTATTTTAGTCAACCTTAAATAAAAATGAATGTCGTTGTTGTTGATAACTAATGTCAAATAAATTGAATTTTGATACTTGTCAAATTAAGTCTTTCTTAATCAAAAATAAAAGGTTTAAAGACGAATTCAGGTCCTTCGAGCACTTTAACAAAAAGCTGGACTCTTATACTGCAAGTACAGTTGGGGTCTAAACATCATATGGTCAACATTCGAGCCGAATACTTGGAGCAGTTTCTTCACCCACCAGAACTGATATTGGCACGCAGAAGCAGTCCTCCCATATCCTTTTTATCCTAATCCTCATATAATTGTCTCAATTTTGATACAAATATCATAATACTATTACATCAGGTAAGATTATATCAGTTCAGTTCAATGCGAGCTTTCATAAGAATTTCACCTCCATATAGTCAGTATGGTCAATAATTAACTATTTCTCAATTCAATACATGTCATATTCAAAAATGAGCGAAGACTTGAATGCACTGATGAGTCATAGGGGTCTTCTCAAAGCTCAGCTAACAAGATTTGTAACTTTTGTTGATAATTTGACAGTCGATAAGTCAAAAATATCTGAAATTGGTAGACGATTATCTAAGCTCGATCTTGTATGGAATGCATTCAGTGAAGTCCAAACAAAGATTGAGTTATTGGATTCATCCACTGACACATTGGAGGAGCGGGAAATCTTTGAAAATAAGTATTTCGAGTCAGTTTCACGTGCTGAATAATATAATTTAGGATTACATACCCAAACGTCAGTTTCAAATGATGAAACACGAAAAGTAACTCTGCCTCAAATGAAACTGCTGAATTCACAGGTGCGTATGAAAATTGGTTCAGCTATTATGATACTTTCAAAACATTGGTTGATGATGATAAAGGTTTGAACAATATTCAAAAATATCATTATTTGCAAGCATCTCTCAAAGGCGAAGCCGCCGAAGTCATTCGATCTCTCCTGGTTTCAGAAGAAAATTATCCTGTAGCTCTTGATTTATTTAAATCTCGTTTCAAAAATAAAAATATCATAAGAAGATCTCATCTGAAATCTATTTTTGATTTGCCTATGGTGATACGAAATTCGCATATTTCATTGAGAGAATTTCATGATAACTTTCAGAAGCATTTCCGTTCACTGAAAAATCTTGGTTTACCAGTAGAAAATGGGACGCAATTTTGATTTATTTGCTCACATCAAAATTGGATCATAATAAAAAACAAGAATGGGAAATTGAGTCAAATGATTCAGATATGCCAACCATTGACAGTTTCATGACTTTTTTAGCGAAAAAATGCCAATTGTTGGAATCAATGGATAGTAAACCACATACAAATTCATTCAATAAAAAACCTATTGAGTATAAAAATTATGTTCACGCCTCAACCAATGAAACGATCGTATGTTCATTGTGCAAAAATAAGCATTTTTTATACTCTTGTCAAAAATTTCTTGAGATGTCTCCCTAAGATCGCTACACTCAGGTCAAAAATTTGGGATTATGCACTAATTGTCTGATTGGCCATTCAAATTTCGAGTGTAAAGGTCAACAGTGTAAGATATGCAATAAAAAACACAATTATCTTTTACATTCCAAACTGTAAATCAGTTTCAGCAGAAAAATGTACAACCTAGTTCATCATCATATGTAACTTCTTCTGTACAATCTTACCCAAACCATTCTCAGAATCAAGAATTTTCTAATAATTATAAAACGGAAAATCACGATTCTATCGATTCGCATTCAACTAATGCGTTATTCTCTTCATCTAACAGCAATATAAATGAGTATTCTAACCAAAACGATGTGATTATCCAACAAAACAAGTCAGTGAATCTACCAGATGGTGCAACTAAGTTTGATTCAAGTAGTTATATGAAAACTTTGACGAAAAAGTAAATTCTTTTATTCCGCTGTCCACAGTTGTAATATACATTTTGGATTGAAAAAATAGGCCAATATAGTGCCGAGCACTATTGGATAATGTCTCACAGTCAAATTTTATAACGAAAAAATTGTTTGCAAAACTTAATTTGAGTCCAAAATCTATCAATCTTCCTGTCGTAGGTATCAACTCTTCAGAAATAACGATTTTAGAAAGGACTCAAGCCCAAATCAAATCAATGTATAATAATTTCACAACATCTTTACCGTTTCTTATTATAGATAAAATAACTAGTCACATTCCTCAGATACCAATTGAAATTTCTCTATTGAATATTCCGAAAAATATCAAATTGGCAGATCCGAACTTTTTTATACCTAATAATATTGATTTACTAATTGGAGCACAGGAATTTTACAATTTTTTGTGTGTTGGACAAATCAGTCTAGGAAACAATCAACCTATATTACAAAAAACTCTTTTTGGATGGATTATATCCGGTTATGTCCAATTCACTTCATAACTCAATTAGAGAAATTTTGGGCGGTAGAGCAGGGTTCATTAAAGAAGAAACTCTCAATAGAAGAAACTGAATGTGAAAGCATTTCGTGGAAACAGATCAGAGTGATAAAATAACTGGCAGATTTTGTGTCAAATTGCCATTTCGTGACAATTTTATGCAATTGGGATATTCTTTGGCTATTGCAAAAAAACGAATGTTTGCAATTGAAAGGAAAATATCAAAAAATCTTCATTTATATAAATCATATCATGATTTCATGGATGAATATTTGTCCTTAGGACATATGGCACAGATCAATCCACAAATGATTGAAAATGTCTTACATTCTTATTTACCTCACCATTGTGTTTTGAATAATTCATCATTTACCACTAAATTAAAAGTAGTTTTTGATGCTTCGGCTAAAACTTCATCAGGTCTTTCTCTAAATGTTGTATTAAAAGTTGGTCCAACCATACAGGATGAACTTGTTTCAATTTTGTTTCGTTTTCGTAAAAATCCTGTAGTTATTACAGGGGATCTTTAAAAAATGTACAGGCAAATAGAAATTGATCCATCTCAACGTCAATTTCAGTTAATTTTGTGGAGATCAAATCCAAACGAGAAATTGAAAAACTTCTCTTTGAATACTGTCACGTACGGGACTTCATCTGCATCTTTTTTATCAATTCGTTGCTTGAAACAAGTCTCTATTGAAAATGAAAAACAATATCTTATTGCTTCCAGAACTATCAGACAAGATTTCTATGTTGATGATCTGTTAAATGGTACAAAAAATATAGATTCAGCACGAATATTAGTGAAAGAACTCAATGCCATACTTAGACAGGCATGTTTTGAATTGCATAAATGGAGATCAAATCACATGGAAACATTCTGTGATGGAAGTGAACAAAATGAATTTTTGTCCGAAAATTTAATCATTTGTGATGACAAAGTTCACAAAACTCTGGGTATTGAGTGGAATGCTCGGAAAGACATATTTCAATACACAATCAAGCCCATGACTAATAATTACACAAAAATTTCAAAACGACTGATATTGTCAATAATTTCACAGATTTTCGATCCTCTGGGACTTATAAGTCCGGTAATAATTATTGCAAAACTAATTATGCAACTAAATATGGAAACTCAATTTAAACTGGGATGAGACCATTCCTACTGAGTATTTCAACATTTGGAATAATGTTTACTCTCAACTCAAATATCTTGAACTGATAAAAATTCCGCGACATATTTTACTCGGAAGCTACGATATAATAGAGATTCATGCTTTCAGTGACGCGTCCGAAAAAGCCTATGGTACTTCTGTGTATGTAAAAACTTCAACAACATCAGGAAATATTTTAGTACGTTTGCTGACAGCAAAATCGTTCGTAGCTCCTTTAAAATCAACCACTGTACCCAAACTTGAACTTTGTGCAGCTCTTCTCATGGTTCAGTCATTCAGTAAAGTTTTGAATTCATCAATTGTGATTGCTTGGCTTTCTAATGAACCAAATAACTTGAAAACTTTTGTCAGCAATAGAGGATCAGAACACCAACAATTAGCAGATATCAGACAATTCCACCATATAAATTCAGAAGAAAATATCGCAGATATCATATCAAGAGGAATAAATCCTAGTCAAATAGTTGATTCAGTGAAATGGTGGTACGGGCCTTCATGGTTACAAAAATCAAAATTAAATATACCTAGTTCAACTTCTAAATGTTTGGAAATGATTCCCGAATTGAAAGCAATTTCCTGTATATCTACGCCAATCATAGGTCAGGATATATATCAGAGATACTGATCTTATACAAAATTACTTCATTTTTTCACATATTGCATGCGATTGCTTCTAAAAATAATAATTTAAAATTCTCAGGAGAGCTTACGAATGATGAATTGGGTCATAGTGCTATTGAACTTGTTAAATTATCACAACTAAGAGATTTTTCTGTTGAATATGCTCATTTAAAAAATCAAAAGGAAATTTCAAAACATAGCCAATTGAATTCATTAAATCCATTTTTTGACGGAGAAGTGAAAAGAGTAGGAGGCCGTCTCAAAAACTCAAATTTAGAATATTCACACAAATTTCCTATGGTTCTCTTGTCAAAACACGAACTGACAAAATCACTCATCATATGAACATGAAAGATTATTACATGCTGGCATACAATCAACACTATAGTAAGTATCAGATCTAGATACTGGCCACTGAAAGGTAAACAGACTGTAAGGAATATTTTGCTTAAATGTATCACCTGTTTTAAGTCCAAACCATCTTTTATTTTTTCCAAATTGGGTGATTTACCTGAATCTCGAGTTACGCCTAGCCGTCCTTTTTCAAAATGTGGCGTTGATTGGGTGGGGCCTTTTCTTTTGAGAAATGGTAAACTCCGAAATAGACAATTGATTGAATGTTATATATGCATATTTGTTTGTTTTGCATCTAAGGCAGTTCACTTGGAATTGGTAAGTGAACTAACCACTGATGGGTTTTTGAATTGTTTGAAAAGATTCGTTTCGAGACGTGGTGCAGATAATGACATTAAAAAGCTTTATAAAATCCACAAAGAGAAGAAAATTCATGATTTTCAGATGGAAAATAAAATTTTATGGACATTTATACCTGCACGATCACCAAATTTTGGTGGCTTGTGGGAGGCAACTGTTAAAAGATGTAAATACCACATTAAACGAGTAGCATCTAAATCAAAACTGACTTTTGAAGAATTTTATACATTACTTACTAAATTAAGGCAATTATGAATTCCCGTCCCCTATATTCCCTTTCATCAGACCCAAATGATCTTGAGCCTTTAACACCAGGACACTTTTTGATTGGTGCACCAATGAACTCTTTACCCCAAGAAAATGTCTGCGACTGTAAATCATCTCGCCTCTCACGTTTCAAGCATATCCAACAAATGACACAGCATTATTGACAGCAGTGATAGAAGAATTACTTGAACAGCTTGCAGCAAAGGACCAAGTTGAAATTTAATATTTCAACTCCCGATCTGATTGATGCTTTGGTGCTGTTGAAGGAAGAGAAAAATCCACCGCAGTTCTGGCCCACTGGAAGAATTATCGATGTGCATCCAGGAGAAGACAATATAGTGCGTGTTGTTAGCATCCGGACACGTAATGGTACAGTGAAGCGTAGTTTGAGTAAAGTTGCTCTTTTACCATTAGAAAAAACTTCATGATAGTTTCAATTTTAGCGTTGAAAAAACTGCGATTTTTCAAGGGCGGCGGTATGTTAGGAACCTCATCCTGTGTATTTTCTGTTCCTGTTACTAAGTTAGTCGATGTTAAATAAAAATGAATGTCGTTGTTGTTGATAACTAATGTCAAAAAGACTTAATTTGACTAGTGTTAGGAACCTCATCCCGTGTATTTTCTGTTTCTGTTACTATGTTGTCAACGTTAAATAAAAATGAATGTCGTTGTTGTTGATAACTAATGTCAAATAAATTGAATTTTGATACTTGTCAAATTAAGTCTTTTTTAATCAAAAATAAAAGGTTTGAAGACGAATTCAGGTCCTTCGAGCACTTTAAGAAAAAGCTGGTCTCTTATACTGCAAGTACAGTTGGGGTCTAAACAGGTGAACTATGTCTCTTTCATAAATGAAATTGAATGATGCATATTTTTCCAAAATATTATGGGAGAGTATGTGTTGGCATTGAGGTATTGGAGCGTCAATTATTTTTTATTTTTTTGCTGTTACTTTGTTATAGCGTATTTGAAATTAAGATCATCAAAGGTCCCAGGTGACATTTTTCAAGGACACCATTGTAATTATTGATTGTTAAACTTGAGCATATCTATTCATATCTAGAGAATATTCATAATTCAATATCGAGCAATCAGAGCTCTAGCTGAAACATGTCAAAGGTAGAGCTGTAAGCATTCCTTTGTGAAGTTCAATATATTAACTGCGTATTGTACTGCAATTTGAAACATATGTCATATGATAATGATAATCGACATATATGACTCAAATTGATTGGTAAAGGCAACCTCGAATTTCCTTTCCACGTGTGTTCATGTACAACACCATGACTGTTTTCGGCAATTTTTAGAAAAAAAATTCAGTTTATATTACGCAACTAATTGTCCGTAATATAGATTTATTTCTACATGTTTTTAAATGTGCCTTGCTCATCATTTCACCAATTAGCTGACATTGTGAGTAGGTTACATTTCACATTTATCGATATATTATAGATTATTTATTTTAGAAGCCACTTGATGATGACAGTATTCAATGTCGAAATATTGGATATACAGTGACACTCAAAAAGTACGCAACGAATGAAAAAAATCTTTAATTAATACTAAAAAAGGAATGAAATTTTTTTGTCAACCTAGGCTCATCTTGAATCCTACTTAGCCCCTATCAGATCTACAGCGTGATTTTCAGTTAGTTAAAACATGCATTTTTCAAAATCATGAAAATTCAAATGTTAAATTTTTCGGAAAATAAATAACATTTGGAAGGAATTTTTCAATAAATTCTTCAAAACAACACATCAAATGGAATCTGAACATAAATTCAACAACAACATGAACCAAATCAACAGTAATACAAAATTGAATTCAATTTCAACGTATCATTCGTTCGATTCAGTGCACAGAATGGTTCGTTCATACAGTTCCTTCGAAACATTCCTCAACATAACTGGCGAAACTTGGGCACCACATTCTCCTATCTCATTTTCAAGGTGTTCTTGATCTCTGAAAGATCTGTGTTCACAGTACTCAGATTCAAAATATCCCCATTGAAAGAAATCGCATGGGGTTAGATCAGGAGATCTACGAGGCCATGAATTCACTGGATGTCGCTCGAACCATCTACGAGGAATATCACGCACTTCAACTGTAGAGTGTGCTGAAGTACCATCCTTTCGAAAATTCATTATTCTGCGTATGTCAAATGGTATTTTGTCTACTAAATCAAGCAGGTGCGTTTGAAGTAGGAGCAGGTACCGTTCAGGATTTTGGTTTTCTCGTTAGAATCTGTACCAATGATTTTGTTGTTGCATATACCACACCAGAAAATAGTTTTGAATGAGTATTGGTCACATGTATTTATTGAAAAATTGGTATTCTCGTCCGCCCACCAATGGCAATTCTGAGAACTGATACTTTCATTTGATGAGAATGAACTTTCGTCGGTGAAAAACACAGTCTGGATGAATGATATATCTTTTTCTAGTCACCCCTGTACCCAAAAACTAAAAACCGCCGATCATCGTGATCTGGATCTTGCAGCTTTAGGTTTGGAAGCCCGAAAGTTATTTGCTATTAGAATTCTTCTGGCAGCCGATTTCTCGACGAGAAGTTCTTGGATCCTCGACAACAGTTTGCATTACCTGCAGTTGACGCTCGCCATTATTCATCCATGGATTATGAGGTTTTTTGAACTCATTTTCGACACTGCCTTTACTTCTGGATTTTTTCAAAATCCTGCTTGCACTGGAGTAATTGAGATGTTTGTTAGGATGCCGTTTGAAGAATATCCTTGCTGCTTTCCTGTCTTTCTTATAGTTTTCACCAGCAATTGGAACAAGCTCTACTATTTCTTTGTCGGTCAACTTATCATTAATTCTTGCGGGTGAGTTTCGCTTCAAAAAATAACTCTTAGAATACTGCTCTTAACGGATTCACTGATTTGAAAAAATCCCAGAACGAATTATCAAACTTTCAAACGATTACGCCATTCAGTTTTACCGAAAACAATCTATAGCCATCTCATATTATGTTACCTAGTCGATTAACCTAGCTGTAGGAGCGCGGATTTGTGAAGATGATGAATTATGAGAATAGTTCATTGGCAGAGATTGATTAGAGTTTCTACAAGCTATTTGAATGGGAATCAGTGGATTATGAAAGGTATTTTGTTAAAAAAAACTGCCTTACAATAATAACCTTTGTTTTTGCACAAATGTAACAGAATAACTAAGAGTTTTTAATGTTTTTTGCCAATCATTACATCGCTGAGGTCATTTGGAAAAACAAACGGAGTTTTTAAATCAATTCGTGATATACGAAATTTGTTTCAATAAACATTTTTAACAAATCGATTTTTGTAGAATTCCACGAAAACCCCAAGTTTTTCTCACCTTCACATTGTTTAAGAACAAATGTTACTCACTTTCCGAAAAATGAAACTTTAGAAAGTTTGTTGATTTTGAAAAATGTATTTTTTCAAGAAACTGAAAATCAGAACTAAATGAAACATAAATGAAACATAAATAAAATAATAAAAATGAACATTTCATTATGGAAAAAGGACTACGGCTAGAATTTATAATCAATATATTCATCTATACTGTAGAATTTTCGCATCAGGAGATTTTCAACAGATTTTCTGAACTATTTTGACTCCTTTATTGCTCTCGTTGGATTGGGCAAGTGATTGTACATTTTGTTTGCCTGTATAACTGAAAGATTGTCTTAGAAGGGATGAACTGAAATTTGAGAGAATGATGTTTTTGTCGTTACTGGTATGTTGTTCCCTGTTGAATTGTGTGAACTTTTCTCTATAATTGTGCAAGAAACAAACTGTTTCAACTACAAAAATTTCACACACAGTCAAGTTATTATTTTTTGAAAAAATCCTTCCACTTGATTCCCTCATCTTCATTTTAAATATTATTATCAGTGCACGTTTTTGAAAGATGGATAATTTAGCAACAGAACCTGACTTCCAGAACTCCAAGCTGGTACTCCATACCGTAGAGTTGTTATTGGGACTGATAATCCAATTTCCAGGGATATTACTTTAATGGCAAACCACCTAGATGATAATTTGATAATGATACGAGGAAATCAAACGTCAAATAGTTGTCAGAATGAACAACGAGGCTTGCTTTCGATCAGCTGACATCCGGCAGCTAGATGTTCGATAGATAGCTTGAATGTGACTGAGTTAGTTTTTGAAAGATTCAGTTATTGCTTATAGGCATCGCACCTAATTTTTTGTTTTTGACTATCTTCTGGAATTGACAATGTTTTGTGGTTCGTCTGCGAACAATATCAAAAGTTTCGAAATATCAAAACTAGTCATGTCAGTAATATAAAAAAGGAAAGAATTGTTTCCCGAACTGATCCTTGAGGTATTCCGCTCTCTTCATTAGTATTGTCTCAAAGGTATGTTTTTTTAAATTTCTGTTGGTGAGACCTATATTGGTATAATATTGGTACAATATTGTGAACATATTGGCAAAATATTTGAATCGCAATATTAGCGAGAAAAAAATGTGAACATTCGACGATAATGGTCCAATGTTACTTGAACAATTTTGGCGAAATATTCTCGAAGCAATATTGACCTCAAAATATTCAGCGATATTGGTACAATATCGCTAGAACAATATTATGAAAATATTGTCAAAATATTCAAACGTTATACTGTGAACATTTTGCGATATTGGTCAAATAAAGTTTAAACATTTCAAAAATAGTATTGGTGAAATATTCTTGAACCAATAAAGGCTTCAAAACATTAATCGATATTGGTAAAATATATCATTTGGATAAAGTGGTGGAAGTGAATATGCCTTGGTGAATTAGTTGATCAAGGTGATACCAGTCTTCAGTTCGGTCACCGTAACAACTGAGTTCGCTGCCTTAAAAACACCACCATGCACCCCCTAAGTTGAGGCCCGGAAGGATGAACGCCCCAGCACTAGTACGTACTCGAAAGCTCACCCCCCCTATCCACCACCCCCGTTCCTGAAAGCGGTTCCTCATCCTGATGATTGGCGATCAGCAGAATAAAATCTGATTGTTTAATATGGAGTGCTCGGCCAATTCTCGGCCTGAAACTGTATTACATCTGACGTGAGTTGAAATTTCGAATTTAACAATGACTTTACTTAATGTGCATGTTGCCCCCAGAAACTGGCTGAAGGCCTGAAAAACACTTGGCTGAGGGCCAAGTGTTTTGTAGTAAATTTACTGAGTTCTTCTTGGAAATCTGAAACATAAAAGCTTGATTATAGAAATTTAGGACTGTTGAAGTAGACGTTGGCGTCGCCGGAGGTTTCGCTTCCGTCTTACTTCTTCAGGGGTGTCGTTGTTTTCCTGGTTCACTGGTCGTCTGTATTTGTCTCTGTCTCTGTCGTCTTACTCATGTCTGTCCTCGAGGCGCTCCATGAGCAACGGGTTCGTGTGGGTCCCTACTCTGTCTAGAGTAGTCCCCACGTGATGCCTGATCAGTTTGTCGATGAAGTCCGGATGGATGTCTAAGTCTCGATATATAAACCTGTGAGGCATATATCGTGGTGAGTCTGTTACCATTCTCAGGCAGATATTGAAGAAGGCCTGCATCCTCTGCCTATAACTGTTCTCGCATTGCCCCCAAGCAGTAGACGCGTACAGCATAATTGGTAGAAGGATTGTCCTGATGAGGCGTAGTTTCAACTCGAGTACCATGTTGCTCCTACGTCCGATGAGTGGATATAGATTATGCTTTGCGGCTTTCGCTATGGCTGATCTGTGGGAGACGTGCCTCTGAAACGTGAGTTTTTTGTCCAAGGATACTCCTAGGTATACGGTTTCGTCTACCCATGGAATTATCTCGTCGTTCATAGTAACATGGCCCTCGGGTATCCTACGTCGCCTCGTGAACAGTATGGCCTTCCTTTTGTCTTCATTGATTCCGATCTTCCAACGATTGAACCACGGTTCCAGCTCGTTTATCTGAAGTTGCAGCTTCGATGTTACTTCTCTCTCATGGGGTGAGTCAGCAAATATTGCCGTGTCATCTGTGTACTAACTTTCCTATTAGCAAATCTTAATCATTTGGATTGAACCTTTAATTAATTTTATATCAGATTAGAATGACTCTTAATGTCCCATCCCTTTATTTATTCATACATATAATTCAGCGCGCTGGTTGGCCGTTAGCGTGTGAATTCTTTAAGCTAGAGAAATAATATGTTTGGTTCTATCATGATCAAAATACTCTCAATTAACACAACTTCACAGAATAACACTTTTGTGGAGATTAATTCAGCTATAAAACCCTCATATGTGATCTCAATCATGACAATGAATTTTACTCACCTAAATACTCCCGTCGTTGGTTCATTGCTCTGAAGTGGTCACACTTTAACTTATCGAACGTATCACTAATTAGCCCGTTCAGAGCTGATTGGTTTCAGTAATTCAGTAATTTTGGTTTGGTTCAATTATTGACTTAACTAACAAAGGAAACTCGAGAAATATTCTGTTTTTCATTTATTAAGGCAAACGGAGATAAATAAATTATAAAACTGTAAAAATATGCGACTAGAATGTTAATATTTACGAGAAAAAAAGGATATAGAGAGAATTTACTTTCACAATTAAAGTCAAAATACTGGAAATTTCAATGATTAAACAAGAACAGACTGAAAACAATATTTTTATACTTCAAAACAAAAACCTAATCTAATTGACAATATATTATCTAGCATGTTAGCTTACCAAGACCATCTTTAAATACGTGAAACTGATTAGAGACTTTGACAAAATAAATGATAACATACTCAAGAAACCCTTCAACTCTGAGAAAATAGATCGGACATGTCCCAAGTCAAGGTGAGGCCTTGACCTGAGTATTATTCACCCGACTTACTGCTTCAAACACAACATTTCAACTAAAAAACTTGTTTTGAGATCTCCAACGGTTCAACTCTATAATTCGTTAAAAGATAGGGGGGATGATCCCGCCCTCAGAATATTTTACTTGTAAGATATCAGGTAGGTGTCGCTACTTGAATGGTCTTGGCATTCTAAACCCTATTCTGGTATTCTACAGTGCTAATTAATTACATGTATTTTCCTATTACGTGACATTATATGGTTGACCGCCCCGTACATTTCAGGACTAGCGTCGAATGTGGTTTTGTTTCACTTTGATAGAAAACGGTCGACAAAAAACTATCAAACATTCTGTTTTGTTCGTCCGATGTCACTCTGCCTTCTTACTTTTAAAATAACATGCATTTACAACGAGTGACCTATTTCCATATATGTATTATTTAAGACAAAAGTTAATTGATTAAATGGTCAGAAAGATATTTACGACCTTTCGTTCCTGGAATATCTATAGCATCAAACGAGTTGTACCTAGATGGTAAACAATCGACCCTGGGCTATTCAGGCTGAAGTTACCAGATTTTACAATATCTTCAAAGTTGAATGGATTTTCTGATTCTCACGAAAAATCTATTGTTTGTAATATACCCCTCATAAATTTTGAGTTCCATCATTTCTGTAACTAAAGTTTGGTATTATCGCCCAGAGGAACATGTGGGATGCAACTTTCTTAATGAAATGGATTTGGTCCCACGACCAGAGGCGTCTCAATATTCTATTACATCTGCATAGAGTGCCAGTTTGGTTATGGGGTTATTCGACATAGACATGTCTGCGGTGTGGATCGAAAGCAGGTGTGGCAACAGTACTGCTCTCTGTGGTACTCCTGCTTCCAGCCTCCTTCGTGAAGAGACAGCATTTCCGACTCTGCATCGGTAATGTCGACCTATTAGGAAGGAGTATATCAGCTTGACCATTGGTATGGAGTATCCGGCATCAACCAGTTTTGCGATCAGCCCAATCGTGCCAAACTCTATCGAAGGCCTTGGAGACGTCAAGGAAGAGTGCTCATGAAAGAGGTTCTTTTCTCGTGCGGTTCCAGCTCTGGATGGTGGCGTCTACTATACGGGTGACCTGGAGTTCTGTTGAGTGTTCGTGTCTAAAACATAATTGTTCATCTGGTAGGATGTTCAATTCTTCAGATATTTTCTCAAGTCGAGTCCTGATCACCCTTTCTGCGACCTTGCTCATCGTAGGTGTTAGGCTGATGGGGTGGTGGTTTTGCGGAAACGTGTGGTTCTAGTTGGGCTTCGGAATTGTGATGACTGTGCCTTGAAAACAAGTTATTTGAAGTATTTAATATATCTTCGTAGGTGTTAGAAGACGTTCTATATGTGGAGCCACCTAGCGGATTTTCATCCAGGTTTGATCATAATAAAATTTCAAAATGGTTCATTGAATATTCGGCCAATATTGAATATTCATCCCATTCTAGATGTTGGAAACAATATGGAGACAATATTGTTTCATCGATATCGGTAAATATTATTGAACCAGTATTGACCCAATATAAGTTGTATAAACTAAAGACGATTTGATCTTCACACACTTTGAAGTGTGTGAAGATCAAATCGTCTTTAGTTTATACAATTACTATGGATCTTCATCAAGTAACGGCCGAATCAATCAGAAAAATCCAATATAAGTTTTTAAGATCTGATGAATATTGACGAAATTATATTCAACCAATGTGCAATCACACTCGTATATACAATATAGTTTTTATTCCTAGAAACAATATGAGGGGAATATTGAAATTGCAATATTTATCCTAGATGTTGAAAACAATATGAAGACAATATTGTTCCATCGATATTGGTGAATATCAATGAAGTAATTTTGAATTTATAGTTATTATAATTTGTGGAATATAGTGTAAACGATATTCAACCAATGTGCTATTAAACTTGGATTTACAATATAGTTTTTATCCCTAGAATCGATATGACTGGAATATTGGGATTGCAATATTGATTCTAGATGTTGAAAACAATATGTATACAATATGGTATTATCGATATTGGTATTAGTATATCAAAGTATAAGTGGATGAAAAGGTGTTTCGAAATAGAGCGAGTGTTTGAAAGTCCAGTTATCCACGAATACTTTACGCTATTTTTTTTATTGTTACACTTTGAAATCATAAATACTCGCGAAAATCTAATGATGCGTAAAATGAAGACAGTTCATCAAATGGATGGAAAAGGTTACCATATATAAATGAACGAGTTGTGCTGTCTTACACTTGTTAGTAATATTTTATTTGACGTTACAAGGTACTCCTGTCAGATCAATAATCAAAATATTGTCATTCAGACTCCACGTTTCTCCAGTTGTTGATGTTGTCATAGTTACTTTGAAAACGCCCCTTTTGAGAGTTCGATTCAAACACGCTGAGGCGTACTTGAGATTGGTAAAATGGGGCACCAATAATAAAAAATATACCTTTAATTTCGATCCAATATAGCATGTGACAATCTACATTCAGAACAGGTTTAACCGATATTCCACCAATATTTTTAATATAATGTTGTTTTATGGATATTCACCCATATTGGATATATCTATATTAGCCCAATATGAAGCCAAGATTCAGCCGATATAATGTGCTACCTGAGGAACCTTCGAAAAGTCAAGAAATACTACTACAGCATCCACTGCACGTTTTGTTGAATAATTTTTTGTTGAGTTGGGTTGGAAATTTGTCATTTCAGGTATCCGGCTGTTACCTTACGAGCAACCGTCAGAAGTCTTCAGGAGACTGAAGCTTTCTAGGAATGACGTGGGTTTTACCTTTTAATGTGCGATTCCAAACACGGTAGAGGATTCCGAAAATGTCCTTATAAATATGCCAGTCTCCCATTCAAAATGTCACCGCGCTCATGGTTGCTCGACTTTCTAATTGAAATCACCCAACTCATCCTCTGCAGTTTTGTGAATAACACACAAATTTGTTTCAAATAATTTAAATCTTCATCATAAGGCATATATGGCAATCAGGCGAACTGAGTAAAGTGTGTTTAGTGAGCTCCAGTTAATTTGTAGTTTCAAGTGGTAATTCCGTGATAGATATTTTTGAGTTTTGGACCAAACGTTCAGAATATACATCAAGAGAGGTACTTGAAAGAAAATCGTTTTTAAGGCGTGCATAAGCAAAATATCGAAGTATCAACCAAATACAGAATGTCATTGACCTCCGATAAAAAACTACGGAGCAATTCGAGTAAACAGGAGGCTCAACACTCGGAAGAATTTCTTGAGATGCTGGTAGAAAAAGTATGCAGAAGAATAGTAACAACTTCGGAAAATAAAATTGACCAAAAATTTGAAGACTTGAATGGAAAATTATTCAAAATGGAAGCGAATATTTCTGGTATTGAAAGAAAATTGCAAAATACAGAAAAAAAAGTTGCATCGCTACGTGGAGTCATCGACCAAATCAGTAGGAGAAACTGTCTTAGAATAGGCGGTTTGCACGAGAATGCTGAAGAAAATATTTTGGAGACAACTCTGAATTTTTTAAAAGAGAATTTGAATGTTTCTTGCTCCCAAACGGAAATCGACGATGTGTTCAGAAACGGAACTTACAATACGAAGACTGGACACCGCACCATTCTAGTCCGATTTGTCTAAGCAATCATGAAAAATAATGTCTTCCGTGCGAAGAAGTTACCCAAAAACAAGAGAGTTTCAATATTCGAAAATTTGTCCAAGCCGACGAGTTATTTCAGCTAGCCCAAAAAAGGCACGGCCGAAAAAACGTCTGGACTATAGGTGGGAAAGTTTTCGTACTACAAAATGAAGCAAAGAGACTCTTAAACGGTGTTGAGGACCTGTAAACTATTGCGAAGGTAGTTACTGAATTTTTTGTTTTCATGTGTTGAACACTTAAAATTTGTAATTTCTTCACCTTGGTTTATTTTTCTTTTTTACAAAGGATCCAAAATAGTTCTGTTAATGAATATCAAAGTTGTGGAATTTATTATTAGTTGAACCTCATACTTGGTTAAAATCTGTGTCTTTGATTTTGATGTTTTGAATTATCAAAATGAGAAAAAAATTTATTTCTTTGTTTTTGTTTTTTTATAATTCTTGTTCAAATGATTCAACTTGAGTTAATAAACTTATTATTCAATAAGATATTATATGGGGCTTCTAACTAGCACTACTTGATTATCGCTGTTTGTGTAGCGTAATAATATACAGTGTGGGTCACGGTCGATGGTACCTTAGACGTTTACGGAGAACGGGACATAGGATCATTCTGATAATTTGGTTTCTCAAGTAGTTGCTCTTGATCTATCGATCTAAAATATTTTCAGCAAAGCAGCGTTGCCGCTTATACCAGAAAGTAGCAGCATCTTTGTTATTTCAAATGGGTCATCCTGTATATTACCGCATTTTTGAATTCGTCATTCCTTTCTGATTATTTCTGTCCCATACTTCCCTATACCTATCTCTAACGGTTTTTGAGATATTGGTTATTTTCCATATTTTTTATCCAAAACACAGCTCGAATTGAATGTTTATTTCTGCGGTATTTGGATTCTTAGGAAGTTGCCATTCTGTGGTTAGTTCATCAAGATCATGTACATTGATTCTGTATAGAGAAGTTTGTTCTGCGTTATACAGGGTCGTTCAAAATTCATGATCTTACTGCTAGATACGAAAAGGGTTGAAAGTGCGTTTTTTTAAATAGAACATCCTGTATATTATGAAATATCCTGAAAGATGACTAAATTCCCTTCGAATTGATATATCATGTTCCTATACCTAAATAACCAGAATTCCAAGATAATAGCAATTTTCACTTGTAATCTCCCAAGTGCCGGAAATCTTTCGAGTATATAAATTTTCTTTGAAATTTACGGCAATTAATTCAAGCACGAGGGGGATTCTGTAAGAAAATTTCACACCGAGAAATGAAAATCATCCAACAATTCATAAGAAATAACTAACGATGGTTTCACCTGAACTATTTATATTCACTGAAATATTGATATGTAAAATACTCAACAAAATTTTCATCAATGAATGTGTTTAAATTTGGAACACAAAAAAATAAAAAAGTTATGTTCTTATCGTGGATTGAACCATCGACCTAGCGACTCATTCATTTCACACACAATTGTGAATAATTTCAGCACAATTTGTTTCTAAAAGGTTGACAGCACCAATTTGTACATTTTTCTTCTATAATATTGTATCAAAGATATTGTGTATAAACGATACATTTCGGTGTTGTATTTTTCTGAATACTGTTGTTTAATTTTATCAACCAATATTGTGTATTTACCGTATACAAGGAATTAATGAAAACTAAATGTTTTGTTTAAAAAATAAACAAAACTTATGTTCTATTGTTGCACCACTTTGTGCATTATTACTTGTGGTATACACAAAATATATAAAATTAATCGGTATGTTGTGCTACGAATGTCAACAATTTGTGTACTGTTAATGCATAAATTGTAAAATGAATGGCAATAATTTATTTACCTAGTTTGTACAAATTGTGTAGGTATTTTGAATATAGGAAATGTCACAAATTTGTGTACTCTTTATAGGTACCATTTATAATTTTGAGAAAGAATACACTTGAGGCACATAACATCCAAACGGAATAAGATAATAATGAGCATCAGTTTCAACCTGCTCGCTTCTTCATATCTTATTCTGTTCAGAAATTATAAGCTTTATTTTCTAGGAGGTTGAAATAAAATTAAATGTCATTCAAATAATGTTTACTTCATTACAAAGAACTAATAACAAAAATAACTGAACTATAAACTCTAATTACAAATAAAATAAAAGAAACACAAAATACCTTACAGAACATAAATTTACCATACATTTCGTTATTTTGGAACACGTTGAATAATAATGAAGTTTAAAGTAATCTTCGTGTCAAACTATATTTTTTATTCAAGTAGGTACGAGGATGCCCCTTTCAAACCGTTATAAATGATGAAAATGAGTCAGTTTGTAGGTTTCATGTTATAACAAAAAATATACTAATCTTTAAATATTGGTATCAATTTGCAAATATTCTATAAATATATAAAATAAATAAAAGGTAAGTACACTCAACCAGCTCCGCCCTTCGATCAATCAAACAGTGATGGACTGGACATTTGGAGTATTTGGAAATTCAAGATACGACAAGTGCATGTGACGCGCATCCGTATTTAGTAGACGACGCCTTGGTCAAGTTGTGGCAAATTACACAATTGCGTTGGAATAGTACACAATTTGTGCATATCAAATAGAAAGTGCACAACGGGTGTAAGATGAGTTCAATTCATTGTAGATATTTTCCATATAAGTTGTGTTATGGTATATGTGCATATTTTTTTGTATTTTTAGGCAATGTGGAAGTGCATGAATACTATACAAATTGACTTGCACAAATATTTATTGAATTGCACAAAACGCGTTTGATAAAAGAATGGACAATTGTGTAAAATATTTACACAACTGTGTCTTACACAACGTTGTGCATGAACCTGCTGCAGTCTTTTCTCTCTGTGTGGGGTGGGGGTGTAGCTGTAAGTAATAAGTTTAGCTTATCTCTAATTCAAGGAAAAACTTTATTGAAAACAGTTTTCGTGAAAATCAATATATCAGGTAACACAGTAATTATAAACGCAATCTATATTCCTGCACAATCAAAATCTTTGGTTTACAAAAATCATTATGATTTATTCGAATAACTAGATCCTCACACTGATTCGAATACACGTATCGTACTTCTAGGTGACTATAATATTGCAAATGTTAATGGAACCTCATTTAAATTCGATGATAAGAATGATACAGTAGCTATTATAGCCTTATTATCATAAACTCTCAATCTCAAATCTCATAATAATGTAGTATATTCAAAGTCTAATTCACTCAAAAATAATTTATTCAACGAAATACAATGATTCAATAACACAATACTCTAATTTATATAACAACCACTACGATTTATATTCGACTTTCCCTTCACTAACTCTCCGTCTGTCTACTGCGTAGTTCGTTTTATATCCACCGCTCACTTCTCCGAATGCTCATGAAATTTCTCGAACAGCCATAGGAACGTTCTCCGATTAGACCAGATTCTTCGCGAAGCGATGAAGCGAAGCGCCTCGGGAGTAATTGACGGTAGGGTGCTGGCTACGTAAGAGTTCAGGTCCGGCATCGCCCGCAGCTTCGTCACATTGCCCCTTCTTAGAGATATTTTGTCCCGAAATGTCATCCTTGGAGTGTGTCGATATTTGCAAGAATCCCCATATCTGCATCGTGAAGTTCGATGGAAATAACACTCCACAGTCTTCATGTTAGGTCGTGGAATAGGATTACAGCAAACCAAAATCTGGACGCCGCTGGATCGGAATATCGTCTCCAACATATTTCTTATAACTCTCCAATCCAGCCCATCAATACCACAGGATAATTTTGGGATTGCCAAGTCCACCAGATTCTGGTCCACCATCGTATCTGTCAGTTGGGTGAGGCTCCTCCAAACATCTTCATAGGACGGTTTGTCTTGGGAATGCTTCTTGGTCACCAAGTAGTAGATGTTCCTCTGGCCCTTCTTCAGCTGTAGCACACCTTCAATTTCTGGATTCTGTTTCCGTAGTGTTTGGAGTTGGCCAAATTTCTTGGAGAACACCACAGCGATGCCCCTGGACATTCGAAGATCTTCTGCGACGCAGTGTGCTAGGGCGTAATCGACTGGCACTTTAAAAAGGTCCCGTGGCTCCTCTTGAGTTACACCGTGTGACACTTTCTGGTCCATTTGAGTATAAGGTCATGAATTTCTGGAACGTCATCGCATCCTCTGGTGGTCTGAGGGTGCGGAATTGGTCATGGTTCCCAGCGCAAGGGGCCAACCTGTTGAAATGAACGACCCTGGGTTTACCTCTGGGTGGCTTGTGGATTCGGTAAAGCAGGTCGTTTATTCTCTTGATGATCTTGTACGGACGTCCCCATGAATTCCGTAATTTTGGTGACAGGCCCCGGCGACGCATCGGGTTGTACAGCCAAACTAGGTCACCAACCTGAAATCTTCCAGCATCGGCATTGATGTCATGAGCCGCTTTCATTCGGTCGCTGGCACTCTGGATATTAAAACGGACTCGTTCGTGGATGTCTTCCATTCGCTGACGGAGTTTGCTGATGTAGTCCTCTCCCACGGTATCCTGTTCTGGTGGCATCCCAAACTTTAGGTTACAGGGAAGTCGCAGCTCTCGGCCCATTATGATACTAGCAGGGGAATGACCTGTCGACTCGTGTACTGGGAAACGGTACGCCATCAGAAACAAATGGAGATACTGATCCCAGTCTCTTTGATGGTCAGATACTACCTTGGACAAGTGGCGATTGATAGTCCTGTTCATCCGCTCAACCATTCCATCAAACTGTGGATGTAGAGCTGTGGTACTCGTCTTGCGGATGTTCAGCAGTTGACAGATTTCTTGGAACAGGTTGGATTCAAAATTTCTGCCTTGGTCCGAGTGCAGCTCCAAGGGAACACCGAATAGACATATCCACTCTTTCACCAAGACGTCCGCGACGGTGATTGCTTCCTGGTTGGGCAGGGCATAGGCTTCGGCCCACTTGCTGAAATAGTCCATTGCCACAAGGATGTATTCATTTCCGTGATCTGATACGGAAAACGGCCGGCGATGTCAATGGCGATTCTCTCGAATGGACTACCTACGTTATACTGACGCATCGGGGCCTTGGGTCGTGTCCGAGGTCCATTGCTGGCAGCACAAACAGCACACTTTCTACACCAGTCATTGACATCAACTTGACAATTGACCCAGTAGAACTGTTGCCTTACTTTCTGCAGGGTCTTCGTCACACCCAGATGTCCTCCAGCAACTCCATCATGGATCTCTCAGAGTACTTCATGTCTTCTGTTCTTGGGTACCACTATTTGACGTCTGTCCTCTTGTTCTTGTACCGTGAGGGTTTGTGAGATATTTGTTGCTTCTCCACGCAACGCCAGTGTTAATGATACAGCTCTTTCTCTTGCATTACATCCATTCGCCTTTGCTGCAGCTTCAAACTGTCGGCGGTAATTTGCCCATGGTGTTTTTCTATCCAACTGAGGTGGTTTCATGGAGAGTTTTCCTGTCGGAATGATTTTCGCATCTTTCAAACCCTTTTGAACATCATCTAAGTTCAAACTCAGTTCCAGCATTGAATTTTCGTTGACAGATTCTGTGGTGTGGGTAGTGTCAATTTGCTTTTTCAACTCACTGATTGTTTCTTTCATTTCGCTGATTTCTTTCTCGATTCCGCCTCTGATTTCATCACTGATTGTTTCCTTCAATTTTCCCATCTCTTCCTCAATTTCGTCTTTGATTTTCTCCATCTCTGTCTCGACAGTTCCCATTCTTTCTTCTAATCGGCTCGCCACGCCACAAAGTTCTTCTTTCATGGTCCTCGAACTTCCGAAATACTTCTTTCAGACTATTCGAATTTTCTAGCAGCTTTTCTTACAGATTTTTTGAATTTTCTAGCAGCTTTTCTTTCATTGATTCGTAATTTTCGTCGAGTTTATTCATTATGGAACCCAAATCAATTCCAGAAACTTCGAATAAAAATGTTTCTGGATCCTCGTCCTCCTGGATTAATCCCTCAGAAAGTGTTGCCTGAAGCACGGTCTTTTTACCACTTGTATCAAGTTCCCTCTCCTCCAGTTTTTGCTTCAATTCCGCAACCTTCAAATCGACCAGGCGAACTTTCCTCAAACACATTTTGTCTTAGTTTATGTCTCACAGTCTATTTCACACCGTTTTATTCTACGGCCACCAGTCTATTATTATTATTGTCTATTTACCACAGTCTATTCCACGGCCACCAGTCTACTATTATTATTATTGTCTATTTCACACTGTATCAGTTCATACATACAACTGTCAACTTCACGAAAAAAATGTTCATCAGTCACTGTCTATTTTTCGCGAAAACAATTGTCCGAAATACACAAGCTGTCTACTTACATGAACACTCTGTATTTTATCTTTGACAATCGCACTTCTGATCACCATTGTAGTATAGTCAAAGTCTAATTAACTCTAAAATAATTTATTAAACGAAATACAATGATTCAATAACACAATACTCTAATTTATATAACAACCACTGAACGATTTATATTCGACTTTCACTTCACTAACTGTCCGTCTGTCTACTGCGAAGTTCGTTTTATATCCACCGCTCACTTCTCCGAAAGCTCATGAAATCTTTCGAACAGCCATAGGAACGTTCTCCGATTAGACCAGATTCTTCGAGAAGCGATGAAGCGAAGCGCCTCGGGAGTAATTGACGGTCGGTTGCTGGCTACGTAAGAGTTCAGGTCCGGCATCGCCCGCAGCTTTGCCACAATAACTTTATGAAAATCACAAAACCTTGGACTTGATCCTCAGTAATATCAGTATAAAAGTGGAAGAGAATACATTTACATTGGTTAAAACCGATAAAAAGTATCATCCAGCACTCTCGATAGAATTTCAAGTTAATCTACGAAATGTTGAGAGACCACGACTGGTCGCCCCAAAACCAATAAGAAAATGTCAATGATAGTGTTGATTATTATTATAATTTTTTTTACGAAATTCTTGATGTTTCAGTACCAAAAATCACTAGAAATTCAAATACACACGGTAGAAAATACCCATCCTGGTTCACAGAGGGTATAAAATCGAGTTTAAGGGTTGAAGAATACTTCAGGAAAAAGAAAAATGACTCGGAATTTCACTTAAGTAACTTTAAACGACTCAGAGCTGAATTAAAACTGAAAATTAGAATGGCACACGAAGTATATATTCAAAATATACAGGGTAATATCAAACAGGACCCCACCTTATTCTGGAATTTTGTCAAAGATAGACGACAGAAAAGCACATTCGAAACTTCCTTCATAATTAACGACAGAAAAGTTAGGGATCAAAAGATTATTGCGGGAGAATTAGCAGATTACTTCGGCTCAACATATGAAAATGATTCTACTTATGATATAACTGATATAGATAAAAAAACGATTAGCTTTCCACTGAATTGTCCGCAAAACTTTCACTTTGACAAAATAGTTGTTGATGATCAGGTCCCGACAATACTCCGTGTTCTAGCTTCAATGCTTGCAGAGATTCTCTGATTTATCCGCTACTATTAATATTTAATAATAACAGGAATATTCCCTGATGAATTCAAAAGAACAAAAATAAGACCAATATCGAAAAAAGGAGACAAATGCAAATGATGCAAATGCATTAACAATTTTCGCCCTATAGCAATTCTCAACTGTCCATCAAAATTATTCGAATTTACTATCAAGGAGAAATTGCACGCCAGTCTCAAAAGTGTCATTTCAGCGAATCAACACGGTTTTTGCAAGAAAAAAGTCTGTTGAAACAAATATACTGACATTTAATAATAAAATCTCAGAAAATTTGGATTCAAACTCACAAGTGGATTGTGTTTACACCGATTTTGCCAAAGACTTTGATAAAGTCAATCATGACATTTTACTAGCAAAACTGAACTATTATGGAATGAACAATCGTCTGAATTCATTTTTCATTTCCTATCTTCGGTTGAAACCTCAGTGTGTCACTTATGGGGGCAAGATATCTCATGTCTACTTAGCAGGATCGGGTGTACCTCAAGGATCAAATTTGGGACCACTCCTTTTCTTGATTTTCCCTTAGAAGTATCATCCGACTGACTTCTTTATCCGATGATTTTAAAATATATAATAAACTCTCAGATATAAATGATTATCTAGAACTCCAAAATGACAATGATCGAATTTCTGCCTGGTCTGTGAAATGTAATGTCTTTCGAAATGTTAACTAATTTCCTTCAACAAGAATATTTATATACAATGCAGGGCTTAGTATTAGGAAGGGTGTGGAAAGCACATGATCTTGGTATAATTTTCCAAAATGATTTTCAACATTACTAAAGAATCCAGCAAATTTTTAGGTTTTCTGAAACGTACCACCTTCGAGTTTACCGATACAAGCGTAATTAAATATTTATTATTTTCGTAGTAGAATGGAATGAATACGCCTCAGTTCTGTAAGATCCTACACAACAAAACTTAAAGCAAAGTATTGAGTCCATACAAAATAAATTTATTAAATATTTGCACTATAACACACATGTTGTAAGCCCTGGGTTTGTTCATACAGCCCATTAAGAAAAGAACTCAATATCGAAAAACTTGAACACAGAAGATTTGCAAATAACATTATGATTCTCTCAAAATTGTTGAATAGTATGTCAGTTAGCCCGTATCTGCTTGAGCAAGTTAAACTGTATGTACCACCTCCAGGACTCCTTCCTCGTCATGCATGTTTTCGAGTAAACAATAATGGTTCAGTTAACAGAATATGTAACGAGTACAACAGGAAACTGGTAAAATCCTGGTAGTTCTTATTAATAGTCATGTCACGTCACTAAACCCAATAATCTGATTTGGTGAGAGGAAGTCCCTTGGTTCTCAATTATATATAATTGTCATGTTTCAAAATTGTAAACAAATTTTATAAGAAACATATAATCTGGCTTTGGCCTGGTTGTTTCTAAAATAAATAAATAAATACAATTAATTATAATTTACAACACTGTTAGACACATTTTTTTTTTCAATTCTGTGTGGTTTGTTGATTGACTAAAAAGAATATTTAATTCGTCATATTTTTGTTCATAACTGAAAATTGAAAACAAGTCGATATTATTATAAACTATTGAAATCAATGGGAATTGATGTGAAATGAATTGAGTAATACAAAGATCAGTTTCAATTCATGCAACAATAACCAATGAACAATTCCAGAAATTTTCATAAATAGTTATAGCGATGAATGATCAATTCAGTTTAGGAAAGTCTCAGTGATTCGTTGTAAGGAACATTTGAAGAGTAGCTGTTGAATAGTTACAGCTCATTCAAATGAGCAGAACAAATTTCAGCAGAATTTGAGAGTTTCATCAAGCTGTTATGGTAAACGTTGTAGATTTCTTAAAACAAAGTTAAAAAACTTCGGTTCTTTGGTATAACTTAAGGCCTTCGAGATGATAACTTTGAACTCTGACGTGACTAATTTTCATTATATTAATTTTCTGATCGTTTTTATACAATATACCGGGTGTCCGCGAAAGTTGGCACGACCCTACAACTTTTTTTTTACGAAGAAAATAGACATGAAACTTCATTTTTGAATAAGTAAGTCTCAAGTTCATGCAGCTTCCAGTTTCACCGGAAGTGACATAAACTTCTGATTCTTAAATTGGACACCCTTTATATTAAGACTCAATATGACATTCTGAATACTATCATGAAGCATTTGACACTTTCTGCAAACAATTTTTTTTTTATTCTGGAATTTATTTTTCAATTTAGAGTGCTATGGATGCGTTCAAATCATGAATTTTATCCCTAACCCGACGAGCCGGTTAGGGGTAAAATTCATTTCATTACGATCAATTTTATAACGCACACTTATAAGAAATATACCGGGTGTCCCATTTGGAAATCGTCAGTTTATGTCACTTCTGTTGGAACCGGAAGTTGCATGGAGCTGGGTTGCCTTTCAAAAAATATAGTTTTATATCGTATACAGATCCTCAAAATTTCATTCTATTATCTTCAAAAATAAAAAAGTTATAAGGGCGAGCCACTTTTGCGAACATCCGGTATACCAGTTTTATACAAGTTAGTCATTCTTTCATTATTTGTGCATATTCATATCTACTTGCATGGAAAACTCTGATAGTACAACCAAACCCTAAAAAGGAAAATAAGAGATACTACCTCGTAGGTACATTCCTAACAAGCAAGTAACTGATTTTTCAAAGTTCATGAAAACGGCTATCAATGTCATGCTCATGAACTATCTGGAATTATCGGAAATTGTGAAAGATAGACATTATGGTTTTCGCCACCAAAGTTCAAGTGATGACCTGCTTGCCTACGTCTAATGTTCCAGCAGCTGTCAATGAAAAAATATGGCGGAACTCTGGCCAAGGTATAAGATATTTACAAAGAATTCGATAGAGCATAGAACTAAAGTCGTCACTTGGCTTGTCCCCTTCGTTAAACACTGTGCCGTAAAACGTTTTTTCGATCAGATTTCCAAATGTGGTTGTTGGAGTTGCAATCATGGCATTGAATGTGCAGGAATATATTCTTGATCCAACACTGTCTCTACTTCATAACAATGATTTAATAATCATGTCCTGTAATAATAGCTTTCTTCATGCTGCTTTCTCGTCTAGAGCTCCTATATATTAGCCCGTGAAACAAGATTGAGCTAGGTATAACCCAGTTCCAAAATTGTAGATAGTGACTCATCGTCAGTTTACGTGCATTCCGCACTCTGAAACCACGTAAACTGACGATGAGTCACTATCTACAATTTTGGAACTGGACTATAGGATTTTAAATAATATGAAGAAATCATGAAATATTGATATCAACGTCTACAATACTATACTTGTATGCAGGAGTCATAAGCATAACCTCAGTATTCTGAGGAGAGAAATTATAATCATACCCTCTAACAGAAAAGAACTTTTCCAACCTTCAACCTTCAAAAGTTCCCACAATATTGCTATTTTCAAATTGATTTCAAATTGTACTTCTTTTGATTGAAATCTGAGAGTTTGATCGCTTCTTTCATCTAGAGTGTACAAATAGTAATATGAATGATACATTTCACTAACCTGATGGGACTGAAATCGCTTTTCTAAACGCATACGGCTTGATTTATCCTTAACAGAATCTTTCCATGGTTTTCGAGTTTATGAGATGCGCAGCATTGAGAGACGAGGTGAATTTCTCGAGAAATTGGGGCTGGACTTCAGCGTTCGTAGAGAAGCCGAATGGATTCCTCGGCTGTCTCCGTGTCTGGAGGCGTCCACATCGCATCGAAATGTAACATTTGAATTCGGAGAATACAGAGTCTTGCGCTGCGTATTACTATGGGTACATTTTATTATAATTTTCATTCCAGTATAAATGTATTGGTAGTCGACTCTCGGCATCTCGCTCAAGTATAGTGAGAGGAAAACGTCAAGATTCCAATTACGACCAAATGAGGAGAGAAAAAAGAGAGAAAATGTAAAAGTATCAACTAAAAGTCTTAATTAATATAAATGAATTTCATTATGTGTTCCAAAGTATCTCAAGTTGAATGTATATAATGTAGAGATTGATATTTTTTATATAATGAAATCATATTTTGGGCAAGCTCGAATATTGCAAAAAATTGGTTATTTTTGTCAAAAAGACGAAGTGTCTGACGGCACATTTTTTCACGATACGAAAATAACTCATGATTATGAAATCTAGGATTTTGTTATCATATTTTTGTGAGATACAGGGTGTCTGCAGAAAATGGTTCTATAACTTTTTTGTTTTTGAAGATAATTGAGTGAAATTTGGAGCATTGGATACGACGTAAAACTGCATTTTTGCCAAGTAACTCAGCTTCATTCAACTTCCGGTTTCACCACAAGTGGCATAAAATTTCGATTTTTTAAAGGGACTCCTGGTATAGTTTCACCATAAGACATACTAAATACAACTGTGTATCACTCGTCACTTTTTGTTACCAAATTTGTTCATTTTGAAATTTATCCCTAATTTTATAGAGCTATGGACACCTTTAAATTACTAATTTGAGTCCTAAAATTTTGGTATCAATTCAACTTTACTTTTTTTGTCATAATGTATCTGCTATGTAAGATTCAATGAATTTCCACTCCTAACTTTTTTCGTCGGGTTTGGAAATAGAAGATTGATTGAAATCAGGCAGGCGTTTGAAAGTTATGATGGAAAACAGGTTCTGACTTTTCACTTCCCGGATTACAAAAAAGAATATTACTACCAAAGTATGCTTTTTTAATATAATTTGTGAAATAAATCTGGTTGGACCAAGAAGGCCTCATTTTTTTTGCAAGTATTACAAAAATATACATTTAATTGTTGCAGGGTAAGACTGCTATTTTGGTAACTGAACGTAAATACGTTCCATTTTGCGTCCGCACCTGAACTACTCTTACCTCTCTGCCAGGTATAACTTTAACAATTCTGGCCATTGGCCATTTAAACAAAACTGGCATATCTTCCTTCAAACTTGGAATTTCGTGCCTCCATTTAGGCCTGCTCTGAAGCTGGGCCAAGTAGTCTTTGTGCCATCGTTTCCAAAAATTTTGTTGGACTTGAGTACACACCTCCCAGAATTTTAAGCGATTCTCTGGTATTTCTGTGATATCGGGTTCAGGATAGCACGATATGGGTGCACCTATCACGAAATGACCTGGAGTTGAAAATGAAAAATCTGTAGGATCATTTGAAAGCTGAGTTAATGGGCGAGAATTCAAAATCCCTTCAACTTGAACAATAATAGTGTTGAATTGTACATAGGTTAATTGACTATTTCCCATCACTCTTTTAATGTGGTATTTCGCGCTTTTTACGCCAGCTTCCCATTATCCACCAAACACTGGTGAATAGCTGGGAATAAAATTGAAATGGATTTTTTTATTTAACGAAAACGAAATAATTTTGTTTTTGTACTCAGCCTTTTGAAGCTCTTACAGCTGATTATTCGCTCCTTTGAAGGTAGCGCCGTTGTCACAATATACTTGACAAGGTTCACTCCTTCGAGCAATAAATCGCTTGAAGGCTGCTAAAAAGCATTCTGTCGTTAAATCTGAAAGAAGCTCCATGTGGATATCCTTGACAGAAAAGCAGACGAATAAGGCTATATATGCCTTGGTGATAATAGATTTTCTGATGCGGGATTGCTTAATATAAAAAGGCCTGCAAAAATCAACACCATTATTTTGAAAAGGTCTATTGGCACACACTCTGTTTTGGGGAAGGGAGCCCATTAATTGTTGGGAACATTGCGCCTTATGACGAAAACATGTAACGCACTTATGAATAATTTTCTTTACTTCCCTGATACCATTTATTATCCAAAAATCTGAAAGTAAACTGCTTAGTACTTGCCGTTGACCAGCGTGTAACAGGCGTAAATTTTCTCTAATAATGATCAGGTCAGTGAGATGATTAATCTTGGGTAGTATTATAGGGTGTTTCTTCTTGAAACTCATGCCAGAATTTTGTAGCCTACCACCAACACGCAAAATTCCTTCGTTATCCATAAAGGGTGACAAAGAACTCAAATTAGTTCTGATGTTTTCCTTTTTCTTTAAATTTTTTATTTCTTCTTTGAAACTTTGTGATTGCTCATGCTTTACTAAAAACTTAAGTGAATTTTCTAATTCTAAAAGAGTTAGGATTCTTGTAATTTTTTCATTTCTCTTTTTTGAATTATTGAGGAACCTAAGCATGAAGGCTAGCACTCTTTGAAGCCTTGAGAGGCTGGAAAATCTTTCACAAAAGGGGTATTTTTGAGACACAACATAATTGAGCGCTTGCTGTTTTTCTTCAAGCAGTGGTTTTGGAAAGTCAATATTAAAACGATCATTGTGCATAAACTCCTTGTTAACAAGATCACTTGGGCCATGAAACCAAAGAGAATTATTTTTTAAATCTTGAGGAGACAACCCTATTGATAGACAATCTGCAGGATTGTTTTTTGACTTGATATAAAACCATATGAAGGATGTGCAAATATTTTGAATTTTTGCTACGCGGTTTGCTACATAGGCGTTCAATTTGATAGGATCTGTTTTGATCCAAGCTAGAGCAATATTAGAATCTGAGTAGAGATATACAGTATCCACTTTAGAACCTAATAAATCATATACTTTTTTAGTCAGATTCGAAAGTAGCAAGGCGCTGTTTAGCTCCAACCTAGGAATGGTTAGAGTTTTATTTATTGGGACAATTCTGGAATTCGAGCAAAGCAGGGTTGAATAGGCCTTGTCATTGAAAATCGCCCTAGCATATAACACCGCCCCATAGGCAATGCTCGAAGAATCGCAGTAGCCCACTAGTTCTATGCGAACAGCATTCAGAAAACTGAGATTTCTTGGAACATCTATCAGTGGCATTTCAATAAGATTGCTAGCAAATTCTGTCCATTGCTCCAATAGGTCATCGGGAAGAACATCGTCCCAATTCAATTTGCTGACCCATAATTTTTGCATTATAATTTTTGCAGCAACAATTACTGGACCTGCAAATCCTAATGGATCATAGAATTTACGAATGAAGCTAAGAACCTGCCTTTTAGTGATACTTCTTTGAAATTGACCTTTGGGGGAAGAAATTTTGAAATTATCAGTGGTTGTATTATATGATAGGCCTAGGGTTTTAACTATTGAATTGTTCTAACTCATGTCTACTTCATCTAGGTGCAAATCATTTATGGGTATGTCTTGTAGTATAGATGGGTGATTGGCACACCATTTGTGCAAGGCAAATGACCTTGTAAGTAAAAGATTTGACATTTCATGTTTCAGTCTGATCGTTTCTTGAATAGTATCACCTCCTGTCAGAATATCATCAACATATGTATTATTTGAAAGTGCTCTTGAAGCTAAAGGAAATTCACGAGACTTGCTATGAGCAAGCTCAACAAGGCACCTGGTGGCCAAAAAGCTTGAACTTTTCAATCCATAGGTGACTGTTTGCAATTGCAAACATTGAATTGGAATTGACGGATCGTCACGCCATAGAATGTTTTGTAATGGGGTGTGGCTTGAATCCACTAATACCATTCTATACATCTGTCGAATATCTGCCAAAATGACATATTCGTATGTCCGGAAAATAATCAAAATATCAAATAATTCATTTTGCACCACGGCTCCTGTATAAAGCAAATCATTCAATGATGTTTTATTTTTGGTCTTCATACTTCCGTCAAAAACTACACGAAGCTTCGTAGTTCGCTTGTCTTCTCTGATGACGGGATGATGAGCCATGAAATACACCGAATCATTTTTTAAATCATAACTATCAAGACTGATGACCATTGCATGCTTGAGAGCAACATAATCGTCATTGAATTTTTTATATTTAATGAACAGTTCTTCATTGAACTTAAATCGCCTTTCAAGATTTTCAAACCTTTTATAAGCTATAGTTAATGAATCACCTAGGTTAAGATCGTTCATGTGCTGCTTCAAAGGGAGGGAGACTTGAAATTTATCATCAACAATTTTAACACTATTTTGAAATATAACTTCGAAAGCTTCTTGTTCGCTTGAATATTCAGAAAAAATTTGCGGAACCTTTTCGGTTTCCCAGAATTGTGAAATGAGATCTTCAATTTTATTCATTGAGCAAGATGGAGGTGCTTATGCTGAAAAATTGCAGACTATATTACCTCGTGGATTGCGAGGTGCTAAACCACTAACCACATACCCAAAGAGGGTGCTTTGCAGTATTAAACCTTCTTTTAGGTTGATTTTTTCAGGGAGCAAAATTTCAAAGAACACATTTGCAGCGAGCAAAATATCAATGTTTTTTGAAACGCTATAATTCTCGTCGGCAAGTTCAACATTATCGGGAATTACTATTCTGCCTGCATCAAATTCTATTGCTGGAAAATTACTGGTAATTTTTTCCACAACTGCACAATTTATTGTTATTTTATAGTTACGTACACATGATTGTATTTCAACCTTGACACCTTTATCAATCTTTATTTTTGACTGTGAAATTCCAACAATGTCTAAATTATTTTGAAAGGACTTTAAATTCAGTCTTTTGCTCAAGTCATTGGTGATAAAAGAAGTTTGAGAACCACTGTCAATGAGACCATAGGCATACAAGAAGGTACCATTGTTCATTTTTATTTCAACCCTTATTGTGGGTAAAAGAACCTGAGCAGGCATGAAATTTGAATGCCTGCTTAATAATTGAACGGATGCATCATTTTCTGCAGCTGTCTGCTTTTCCAGGTGCAACAGGGTGTTATGATCCTTTTGGCAAGTTTGACACTTGAATGAAAATCTTCATTTTCCTGCATGACTGTTCAAACATACCTTGCAACATTTTTGTTTATCAATAAATGAAATGCGCTCATTAACTGAAGCTAATCTGAATTTTTTGCAATTATAAATCTTATGTCCTGGAACAGAACAAAAAGAACATTTTGTATCAGTTCTGTTTTTTGTTGCCAAATGAACATGGGCCTTTTCTTTAACTTTCTTGGCCTCTGGCTGAGCTACCGCTTCTAGAGCAGTTGCTCTTGCTTCTAAAAATTGCAAGAATGCTTTAAAATTCGGTAATTTTGAGTTGTCCCGGTCTATTTGATGAGCTCTGTTCTTGTATTGATCAAGTTTTTTGGATAAAATGCAAATTAGGATCATATCCCAGCTGTCCACTGGTTGCTTTAAATTTTTTAATGCACCCACCTGCTGTTTCACTCTACTAACAAATTCTCTTATTGCTTGAGTGCTACCTTTTTGTATGCTAGGAATATCCAAAAGTGCATAAATGTGTGAACAAATAATCATGCCCTCATTTTCATATCTCTCATTCAATATCTTAAGAGCTTGTGCATATGAGTCGTGTGTTATAGACAAATTAGAAACTAAAGCAAGCGCTTCACCTCTCAGATAATTTCTTAAGTAAAATAATTTCTCAACGTTCCTGAGATTGTGATTTTTATCTATAACGGCATGAAACATGTCAATGAACGGTTTGAAATTATTTAAGTTTTTTCCACAAAAGTATGGTATATCAATATGAGGCAATTTAGTAATTGAGATGTCATTCCGAGTCTCAACTGGGGAAGTACCTGCACCAGCCACGCTTGCAACATTTGTTTTGCTTTTAGCAAGAAATTTATTCAACCTAGCTGATGTGTCATAAAAGTCATTTTCAACCACTTCTGTGTCAATGGGCTCTTTAGAATCTATACATGAAATTTCAACTTGAGTTTCTTGGTATTTATGAAAGGCTTCAGTTAAATGTTCTTTTCTTACAGTGACTTGTTCGATTAATACATCTGAAATAACATCATCTTTGTGCTCTGATACAAATCTTTTGATCCTTTCCATAGATGCTAAGCATTGTTTCAATTTTTCTTTCAATTTGGGAATATCCATTTTTGAAGACATTGTATTAGACTATATTATAACTACTTTTCTAAACAATATTTGCAACTATTAATGGTGTCAATGGCATTTTTTTACACTAATCACTTGAAAATATCAAATCAATGAATGGAAATTTTACCACAGATGATGTTTTTTGGCACAAGTGCTCGATATAATACGGGAATAAATGAACATTACTTTTTGCAAATAATATTGTTTATAAAAACCTGTCAAGGCTCCTCTGGCTCTGCTGCCATCTAGCTGCTGCTTCTTCAAACAGACCGGCCATCTTGATTGCCGGTAAACTTGTTTACCCAAAAGGACTGTTTGATGCTCCATCTCTCAGATAATGGCTCAAGCCGGTTGCAAGTTGGAATGAAGATGAAGCGCTGTGGGTAACGAAGATATCTGCTGAATCTGCACTTGCTTCGGTACTCGTAGGAGACACGTGATTAAACAGTTTTTTTAACTTTGAACCTCGAGCACAGCTTCGAGGTTAGGAATGTAAGGATAAGGAACGACCAATGCCGCCATTTTTGGAAGCCCGAACTTGGCACTGAACTTATGCTTTCGTTGGAAAGACTGATATCTCATGTCTTTATTTCACCGATATTCAATACTTTCTCTCCTTACTTCCGTTTAATAACGATAAAGTGGCATTAGGTCTGTTTCTTCGCCTCTTTGCAGATTGCCGGCACTTCACTCTTGGACAAAAATCGGCACACTTCACTGCGATTGTTTGTATCAATTAAAGTTCAGATGCTTCAAATCCTGCTACGAATGGACCAATTTTAATGTAGAATAACTACATTAAAGAAGTTTGTGGACTGTAGTTTGATGGCTTTATTTTACACTTTATACAAGCACTATTTACAATTTACAACACTTACACTACATACATGGTTTAATAACTTAACTAACTCTAAAACTTTGTTTGATACCAAGAAGGTAGGGCAAACTATTGATACCAATAAGGTAGAGCAATTTTTGTATTGTTTTAATTTGTGCATGGAGTCGAACTTAAGCGGCCAGCATCCATGACATGATGATAATGTACTCCTGCAGACAAACCGCGCGCAGGCGGACAGCAAGTGTTGCTAACTTAGTAATACTTTAGTGAATCTTGTTGGATTATGTTTCCAACATTGGTGGTTCATTGATCGTTAAACCGCTTAAAATTGAGAAAAACCGACAACAAGTCTCTCCGAATCATGATTTTCTCAATATTTTTAATGAGTTTCAATAGTTGTAGAAATGAATAAAAATGATATTATTTAATCAATTTTGTAGCGTAAATATTGGAATACCTGATTCCAATATTTTAATATAAATAATTTAATATAAACTACTTTTTGTTATAAAAATTATGAAGTCGAAAATAATTGAAAATATTGAGAAAATCATGATTCCGAGAGACATTTTTCTGACTTTTAAGGGGTTAAACGACCAATAAACTACCTAGTTGCATAGACCATTTGAAAGTAGACTTTTCAGCAATTGAAATGGTCACTTTATAGACCTCCAAAACACAAAATATAATAAGACAATAGTTCGTGGGAAGATTAGAGTATTTTTTTCGAAAAATGTAAATAACTCGAAAAACCAGAATTCTTCTCATTGCCGAAAAAGCATGCTTATTCGACACAAAAAAGACATATGTCAACAAATTTTCATTTGAACTAAATCATTTATACACGAGAAAAAAATACTGAAAAGTCGGTTTTTTGCCATTTTGACGGTTAATTTGAGGTAACGTCAAAAAGTGATTAAAAAGGAACTTTTTCATCATCTAAAAAACTTTAATTGGACATATTTTGCTAGGATGTTTTACATTTCGCTGCAAATTGCAAAAAAAAATTTTCACCATTTTGAGTGTTTTCGTCTATACATTTTTTTTTCCCTAAAGTTGGAACCTCAACATCATTCTTCCTGGTTACATTTCGCCGCAAATCGCAAACAAACATTTCCAGCATTTTGAGTGTTTTCGTGAATAATTTTTTTTCCAGGTCCTTGTCTGCTACTTTTTTTCTACAACTATTGAAAATATTGAGAAAATCATGATTCAAAGAGACTTGTCATTTTTTCTCCATTTTAAGCGGTTTAATGCTCAAAAAAAGTTTTCGATTTTTTTATTATTTACAACTTTTTTGTCGAACATATTTCTGTATGAGGTCACATTTCGCCGCAAACCGCAAAAAAAACGTTTTTAACCCCTAAACTGCATCCCCATTTCACCATTTTGAGTGTTTTCGTGTTCAAATATTTTTTTACTTGGATTTAGAACCTCAAAAACATTCTCCACCTAGTCCTTGCCTGTTACTTATTTTCTACAACTATTGAAAATATTGAGAAAATCATGATTCAAAGAGACTTGTTGTCGGTTTTTCTCAATTTTAAGCGGTTTAACGCTTAGAAGAAGTTTTGTTTTTTTTATTATCTACAACTTTTTTGTCGAACATATTTCTGTTGGTCACATTTCGCCGCGAACCGCAAAAAAACATTTTCAACCCGTATTTCTTTACTTGGATTTAGAACTTCAAAAACATTCTCCACCTGGTCCTTGCCAGTTACTTTTTTTCTACAACTATTGAAAATATTGAGAACATCATGATTCTGAGAGACTTGTCGGTTTTTCTCAATTTTAAGTGGTTTAACGATCAATAAACCACCAAGTTACATAGACCATTTAAAAGTAGACATTTCTACAATTGAAATGATCACTTGAAGGGTGAAGGGAAAGAATTAGAAATGTCGCAATAACTTTGTTCTGAAATAATCGCATTCTACCAATTAAATACCTGATTACGTGTAAACTATTGATGCTCAAATAATGACAAATTTTAATATATAATAAATTTTTATATATAATACAAAAACTAAAGCAAACAACAACATTCTTCATACAAAAATAAATAATGAATTCTCACAAGAACACATCAAAATGAAGCAAAAAATATAATGTCAGACACATTCTGAAGGAAATGGCGAAGTATTTATTCATGAGGAAATTCTGTGAAGTAAATCTGTGCCAACTGGCAATAAAGCTAGAATAAGAACCTCAGAATAAATTCAAAATCCTTACTTAGGATCCAAATTGAAATCTCATTCGTATGCATGCGATGGAAGTTTGAATTCACCTTCCTGTAGATCGTTGCAGACAATAACGCGTTTTTGGGAAGTGTAATAGGCTTTTGCTCCCAGGAACCATGATATGAGTTTCTATAACTCATCAATCTCGAATGCTCCTCAGTTGTTTCAATTTCCATGATAGAGTGTATTGTCTTATATGCTGAACTGGCATAACAGTGAATAATCCAGCCAAATAACTGTTTTGTTCATCATTAGAAGCTAAACCATTGAAATACTGCAATATCGTTCTTTTCCCACCTTCTTCGTGAGATTTTGATCGTAGTTTTTTCATCACATCAGTCATTCTGCCTGTTTTCTTCCTTTTTTGGTTATATTATCATTTCCATTATCACCCAAATCACTGTCTGAGGACATTATACCATTAACCTGCTATATTGACGAATCGAGCCGCCTTTCAAGACATAAAAACTGTTGTTTACTTGCAATGTGGACGTGACGAAAAGATAGCAAAGACAGATTTCTGATTCACACAGCGATTACTTTGGGTTGGGAGTTCTTTAAAATTTCCTGGAGGACATTCCCAGTTCTTAACCGTTCTACGATATTACAAGGCATGTTTACGGATAGACTATTCTAGTTTTTAACAGACCTATAGGTGGGAGGTAAAGAGATCGAATTTGTCTATATCATACAACGTGTTTCTCAATTTCTCGAAAAATATAACAATCCTTGTTTTTTCCCTTCTCCCTTCACTTATTATAGACCTTCGAAATACAAAAAAATACACCAAAACAATTGTTCGTTGAAGGTAAGAGTATTTTTTTCGAAAAATATGCATAACTCGAAAACTAGTCGTCTTCTGCTCATGCTCATTCGAGACCAAAAAAGATGGATTCCTACAAATTTTCATGTTGATTATATCATTTATTAGAAAGAAAAAATTAATTACTGAAAAATCAGTTTAACACCATGCTGACAAATAATTTGGGGTTATGTCAAAAAGTGTTGAATGCAAAAGATTTTGATTACCTTATTATCTACAATTTTTCCATCAAACATTTTCCGCTAAGAGGTCACGTTTCACCACAAATTTAGAAAATCGTTTTCAACCCATAACCTGTATCCTGACCACTGAATGCGAGTACTCGGAGGTACGGAATTTGGAGGAATCCACCTCATCCGACTGGCTCCTCTCCGAGCACAGCATCGTCGCAATTCCAGCAACTCCGGGTCTCTTCTTACTGGATCAGTCAGAAACAGTACGAATTCTTTTTGAATGTTATTGGTGTTCACCAACGGCGTCTCATACGCCTATGCCAAGCTGTAGATTTCTAAGGAAGCTGCAACCTGACCAGAAATACTTTTGAAAACCGAAGATAATCATCCGAATTCAAAACCAAAATATTTATTCAATTAAATAATATAAAAATGAATAAACGACTCACAACAAATAACGGATTTATAAATAAATAAATAGATAAACATGTAAATATAATACAGGATGTCAATTTGAAAACTTCCCACCCTTAATATCTTCCTTCCAGTAAACAATATGAGTAATCGAAAAAACAGGTCAATTTTATTGTCAAGGGGGACACTTTCACGGACTATTTGTAGCCCTCGTGGTTCAACCCCCTAGGAGGGGTAGATGTTATCCTTAGAATTTTAAATGGGAAGGGGGGTCAAGTGGCACATCATTTTGATGGGCGTTCAATTCTTGTTCCAATGGTACCCTGACTTATTATTTTGTGATGAGCATTTTCCGAAAAATTGCGTTCTAAACTAACAGAAGTAATTATTAGAACGCCTATACTGAGATGCATTATTGTATTGACTCCCTTTAATAAAAATGGTTAGAAGAGTAGGTGGCACCGCTCCAACCCTTGAATGACAGGAATAAATTTATTACGCATGGGATTTTTTATTTGGTGGTTATTTTCCTTCTACACAATAAAATTTAATTTGCGAGAAAGACATTTCCAACATAAAATCTACTTACGCTTATCTTATTAGCTGTTCGAAATATTGTCCATTTTGCTCTAAACAGTAATACAGTCTGTTTTCGAACTCCCCTCTAACATTACGGAAAACTTCACTAGGAATTGACCGGCATGCTGCTGTAATTCGTCTTTTAAGTTCGTCAATATCAGAAGATTGTGTTTTATAAACAACGGATTTAAGATGCCCCCAAAGAAAGAAATCTAAGGGTGTTAAATCCGGTGATATCGGAGGCCATTCAACTGCTCCCCTTCTGCCAATCCATCTACCCGGAAATCTCTCGTTTAACCACTGTCGGACGGGAAGAAAATAATGAGGTGGAGCACCGTCCTGCTGGAAATGTAACAGATCCTCCTGCAAAAGTTCATTACCTTCTGCATAAATTTGAGTTTCTAGCTCGTGAGTTATAAGAGGATCGATAGTCTCTTCAAGCATATCAAGGTACAGATTGCCAGTCAGGTTTTCTTCCAGAAATAATGGACCAAGAATGGCATTTCCAAGAATACCAGCCCAAACATTAACTTTTTGTGGGTGTTGTGTATGCCCTTCTCGAAAAATATGTGGGTTTTCGTCACTCCAATAGCGACAATTTTGTCTATTAACATTGCCATTCAGAAAAAATGAACACTCATCGCTGAAACAGATGTTTAACAGAAGATTAGGGATGGTATTGACTCGATGAGACATGATTTCACATAACTCTATTCTTCTATCATAATCATCCTCGTGGAGCTCTTGAAGAATCTGCATTTTATATGGATGAAATTTATGCATTTTCAATGCTTTTCTTATAGTCTCGCGTGACATTCCCGTCTGTTCTGATACTGATCGTGAGGAGCTCGTGGGCTCTGCAGAAAATGTTCCCAAAACTTCAATTTGAGCTGCTTCATTTAGTACTCTGGGGTTATTTCTTTTTTTATTTGTCACTGAACCAGTTTCGTAAAACTTATTCACCAAATCAAGCACATACCGGTGACTTACATTACAATTTGGATGTCTTTCGTTAAAAAGACATGCCGCCCTTCGTGCGCACTTTCCAACTTCGCCATAAATTACAATCATTTCAATTCTGTCTTGAGGAATGTAAACCATTTTTACACTTTTATACACTTATTAAAGTAATTCCTAAACAGCCCAACAGGTACAACGGTATTCACAATACTACCACATAGTTCAAATTTGCTAACCAATTTTTTGCCGGAAAACAGAAACTTTTTACAGCAGAAGTAGCAAAAAAGGAAGGCTATCTGTACAATTTCTGCGATGACACTTAAAAATTCAGCATTTAATAAACACAACTTTACTACCATCTACGTTTTACTATTAGACTACTTTTTTATGTAAAGTGTTTGGAGCTAATGGCTAATGTTACCCCTAATGAAGGGTTGGAACGGTACCACCTAATATTCTAACCAGTTCTGGCCAAACCATGCATCTCAGTATAGGCGTTCTAATAATTACTTCTGTTAGTTTAGAACGGAATTTTTCGGAAAATGCTCATCAAAAAATAATAAGTCAGGGTACCATTGAAACAAGAATTGAACGCCCATCAAAATGATGTGCCACTTGACCCCCCTTCCCATTTAAAATTCTAAGGGTAGCATCTACCCCTCCTAGGGGGTTGAACCACGAGGGCTACAAATAGTCCTTGAAAGTGTCCCCCTTGACAATAAAATTGACCTGTTTTTTCGATTACTCATATTGTTTACTGGAAGGAAGATATTAAGGGTGGGAAGTTTTCAAATTGACACCCTGTATATATGACGTTGCACAGAGCTTAAAACTATCGCTTAGCCACAGGGTGGTAGTAGAGAGGAAGTGAAAGACTGTTATGTGGGGTTCGACACAAGAGGGCAGAACAAGATCGTACCTGCCTTACGGCAGGTTCTACGATGTTGTGTAGATTCGAATGTTGTGAGTGTTACGTCGCATGGTGTTTTGGTTTCCCTGCCTCCTCCATGTTGTGCAGGGGGAATTAATACTTATAACGTGTGAGACATCATATCATTGGACGTTCCTCATTGGTGTTTTTGACGAGTTTCCGGGAAAAAAGGAAGAAAAACTGTATTTAGACATGGTGGTATGGTCTTTGTGTGTTATGTTACACGTCTTCTCCTGTGGTTTCTTGGAGAATATCCAATGCCTGGTAGATGAGCCCTCCCTGTTTCTTTCGGGGCCTGTTATGGTGGGCTCTGACTGCTGTTATGCCTCTTGTCAACGGGCTTACGATGATGAAGTATCTGAAGAATTTATTAGACTGGTGTTTGATAAATTATTCGATGGTGAGAATATCGGCTAGCTCTCTGAGGTCGGTTAGCCGAATGTACCTATCACTGTTGATGACGATACGGAGTACCTTATTCTGCATCCTCTCCAGTCTGAACATTTGAGTCTTGGAGATGCTGCAGAGCACTGGACATGCATATGTCATTGTTGGTCTTATGACCTGATTATATATCAACACTTTGTTAGTCATGGACAGCTTGGAGTCCCTGGCTATTAACTTGTGTGTCCGTCTCATAGCTCCCGCAGCTCGTTGAATTGCCAAGCTGACAAGCTTAGCAATGGTTAATCATTTGTCCAGTAGTGCCCCCAGGTACCGCGCTGTCTTGGTCTCTTCAATCTGATTTCCCAGACCTCTGAATCCTCCAGGAATGTGAACGTAGGAACGTTACCTTTTCCATGTGAAATTCATAAGCTCTGTTTGATCAGGATTCACCACAATTTTGTTCTTCGCTAGGTACGGTATGACTTTGTGTTGCAGGTGCGTTTCCAGCTTTGCTGCTGCTATATTACTGTACTTTGACTGGGCGTATATTGCCGTATCGTCAGCATATATAGCCGTATCGTCAGCATATATAGCCGCGTTCGTGTTAGGGATCATGGGAAAGTCATACGTATGTAGCGAATACAAAAGTGGGGACAAGCTCGAGCCCTGCGGTACTCCTGCTTCGGCCTTTCACCCCACGGAGTTGGTGTCATCTACTCCAACCGTGGAAACTCTATTGACTAGGTACGAGCCTATAATCTTTACCATATATTCCGGCATACCTGCCCTTAGCATCTTCATAATCTGGTGAATAATCATCGCCGTAACTACTCATTGCCAAAATAAGCTCGGGTGAGCCATCCGAGTACCACTACCCGAGCAGAACACTGTCCGGGCTCTCCTGTCTCGCGTTCTCAAATAGATAAGCTGGTCATTTACTCCAGCCAATGCCGGAGCAAAGCCGCTGGTGTGTGGAGACTATTAGCGCTCCGCTCCCAGATATAGTCTCGTGTAAAAAAAATTATTTTCGTATCTTAGGCAGAGGATGGCAATCCCCATTTCACTATTTTGATTGTTTTCGATTACAAAATTTTGTTTTTCCTTAAAGTTGGAACCTCAATAACATTATCCACCTGGTCTTTGCCTGTTACTATTTTCTCATTTTAAGCGTTTATAATTTGTTTTGGCACCAGCGCCATAATATTGAATTGGCTTGGTCACGAGTCAACAGTTCTATATTTTTCATCTCTTTTTTATTCTTTGAGGAATTCACACCCATGAAACTGTCTCCTGCAATAACTTTATTACCAGGAGATAAATCTGGTTCACAAGATTCTCCGTAACCATTGTCATTGTTACTAAAGACAGGTCTTTTTGTATTTTTATACATCCTTCTGCAGAGTGCCTGTTTCTTGTCGAGTTGTGTCAATTTTTTACTGAAAAGAAGTCGGGCACCTTTTCGTTGTTTCCTTAAACACTCTTTCAGCGAGTTCCTTGGTATTCCAATTGACAACCGCTGCATGACACCTACTAGTTGAAGAACTGCCTATATGATTTACTGACAGGTAAAGAAGCTGTCTGCTGGGCATTAAATATAATTATTGGTGTTGCCCCAAGTCGCCTAGATGTAGTTTTCGAATTTCTCCAGGGCAAGGAGGGGGAGGCGGCGCATTTGAAATCCAGTCAGTTTGTAACCGTTTACTGGTTTTATATTTCGGAAAATATTGTCCTGGACATACCTCCTGCTAAGTTTGATCCGCGAACGAAGTCAAGATCCAGAGTTATACCAAAAAAATGAAAATCGCGATTTTTTCGGCATAACTCTGGATTTTGACCTCGTTAGTGGATCAAACTTGGCAGAAGGTATGTACAGGACCATATTTACCGAAATATAAAACCAGTAAACGGTCACAAACTGACTGGATTTCAAATGCACCCCCTTCCTCTCCTTGCCCTGGAGAAATGCGAAAGCTACATCTAGGCGACTTGGGGCAACACCAAAAATTATATTTCATGCCCAGCAGATGTTTTTTTTACCTGTCAGTAAATCATACAGGCAGCTCTCTAACTATAACTAAGAATTATATTTTCGAACAATAATAACTGATTTTTTCACATCCAATACCCAGACAGCACAGTATATCCATTAGACATCCACAGGATATCATTTATGGATATCCAGTATATCCACTGGATATAGATGGATATCCTATAGACATCCAATAGATATCCATATGTCCGTCTATATCCAGGATATAGGAGATATCTTATGGATGTCCGTGAAGATATCCACTGGATATCTGGTTGATGTCCCATAGATATCAATAGAATATCTTATATTCACATTTGGGATATCCATTAGATATACAGTGAGTCCAAGATGAGGTTGTCCACCACGAGGATATCTGAAAAGGAAATCGGTACAGTTTTGGTTAAATGCGGGTAAAAAGTTGCGCAACAAAAGAGCCATTTACATATGGACGTATGAAAAGAAAAATCAAACTAGAATTTGAAAGATTTCGTTTTTACAAAATAATTTGAAAACGTACTTCCATTAAGATGGCCCTTCTTTTGCGCAACATTTTTCCCATTTAACTAAAACTTATCGATTACCGTTTCAGATATCCCCATGGTGGACAATCTCATCTTGGACATAACACTGGTATTATTTCGACATGAAGAAATAATACTATGGAATATAATGATAAGAAATACTTTATTTGAAATATAGACAAACCATAAGCGAATAAATTGTAAGTACAGAACGTAATATTTACAAGAATTTTTTTTTGTTGTTTAACTTTGTAATGAAATCACTATAACAACTATAACAACTTTATATCACCTAGCTCATCTATTCTAGATTCTTCTTTCTGTAAAAAAATATATTGTTGATTATCAAGGTGAGAGTTTGGTGTACAAAACAATTCATTCTTAATACAGTTTCACTGAAACTGTAGCTAATGGCCAATGAGCAAATGAAATTCATACATTTTTATCAATTCCAAAGGAAATCCACACAATTTGGGAGTGATCATATGTATTTCAAATAAAAAAGCTAGTACAGTTCCTTTAGAAGGTGCAAAATTGTTTATTTAAATTTAAAAATTTAGTTGAGTGGAACAATTCATTAATAAAGTGATTTAATTTTATTTAATCAAAATATACCCTTGAAGACCGAACAACAAAAATCCAAATGCACTTACCTACTGGTTACTATGATTCATCGTTCTTGCCAAGGCATTTTTCATCGCTGTGATTTCTTGTTCCGTTTCTTTTGCATTTGGATACAGGATAACTGCTTCTGAAATATTCAATGACACAATATACCCATCAATCATTGGAACAATAAAAAATTAACTTACTTCTGATATAACGTGACAGTATTGACGAGGAGAACATTTTCTTTATTGATACTCATTTGATAGTCCTGCTGATACTTTTCTATGTATAATGTACCTAGTTACTATTAAGCAAGCGACGAAGGTGTCTCGTAGACACGCCCAGAAGACATTTTCGTTTGCATGAAGACATTCCTGTTATGAAAAAATGTCTTATCACTTCAACACCATTATCATTGAGGACAAAAGCAAAATAACCAACTTCATCTTTATTTTAAAGTGAAGCAAACTAAAACGAAACAACAAGATATCTTATATGGTGGTTCTTCGGGTAGTAAGGCCGACGTATGTTGAGAGAAGATCTCGACGTTTTGCCAACACGAGTGGTTAGCATTTTCAAGAGAAAGTTTCTGGTTTTTTATGTCTCTGTCAAATGTTCGAAAAGAAAGACGTCTGGGGCATACGGTATATAGAAAACCAACACACACTGATCGATATCTCCACAATACCTCAAACCATCATCAGTGCCAAAAACAAGGTGTAATCAAGACATTAGTTAATCGAGCTAGAAGAATTTACGAACCTGAATACCTGGAAGCTGAACTGAAACATCTAAAAAACGCTCTTCTTTCTAATGGGTACAAAAAAAGAGATATTGAGAGGTGTATGAAAAATAGAAGAGAAATCAGAAACAGAAGAATCAATAGTAGATCAAATGACTGTCTATCCAGTGAACAAAGTAGTAGTCAAACCAACACCGAAAAAAGAAAAGCATTCTTACCATATGTTCCCAGTGTTACAGATCGTATTGGCCGTATTCTACGAAAATATGAGATTAAAACCGTTTATAAACCTTCAAAAAAACTGAAAGACCACTTTAGATCAGCGAAGGAAAAACGAGACGTACTATGCTCTTCTGGGGTTTATCGCATTCCATGTTCCTGTGGCAGCGTTTATATCGGAACCACGAAACGCTCCGTTAAAACAAGAAGCAAAGAACACAAGGATTGCTGTCGGTTAGGGCACACACAGAAATCCGCTGTCGCAGAACATACTCTCAACAACGATAACCATAGAGTGAAATTTTAAGAAACCCAAGTCATCTCTTCAACATCTGCCTATTACTCAAGACTCTTCCGGGAAGCAATTGAAATTCAGAAAGACCAGAACAACTTCAACAGAACCGAAGAAGGACTACAATTGAACAAGGTTTGGCTTCCAGTTCTCAAAAATTCTCAATTAGCTCCCTATCCACAAAATAACGGTACGAACGATTCTATGATGTCAGCTAACGCTATGGAACAATCAGATGTAAGAACGTCAAATCACAGGTATTTATTGACACAACGTATAACAAATGTCAAGCATTTGACAGCGACATAAAAAAACAGAAACTTTCTCTTGAAAATGCTAACCACTCGAGTTGGCGAAACGTCGAGATCTTCTCTCAACATACGTCGGCATTACTAACTACCCGAAGAACCATCATGTAAGTGACGATGGCCGCGAAAGCCTTTCACAATTTAACAACATATCTATTGCACATTTTGACACCCCAATGTCCACAATGCTAATAGGTAGATATAATGCAATCAATCATGAATACCTACCTATCATAAAATATTCGGAACGAAAAAATATTCAGATTTAGCAAAGAAACATACCTTGTCCAATCCACCAAAACAGCGAAAACAATAAAAACCACACTACTTTGCTCAACTTTCACTATTACCAGTCATAATAGAATAAACACAACAAAACAATATGGCGTTGGCTTGTCTATCCCGGTCATCCCGACTCGACTACAAAAAGTGACGAGTGAGTCACAGTTGTAATTAGTATGTCTCAAGGTGAAAATATAGGTACATGGTTTCTCATTTGAAAATCGAAATTGTATGTCACTTCTGGTGAAACCAGAAGTTGAATGAAGCTGAGTACTTGGCAAAATGCAATTTTGTGTTGTACAAATGCTCCAAATTTCATTCAATTATCTTCAGAAATAAAAAAGTTATAGCGGCGATCCACTTGATGCGGACACCCTGTGCCGTCAGAAACTTAGTCTTTTTGACAAAAATAACCAATTTTTTGCAATATTTGAGCTCGCCCAAAATTTGATTTCATTATATAAAAATATCTATTTCTACATTTACATTCAACGTGAAATATTTTGGAACACATTGAAATTCATTCATATTAATTAAGACTTTTAGTTAATACTTCGGTCGTAGAATCTTGACGTTTTTCTTCCACTATACTTGCGGGAGATGCGAGAGTCGACTACCAATACATTTATACTCGAATGGAAATCATAATAAAATATACCCATAGTGAAACGGAGCGTGAGGCTCTGTAATATCCGAATTCCAAGGTTACGTATCGATGTGAACGCCTCCTGACACGGAGACAGCCGAGAAATCAATTCGGCTTCTCTACGAACGCTGAAGGCCGGCGCACATTTCTCGAGAAATTTACCTCGTCTCTCACTGCTGCGCGTCTCAAAAATTCGAAAACCATGGGAAGATTCTCTTAACATTGGGTTTCACTCCATATATATTAATCCTCAACAAATAATTGCATGGTTCATATTATTAAATTTAAAAGAATTTACATAAATAGTTGGTACCTATATTATTAAGTTCGGTGAGGAGTGGATGATATATGGTACGAATTTATTTTCTATTTCAGATAAATTGATCTTATGTTTTTTATTAAGTTTTTGTTTTCACGACGAGGGAAATCCGGTAATGTTCAAAGAACATCGTGTTCGTCTTGAATTTTTGCAGACTGTCCTAAGAGAACACCACCCTAGGAAATGAGTTTCAAAGCTTTCAGTTCGTTGGAAGAATGAGCCCTGGAAAAGAGATGTTTGGAGCCCTGGGAAAGAGATGTTCGGAGCCCTGGGAAAAAGATTTTTGGCATGTCTCCAGAGTGACGACAGAGGGATGTGAAGACTGACCTCGACGGGTCAGTCTTGATGGGACGGCTAACAGTGGAACGATTGATATATCAGATGAGCATCGTCCATAATAGTATCTGTGGAGCAGGGACAAATCGCCAACCTTCTTGCGTTGTTCCCGATAAGTGATTGAACTTCAAAGTTCCAGTGTGTGATTAGGGTGCACTCCATATATGGAAACATAATTTTCAGGACAGATGGCATATGTGCCTTATACAGGGTGGGGCACCGAAAACGAAACAGATCGAATATCTTCAAAACGCATGTGTTGTGATTGAAATGCAAAAACACGTCGATTTTCAATACAAGGGGGACATCTTTCTATCATAACCTCAACTGTCATACATCTTCCCCCACCTCTTGGGCACTATCACCCAAACAATTTGAATAGGGAAAGTAGTACGTGTGACACATCATTAAAAAGATAATTTCATAAAGAATTCGGCCATATCAATTTTCGCTACCTAACTTTCTATTTTGGCGCCCTCTTGCGGGAAAAACAACTGTTCCGAATTCCAAATTATGATACTGCATTTGCAAGCTATTTTTACATAAATTTGATGACAAAGCATTATGGAATTTTTCTAGGAAAACAAACAAAATGGCGGACATGATTTGTAATTATGGTCTGATTCGATTCAAAATTGATTCGTGATGGTTTTCAAGTTCGGAAATTATGATTTGTTTGTCAACGCAAAAAAACAAGATGGTGGCTCCAAGATGGAGGACGAAATTTGTAATTCTGGTCCGATTCGAATCAAAATCAGTATGTGGGGATTTTCAGTGTAAAAAATTATGATGTTTTTGTCAATGGAAAAAACCAAGATGGTGGACGGAATTTGTAATTGCGGTTCGATTCGATTCAAAATTGGCATATGGGGGTTTAACAAGATTTCAGTATGATTAAAACGAATGATTCAAATTGATAAAAAAGCTTTTATACAAATGCGCTAAAAAGGAAATAGTATTCTTTTTTAGATGTGTGACGTAGGTTATTCTATGCGTAACAGATTCGAAAGATTGCTGCGAGTACAAAATAGGTATTTTTGCAAGTAAAATTGTGATTCTGTTACGCATATAACTATCTACGTCACACACCTAAAATAATATTTTTTACTTTTTTGCGCATTTTTTGTAAAAAAGCTTTTTTTATCAAATTAAATAATTCAGTTTAGTCACACTGTAAACTTGTAAAATCCCCATATGCTAATTTTAAATCGAATCGAACCACAATTACAAATTTCGTCCACCATCTTGGTTTTTTGCGTTGACAAAAACATCATAATTTTTTACACTGAAAATCCCCACATACTGATTTTGATTCGAATCGGGCTAGAATTACAAATTTCGTCCGCCATCTTGGAGCCATCATCCTGTTTTTTTGCATTGACAAACAAATCATAATTTCCGACCTTGAAAACCACCACGAATCAATTTTGAATCGAATCAGACCATAATTACAAATCATGTCCGCCATTTTGGAGCCGCCATTTTGTTTTTTCTCTCAGAAAAATTCAATAATGCATTGTCACCGAATTAATGTCAAAATAGCTTGCAAATGCAGTATCATAATTTGGAATTCGGAACAGTTGTTTTTCCCGCAAGAGGGCGCCAAAATAAAAAGTTAGGTGGCAAAAATTGACATGGCTGAATTCCTTATGGAATTACCTTTCTGATGATGTGTCACACTTACTACTTTCCCTATTCAAATTGTTTGGGTGATGGTGCCCAAGGGGTGGGGGAAGAGGTATGACAGTTGAGGTTATGATAGAAAGATATCCCCCTTGTATTAAAAATCGACGTGTTTTTGCATTTTATTCACAACACATGCGTTTTGAAGACATTCGATCTGTTTCGTTTTCGATGCCCCACCCTGTATATCATAATCAACTGGCGGGTAGTGAAATAGCTCTTGGCAAGAAACAAAAAACTAAGTTTTTGACAGGCATTTTTGGTAATGCACCTCATCTGGCTTTTCCATGACAGGGTACTGCTGCTGACTGTAATACCGAAGATCCGAATGGAGCACTTCATTGCTAAATATACTCCTGATATAATTTCTAGAGAAAAGACATGCTCTGGTATTATTCGCATTGAATTCTGCCAAGTTGTTGGATCTCTGGTCAAGCATTTCGCTTGGTCCATATTTGAATTATTCACTCTCCCCCACGTCTTCTTCTTATTTCTCGGACTGATATCAGAACATTGTTATACCTATATGGTCATCAATGAGAAACTATTCTAAATGATGAATTTGAATATGAGAGAGAAAAAAAAACAGTTATTCATTAGATGTCTTGGTTATTTCAAGATATTTATTGTTTTTATTGCAAGTGGTGAAGCTTATGCTCGCGACTGGTGCTGTGACTGACTCATTACTTGATTCTTGGAGACATACTATTGAACTAGATAATTTCATTTGTTGGATTAGGTAAGGACAACTTCAACAGAGGGCACTTGCAATTGCGTCCTCTGATGCTTTGAGGAACGTTGCACAAGTATCTGTTAGATTAAATTCAATACCCGTCGTGGTCTTAGCCAAGGGAGTAGTTGTTTTCTGACAGGTACTTGCCATAATAAGCCTACTTAGTAGGTGTATATGGGAATAAAGGGTTCGTCATCGGTCGGCCACGACTGTTCGTTACTAAACGATCTCCCAAAGAATTCTGTTTTCTCCACATGCATCTCTCATCCCAGAGATTTGGAGTATTCTCCCTCTCCTCACTAGATGGAGTGGCCTAGAAACCACTTCATCGCGTGAACAAGAGTTGACCAAGCAGCAGAGTGTGTAATGGTTTGGACAGGGAACAGATGCTTCAGTGCTGTCTGTGTTGACCTACCCTTGCACTGATGAGAGGCAACAATCTCGAAACTAGTCTGCAGGTGGTCACCTTGTCCAAATCAAAACATAATTCTGCTGGTTGGTCACAGATGGCACTTGCAGTTGCGTCCTCTGATGCTTTGAGGAACGTTGCACAAGTATCTGTTAGATTTAATTCGATACCAGTCGTGGTCTTAGCCAGGGGGGTAGTTGCCTTCTGACAGGTACCTACCACGATGAGCTTACTTAGTAGGTGTATATGGAAGTGAAGGATTCGTCATCGGTCGGCAACGACGGTTCGTTACTGAACGATCTCCCAAAGAATTCTGTTTTCTTCAACTTTGATGTTGTTCGACCTACCATAACACTGATGAGAGACAATAACCTTGAAGCATGTCTACATTAAGTCATCTACAGCTAAATTGAGTGGAATATCCACTGATGTTCGATTACAATAAGTACTCGAAATAGTTGAGAAACGTCATGGTGGTAGCTAGGAGAGTAGTTGATTTGTGTCACATATTTGCCTCTCATGGCAATGTTCAGTTCGCATGACCTCTTTGATTCAAGTTTAATTGTGTTAGAAGGTTGTATTGAGGTTGCCGTACAAAAGAATTGGTTTATTCATAACGGATAGCTCTCAACTTTCACAGGTGCTTTCGCACATGATAGACCAGTACCCCCTTTCATTTAATGTGAGTGATGGTGAATCTTCCTGCATATGGAGCTAGTACATATTTCAAAATAGGGATTCGTTTATTCAGAGTCATTCAGAGCAAACAAAACAAACGCATGTGTTTTCTATAGAAAACCCAACCTCACAGTGTTCACAGTCATTATATCAGCAAATGCTTCATAATACAAATAGCATTACCGTTCCTTGAGTATACCAAGTGGAGTCTATAATTGACAGTGCCACCCCAAATTTTGCCTTCTCTTTCGCACCAAAGTCTACTTCACATAGTGTCAACTTCTTTCGATGTAAAAGGCACAGACTTTTTTCAAAATACATCTGAATTCATACAAAAGCTTTATATTTCATTCAGAAATCAGTAAGATTGGCGATGTAATGCTAATGAATATTCTCATGACCGGATAATGATCACAGGAGTTTATTATTTTCTCCCCTTTTTCAGCCCGGAGACTTGCCAAACTTATTTCTTTCATCGAACAGCAAATCTCTGGAACTCTGCTTTGGGAGATATTCCTAGTAGCCTACAAATTCGAAAATTACACCAATTTCCATATTATTTTCCATAGTTGAACCGTACTGTTTGAACATTACAGGATTTTTCTCTTCATGTGAACGCGAAATGAACAAAGTAGTTAATATAGCAATGAATGCATGGATTTATTTTTACGGCATTTGAAATGAAAGTGAGAGTTACGAAAAAGAAGTCATGCTTGGAATCGGCGATTTCGATAAAGAATTTTTTTATGCGAGTTTATTGGTAAAACTTCAATCCTTCAAAATCGCAACTGAACGTTCAACAGAGGATTCATGAAGACCCATCTGGTGAACGATTTAAACCTCAATACGCCGAAATCGCTCGCAGTAACAGAGAGGAGAATCACGTTCCTCAATATCTTGTATCCCTACATTCACCACTGCTGCGTCGCATTATGGAGGAATGCGGAAGGTCTTTAATTAGGGAAGTTCGACTAGAATTATTTCGAATGAAACGGACGTTAACAGGAAAAGTTCCTTGACAGATCTCAGTTTTCAGAGTTTCTGTTCAGATGAGAGAGTCATGGAGTGCATGACTGCTAGATGATATTATGCATAAATCACACAAATTTATGTGGTTCAATCTCTGATGGCACTAATATATCTAATAAAAATCAGGTTAACAATTTTTTTTAAATACGCGCTTTTACTGAAATGCAGTGAAGAGTAATTTTTTCAGATCCGTTACAGATTCAAAAGCTTGCCTAGCAACGTTTTCAGTTGGAACACGAAAGCTTTCGAATCTGTTATCTACAGAATAATCTACGTCACACATCTGAAGAAATTTGTCTAAACTTTCCAGTGCATTTGAAAAAAATAGTATATTTTCATTTCAATCCGTTATCCTTCAGCCGTTATCTTGGATTTCTCAATGTTGATAATGTTATCAGAATATCCGACCTCAAAAACCCTCTCATACCAATTGCCAATAGAATCGTACCATAATTAGAAATATTATGAATTTTGACAAAAAAAATCGTAATCTCCGACCACGAAAATCCCCACATAGCAATTTCGAATTGATTCTGAATCACAAAACTTGTTCGCCATCTTGAAGCAGCCACATCCAATTATTAAATTTTGACTAAAAATTCATGTCCAACCCTGAAAAACCCCACATACCAATGGGTGCGTCTAACAGCGTGCAGCGGTTGCAGCCGCTTTTACGCTTCACGTGATAGACTGCTGACAGCTCTTGCAGCCATTGTAGATGAATGAAGCCTTTATTTTCCGCTGGATTTATTTGAAGCGGTTCAGCGGCCTGTAGTTTGACAGTTTATGGCCGTCTAGTAGACTTGTGAAGCGCTTTTATGCTTCATCCAGCAAAGCGCTTTCCGATTTTCTCTCATAGACACAGCCATTGACTCGAATGCATTTTTAACCGAAATTATGAACACCTTTCACATTTCAAGTAAATCGTAAAACTAGAAGTAGTTCAAAATTAATTTGTAAGATTTATCCACACATACTAACTAACATATAATAAACTCTTGTAAGTGATGAAAAACAGAACGTGCCGAGAACTCTGAAAATCAGTTATGTGGCAACAGAACGTCTGCGAAAAATGTTCGAAGTAGGTGAATGTTGAGATTTCCCCGAAGAATATAACTACTATAATTATATATTGCCATCATGCGCAATTTAAGCAGCATTTTCGGGAATGTTGGAGTAATTTTTCATAAACATCGAAACTTCTTGAAAACTCAATAAAAACTCATCAAGGTAATTTCACAAACAACTTACAAACCTATAGTTTCGTGGAACATATTAAGTTCGTAGCCTATTTCTTGATTTATTCAAATGCAAATGCATCATTCCGATGCTTTTTACACCAGTAAGATCATTTTGTAAAAAGTTCTGTTACCTATTCATGTCCTGAATTTCTATACTCGAGGTGCGTTTCAGAATTGTGTCCGACGTGCAACCGTTTTGTAGAGGTCGTTTCAATTCAGAATTGGAGTTACACTACCGATGCCCCTTATCGTTTCAATTTCTATAGGACGAACATTCGATTTCCAACTATTTATCCTACTCGAAGAGGTAAGATAAATGATACCCAATATATATTATGTCTAACAAGCCGAAAAGCGTTTTATGAGCTTTGAGGTTATGTTAGGTTATTATATGTTTTGAACATGGTGTGAAGTTTTTTCGTGTTTTCATATACGTCTAATGAAATACAAATAATTGGGATAAAAAAGTATTTCTCATTTATATGAGATTATTGGGTCATATGCATAAAGTTGAGTGGCTACTTTTTACTCACATTTTCAAAGAAGTTACTCCATTTGATATGCATGAAAATGTAGGTATAATCTCCAACTTGTGAGTGTCTACTCTTTCCGTAAGGATGTCCTCGCTCCTTGAGTACCGAGTTTTATTTTTATATGCATAAATGCGAGCGTCATCTCCGTCCACTGAGTGTCTACTTCATAAAATGCGAGGCTCCTTAGTAGCAGACTCAGCTTCATCAGAAGTAGATGCCAGTACGCGATGGCTGAATTTATTCATGCCAATTCATCAGCCTACGAAGGTGTTTAAGGTTCGTAGGTAATCTAGTGGAGTATCGTCACTGTTACAATCCACAATATATTAGTGACTCGGAAGATTGTAACAAATAATGAATCGATAAACGATCAACCAATTTTATTCCGATCACACTGACAGGAAAATCTGACAATAACAATTAAAAATTTTTCGGTACTTGATGTCAGGAAGAGCTACAACATCACCTACTCGCAAAGACTCCTTCTTTCCGTACCACTTGCTTCTTTTTCTGAGCGAGGGAACATACTCTTTACACCATCTTTTCCAATACCTCTCTGACATTAACTGGGCAATCTTCCACTGCTTCCTCCCATAAATATCACTAGGTCCAAAGACTGCAGGAAAATTCGATGTATTAGCTGAGAACCAATCAGAAAATGCATTGGAGTAAGAGCTTCAAGTTCACCACATCCACTCGAAACAAAGCTTATAGGTCTAGAATTAACGGTATTAGGACATTTGGGAGCGGCCAACTGGTCGCGAGTCAACTGGGCGCGACCAACTGGGCGCAGGGACAACTGGGCGCAAGGACAACTGGGCGCAAGGACAACTGGGCGCAGGGACGACTGGGCGCAATTCAAACTTGCGAGCTAGGTTAGTTTGATAAGGTTGAATCAGACTGATAAAATACTACACACTAAATGAATTTTTTCTTCAAGCTCCCAAGCTCCCAACTTGCGAGCTAGGTTAGTTTGGTCAGGTTAGATCAGACCAATAAAATATTACACTTAAAATGAATTTTTATTCAACTTCCAAGCTCCCAACTTGCGAGCTAGGTTAGTTCGGTCAGGTTTGATCAGACTGATAAAATACTACACTCAAAATGAATTTATGATAAAAATTATGATTAATACATATTTTATTAAATCAAATTAAATTATTTGCAAATTTTCCTATTTATATACTCGACCCTTTATAATGAGGTCCTGAAATTAAGAATTAGTCGTCCGTGCGCCCGGTAGTCCTTGCGCCCAGTTGTCCCTGCGCCCAGTTGTCCTTGCGCCCAGTTGTCCCTGCGCCCAGTTGGCCGCGCCCAGTTGACTCGCGCCCAATTGGCCGCGCCCAAATGTCCTAGACCCACAATTACCAATGCTTTCAGTTTTCGCTGAAAATGTGGATAAAAGCTCTTCTGACGGATGTTGTTCCTTAAGAATGGCATACAAAACTTTCCTGACATATTGGATCATTCTTTCTCATACCATTCAAACTATTTTTTGTCGCATTGGTCCACATCAGACCGTTCAAATTCAATGAGATAAGAATACCCTTCAGATCCGCACTTATTCTTGATATTTCTAGAGCACAAAATGAAAAAAAAATATTAAAGAAATCCAAAAAAGTTGTGAATTGAATTCTCTTTTCAACGATGTGTCACTTGATCCCCATCAGGAATCAAAATATGATGATTTTACCAGCCATGGTGGTCGGCTGGTAGAGCGTTCGCCTCTCAATCGTAATAGTCACGGAGGTACTGTCACTTTTGGACTAGTGATCGATCTTAATACGAATTTTTCAGCATGAGTAATTCTCAACTTATCCATGAGGTCCGTGCGTCAGTAAGTCCAATAGCAGTGGGTATGGGCGTGAGAGGTGGTGAAACTCATCGGAAAAATCTCGAAAAAAAGTGACTGATCTTCTCCTGAAACTTTGTTAAAATGTGAATTATTCATAATTATAAGTGAAAATAGGCGTCAGTCACGATCCCGATGGGAAAAACATCGTCAGTCAGGCGTTTGAATTGGTCGGAAAAATTGAAAAATTGAAGTGACAGATCTTCACTGAAAATTCTGTAGAAGGATTAGTGTAATTAAATTGAACATAAAAATGTTTATTGTGGTGGATTCTGCGTCAGTCAGGCTTGCAAAGTGGAGGGCAGTGAGCTTACTTTGACGGGCTGCATTTTATGCAGTTCGACTGACGAATATTCCACCAGCATCGTGCAGGCTGACGATTATTTATCGAATGTGCATAACAATTACCGGTTTAGTTGATAATTTTGAACTGATTTAAATCACTATACCCAACTCGTGGATAGTTATCACCAGTATTCTCCTCAATTGAAATATTGTTTTCATTGAATGCACAAAGTACTTACTCAGTTTATAAGAATGTCAAAAAATACATAAATATTTTTTTTCCAAAAAATATTAATTGCCCAGTAATCAAATCCAAAATTGATGTTTTTGGTATGAAGTAGAAGTAGAAGTAGAAGTAGAAGTAGAAGTAGAAGTAGAAGTAGAAGTAGAAGTAGAAGTAGAAGTAGAAGTAGAAGTAGAAGTAGAAGTAGAAGTAGAAGTAGAAGTAGAAGTAGAAGTAGAAGTAGAAGTAGAAGTAGAAGTAGAAGTAGAAGTAGAAGTAGAAGTAGAAGTAGAAGTAGAAGTAGAAGTAGAAGTAGAAGTAGAAGTAGAAGTAGAAGTAGAAGTAGAAGTAGAAGTAGAAGTAGAAGTAGAAGTAGAAGTAGAAGTAGAAGTAGAAGTAGAAGTAGAAGTAGAAGTAGAAGTAGGAGTAGGAGTAGGAGTAGGAGTAGGAGTAGGAGTAGGAGTAGAAGTAGAAGTAGAAGTAGAAGTAGAAGTAGAAGTAGAAGTAGAAGTAGAAGTAGAAGTAGAAGTAGAAGTAGAAGTAGAAGTAGAAGTAGAAGTAGAAGTAGAAGTAGAAGTAGAAGTAGAAGTAGAAGTAGAAGTAGAAGTAGAAGTAGAAGTAGAAGTAGAAGTAGAAGTAGAAGTAGAAGTAGAAGTAGAAGTAGAAGTAGAAGTAGAAGTAGAAGTAGAAGTAGAAGTAGAAGTAGAAGTAGAAGTAGAAGTAGAAGTAGAAGTAGAAGTAGAAGTAGAAGTAGAAGTAGAAGTAGAAGTAGAAGTAGAAGTAGAAGTAGAAGTAGAAGTAGAAGTAGAAGTAGAAGTAGAAGTAGAAGTAGAAGTAGAAGTAGAAGTAGAAGTAGAAGTAGAAGTAGAAGTAGAAGTAGAAGTAGAAGTAGAAGTAGAAGTAGAAGTAGAAGTAGAAGTAGAAGTAGAAGTAGAAGTAGAAGTAGAAGTAGAAGTAGAAGTAGAAGTAGAAGTAGAAGTAGAAGTAGAAGTAGAAGTAGAAGTAGAAGTAGAAGTAGAAGTAGAAGTAGAAGTAGAAGTAGTAGAAGTAGAAGTAGAAGTAGAAGTAGAAGTAGAAGTAGAAGTAGAAGTAGAAGTAGAAGTAGAAGTAGAAGTAGAAGTAGAAGTAGAAGTAGAAGTAGAAGTAGAAGTAGAAGTAGAAGTAGAAGTAGAAGTAGAAGTAGAAGTAGAAGTAGAAGTAGAAGTAGAAGTAGAAGTAGAAGTAGAAGTAGAAGTAGAAGTAGAAGTAGAAGTAGAAGTAGAAGTAGAAGTAGAAGTAGAAGTAGAAGTAGAAGTAGAAGTAGAAGTAGAAGTAGAAGTAGAAGTAGAAGTAGAAGTAGAAGTAGAAGTAGAAGTAGAAGTAGAAGTAGAAGTAGAAGTAGAAGTAGAAGTAGAAGTAGAAGTAGAAGTAGAAGTAGAAGTAGAAGTAGAAGTAGAAGTAGAAGTAGAAGTAGAAGTAGAAGTAGAAGTAGAAGTAGAAGTAGAAGTAGAAGTAGAAGTAGAAGTAGAAGTAGAAGTAGAAGTAGAAGTAGAAGTAGAAGTAGAAGTAGAAGTAGAAGTAGAAGTAGAAGTAGAAGTAGAAGTAGAAGTAGAAGTAGAAGTAGAAGTAGAAGTAGAAGTAGAAGTAGAAGTAGAAGTAGAAGTAGAAGTAGAAGTAGAAGTAGAAGTAGAAGTAGAAGTAGAAGTAGAAGTAGAAGTAGAAGTAGAAGTAGAAGTAGAAGTAGAAGTAGAAGTAGAAGTAGAAGTAGAAGTAGAAGTAGAAGTAGAAGTAGAAGTAGAGAAGTAGAAGTAGAAGTAGAAGTAGAAGTAGAAGTAGAAGTAGAGGTAGAGGTAGGGGTAGGGGTAGGGGTAGGGGTAGGGGTAGGGGTAGGGGTAGGGGTAGGGGTAGGGGTAGGGGTAGGGGTAGGGGTAGGGTAGGGGTAGGGGTAGGGGTAGGGGTAGGGGTAGGGGTAGGGTAGGGGTAGGGGTAGGGGTAGGGTAGGGGTAGGGGTAGGGGTAGAGGTAGAGGTAGAGGTAGAGGTAGAGGTAGAGGTAGAGGTAGAGGTAGAGGTAGAGGTAGAGGTAGAGGTAGAGGTAGAGGTAGAGGTAGAGGTAGAGGTAGAGGTAGAGGTAGAGGTAGAGTAGAGGTAGAGGTAGAGGTAGAGGTAGAGGTAGAGGTAGAGGTAGAGGTAGAGGTAGAGGTAGAGGTAGAGGTAGAGGTAGAGGTAGAGGTAGAGGTAGAGGTAGAGGTAGAGGTAGAGGTAGAGGTAGAGGTAGAGGTAGAGGTAGAGGTAGAGGTAGAGGTAGAGGTAGAGGTAGAGGTAGAGGTAGAGGTAGAGGTAGAGGTAGAGGTAGAGGTAGAGGTAGAGGTAGAGGTAGAGGTAGAGGTAGAGGTAGAGGTAGAGGTAGAGGTAGAGGTAGAGGTAGAGGTAGAGGTAGAGGTAGAGTAGAGGTAGAGGTAGAGGTAGAGGTAGAGGTAGAGGTAGAGGTAGAGGTAGAGGTAGAGGTAGAGGTAGAGGTAGAGGTAGAGGTAGAGGTAGAGGTAGAGGTAGAGGTAGAGGTAGAGGTAGAGGTAGAGGTAGAGGTAGAGGTAGAGGTAGAGGTAGAGGTAGAGGTAGAGGTAGAGGTAGAGGTAGAGGTAGAGGTAGAGGTAGAGGTAGAGGTAGAGATAGAGGTAGAAGGAGAAGGAGAAGGAGAAGGAGAAGGAGAAGGAGAAGGAGAAGCAGAAGCAGAAGCAGAAGCAGAAGCAGAAGCAGAAGCAGAAGCAGAAGCAGAAGCAGAAGCAGAAGCAGAAGCAGAAGCAGAAGCAGAAGCAGAAGCAGAAGCAGAAGCAGAAGCAGAAGCAGAAGCAGAAGCAGAAGCAGAAGCAGAAGCAGAAGCAGAAGCAGAAGCAGAAGCAGAAGCAGAAGCAGAAGCAGAAGCAGAAGCAGAAGCAGAAGCAGAAGCAGAAGCAGAAGCAGAAGCAGAAGCAGAAGCAGAAGCAGAAGCAGAAGCAGAAGCAGAAGCAGAAGCAGAAGCAGAAGCAGAAGCAGAAGCAGAAGCAGAAGCAGAAGCAGAAGCAGAAGCAGAAGCAGAAGCAGAAGCAGAAGCAGAAGCAGAAGCAGAAGCAGAAGCAGAAGCAGAAGCAGAAGCAGAAGCAGAAGCAGAAGCAGAAGCAGAAGCAGAAGCAGAAGCAGAAGCAGAAGCAGAAGCAGAAGCAGAAGCAGAAGCAGAAGCAGAAGCAGAAGCAGAAGCAGAAGCAGAAGCAGAAGCAGAAGCAGAAGCAGAAGCAGAAGCAGAAGCAGAAGCAGAAGCAGAAGCAGAAGCAGAAGCAGAAGCAGAAGCAGAAGCAGAAGCAGAAGCAGAAGCAGAAGCAGAAGCAGAAGCAGAAGCAGAAGCAGAAGCAGAAGCAGAAGCAGAAGCAGAAGCAGAAGCAGAAGCAGAAGCAGAAGCAGAAGCAGAAGCAGAAGCAGAAGCAGAAGCAGAAGCAGAAGCAGAAGCAGAAGCAGAAGCAGAAGCAGAAGCAGAAGCAGAAGCAGAAGCAGAAGCAGAAGCAGAAGCAGAAGCAGAAGCAGAAGCAGAAGCAGAAGCAGAAGCAGAAGCAGAAGCAGAAGCAGAAGCAGAAGCAGAAGCAGAAGCAGAAGCAGAAGCAGAAGCAGAAGCAGAAGCAGAAGCAGAAGCAGAAGCAGAAGCAGAAGCAGAAGCAGAAGCAGAAGCAGAAGCAGAAGCAGAAGCAGAAGCAGAAGCAGAAGCAGAAGCAGAAGCAGAAGCAGAAGCAGAAGCAGAAGCAGAAGCAGAAGCAGAAGCAGAAGCAGAAGCAGAAGCAGAAGCAGAAGCAGAAGCAGAAGCAGAAGCAGAAGCAGAAGCAGAAGCAGAAGCAGAAGCAGAAGCAGAAGCAGAAGCAGAAGCAGAAGCAGAAGCAGAAGCAGAAGCAGAAGCAGAAGCAGAAGCAGAAGCAGAAGCAGAAGCAGAAGCAGAAGCAGAAGCAGAAGCAGAAGCAGAAGCAGAAGCAGAAGCAGAAGCAGAAGCAGAAGCAGAAGCAGAAGCAGAAGCAGAAGCAGAAGCAGAAGCAGAAGCAGAAGCAGAAGCAGAAGCAGAAGCAGAAGCAGAAGCAGAAGCAGAAGCAGAAGCAGAAGCAGAAGCAGAAGCAGAAGCAGAAGCAGAAGCAGAAGCAGAAGCAGAAGCAGAAGCAGAAGCAGAAGCAGAAGCAGAAGCAGAAGCAGAAGCAGAAGCAGAAGCAGAAGCAGAAGCAGAAGCAGAAGCAGAAGCAGAAGCAGAAGCAGAAGCAGAAGCAGAAGCAGAAGCAGAAGCAGAAGCAGAAGCAGAAGCAGAAGCAGAAGCAGAAGCAGAAGCAGAAGCAGAAGCAGAAGCAGAAGCAGAAGCAGAAGCAGAAGCAGAAGCAGAAGCAGAAGCAGAAGCAGAAGCAGAAGCAGAAGCAGAAGCAGAAGCAGAAGCAGAAGCAGAAGCAGAAGCAGAAGCAGAAGCAGAAGCAGAAGCAGAAGCAGAAGCAGAAGCAGAAGCAGAAGCAGAAGCAGAAGCAGAAGCAGAAGCAGAAGCAGAAGCAGAAGCAGAAGCAGAAGCAGAAGCAGAAGCAGAAGCAGAAGCAGAAGTAGAAGTAGAATGTTTCAGTACAGACTATATTTCTATTTATTTTGTCTACCTGGCCTCAGGGCCGGCGCTAGCACTTTTGCAGCCGTAAACAGAGGTTACATTTATAAAAACAAAATGAAAAAATTTAAATATCAGGGAAAAAATCCAAAAAATATAAAAAAATATCAGGTATGAGTACCGAACACTCAGAAATACGACTCACCAACCAGAAAAATAAACAAAACATATGATATTATAGACCATTTTTTACTTTTATTCGCGGGGGGTGGGGAAGAAGGGGAAAATACTTTTGGTTCAGAGGAGTTGAAATAATTTTTTCAGATTTTTTAAACAGCCGGGTGCACACCCTGGGTCATTCTAGAAATATTTGTATGAACCACTTTTTTTGAGGCGACTCTCCGTGTAGGCTCTGCGCGTGTTTGCGTATTTTCGAATGATAAAAAAAATCCTAGAAGTTAAAATATCAGGGATGATCACCAAACACCCAGGAGTACGACCCACCAACCAGGAAAAAAAATCTGGTTATCCAGGAGTTATACGGCTCATTGCTCAATGCTATAACTATAATTATTTACAGTTTGTCAGGAGGATTCTGAGGAAGACGAAGAGTCATCAGATTATGATGATGACGATAAAGTATATCAATATTAAAAATTATTTAGTGCACGTAATTTGCATTATTTTCACAGAAGGAGGTGTGGAAAATTAATTTCATCATAATGGACTTCAATATTTCAATACCAGTAGTGGAAGGACGACAAAACAAACGAATATCTCGGCTTGTTTCTTCGATGGAAGGAACAATTTAATCCAATGTTTAGCGTATATTACCCCTAGAGTCAGAAGATGGAGTGGAAATCTCAATGTGATGGAAGTAATATAGCAAAGCAAATAGGCATTCCCAACAATAAAGTCGAAACACAAACAATCTTCATAAACGAAAGAAGGAAAGAAAGAAAAAGCGGTATGAAAGCTTGGGTTTCCTACTCTAATAAGAATCCCCCAGTCGTACTTTACATCGAATGTTTAGTGGAAACATCCGGTGAACTTTCTGATTAGCACTACTGAAGTAACTTTTAACGAGTTATTTTTTAGGGCAGTTTTGTTTTCAGCCAGTGGCGAAGTAAAGGATCGAAATCAAAGAGGTCGGGAGTTGTAAAATCAAAACAGAAAAAATAATGATCTGAAAATATTGCAAAATTTGCCAACATGCAATGTGAGTACCTGGAGAAACACTTTCAAAAATTAATGAACTTAAACAAAAAGGTGGGAAAACTTTCGCTAAATAGACAGTGGCGTATCATTATTTTGAGTAAAAATATTGCAGAGCTTGTTAACAGGGTCGCCACTGATGAAATTTGGAAAAAATTCATCATGTAAAGCAATTATTTTCTTGCGTATGCGACATGTCCTGAAATTTCCAAAAGATATGAAACGATTTAAGAGATACTGAAGAATAACTGATTTTTTTTGTGAAATTTCAACACACTGTATCTCAGAAATTAAGTTCTTGCGAACCTTTGTTTGTATAATGAATTTCTCTTGAAATGATCCAAGGACTATCGCCATGTTGGATCAGCATTCGATTATGAAACACTTTGTGTATTCATGGAATTGCCGTTTCAAACATTTTTAAAGCAGAATAGATCACGCAAATATTCGCTCATTGAAAATCTGTTCCACTAGTTTCAGAACAAATTTGAATCAAAACAAACTTACTTTAGTCGACATTATTGCAACATGACCTGTGCGTGCTATCCCTAAACCCCTTTTTCTCATGGTTCCTTACTTCAGGATGGTCTGGAGCAACTACTGTGGATCACATATCACTGGAGCAACTAATAGCTCTTCATAGAAATGAAATTAGTAATTTCAATCTCTACTTTATCTTCATAGAGATTATTCCTGTTTGGTGTACTTCAATGATTTTCTGAGTACAAACAGAACATCAAGTTAAGAGTTCTATGTTCTTCTGGAAAGTATATTTTTGTATATGCTGCTGAAAACCCAAGCTCTTATATCTAATGTTTCTCCTTATAATACTTCAAATTATATAATCTCTCAAATGGGACATTCATCCAATGTGTTTGTATTCACAAACATTTTTTTTTTCAATAATTTGGCTGTTGCTAGTTGAAAATCTATAGTATATGACTCTATAGAACACGATGAGATTTTCTCAAAATTTATAAACTTTTTGGATAAATAAAATTCGTGTAAATCTCATCGTCTTTTTTGACCGTATTCAGTAATCAGTATTCCTTCAAATTCGTGTATTCTCATATTCAGCGAATGGCAAGATACGCTTCGGCAACTGTACATTTTCCTCAACGTTCTGGTTCTGAAAAAGAGGTGTATCCGGTTACATCGTGAGAGCCGAAGAGAAGTAACAAACATGTAAGCCTATCGTCGAAAAAAAAAACTTAGAGACTAAATTCCGTAACGCGATTGAATTGTTATATCGAAATGAATGCAATTCATTTATAAATTAATCTGATCATCAATGCGTGTTTTTACGATTACTTTCATTATCTTTGGTGTGGTAATCTTTTTTTGTCGGAAGCTCAACTACTACGTAGGTCTGAATAAAGAGAAGCACCCTGAGAATTACTTCTACAATGAACCTCCGAACCAAACTGACAATCTTCCAAAATCCTCCTTGTATTACTGGATTGAGTGGAAGTGATTGTTTTGAGTTTTTTCATTACAATGGTATCCAAGAAAACACATCTATTGCAATTGCTTGTGCCACTGAAGTGCTGAAAACGCCAATGAAATAATATTCACATAATAAATGAACGGTTATAAAGAAAATGTTAATTAAGTATCCTCAATTGCCTTCATATTCCATATTTCAAATTAAATCGTGGTTCATACAATGTGGTGCAAAAGGTAATTTCATTAATTTTTTATAGGCGGGCATATCGCTAAACTATATCTCCATGTAGATTTTGCAAGGGTATAAATATTGCAAAATTTGATGAAAATTAGTTAATAATTGCAAAGATAGAATTTAATCGATCAAATTAAAAATTCTCTTTGATTTGAAGGGCATTGGGAAAATAGAAAAGGAAGGAATTGTACAAGATATTGAAGTGATGATAAAGAATGTGTTATTTGGATAACTTTTTAGATTGGATGTGAAAATGATAAAGACGGTTTTGCGGTTCTGAAGTTATGAAAATATTATTGTTGCACTGTCGCACACAAAACTGTGGCCCATGTGCAGGTGCCTGAGAGGTCAATTTTGTACATACATCAGTTTGTAGAATTTCGCCGCAAAGAGTTCAAAGATTGCAATGCAGTTATGCTGGTTTCTGCAGGTTCAAAACTGTGTACTCTGATAATTAAATATGCCAGAGTCGACGTTGCTTGATAAATAAATATTCAAGAAAATGTCAAACATTATCGTACTTCCCCGAATTGGATATTCATCTAATACCGACTTTTTGAAAGCTCTCAAGCTCTCAATGGTTCGCGTTCAGCTGGTTTTGTATAGCAAATTTTTGTAGGAAGCTGTGAGACCCAGAACTATAGAAGTGACAACAAATTCAGATGATAATATCAATTAACATAAAAGGGGCTGGCCTAAGCTCAAACAAAAAGTATTTGTGATTTGTTGTTTGTTATACCAGTCTCCTGAAGAATGTCTACTCGTTGAGTGACCTAACGAACCCTTCTCGTTATGGTGTTTTGTCAAAATGGTGGGAAAGAATTTCAAATCCAGCTCATATACTCCTCAAATCAAGGTAGATGGAACATTCCCCACCAGTCCCAAGAAAAAGGCAATATTTTTGCCAATATGTTTGCTGCAATCTCTGCTCTGAATGCACTAGGAAAACATCACTTCCATTATCCGTCATATGCCTGAGATTGCCTCTCGCTAACGAATTATCCGACGCATTTTGTTGGATGCAAACATCAACAGAGCTACAGGATTTGATGGAATTCTGCCGATCGTTCTGAAGAAATGTTCCTTAGAACTAACACCAGTTTTTTACAAATGTTTTAACTTCTCTTATGATTTAGCTAGGGGCATATTTCCGTCCAGCTGGAAAAAAGCACCTACATTCCAAAAAAAAAATCAAAGGAACTCATCTAGCAACTACGGACATATTGCATTGCTATCTGTGATATCGATGATCATAAAAATAGCCATCAACTCTACCCGTGACATTAGATATTTCCCAGGCATTTTATCGCATTTGGCATCAGGTGCTCTTTGTCTGGATTTCATTCTATGGCTTGCCCCTTCCCTCCAGTTGTGTTCCTTGCCATTTAGCTTTCTCACAGACAAATCACTTCGCGCGAAGGTTGATGGAGTTTCATCCAACACTCTACCTGTAAGTGCTGGTGTTCATAGCACAAACACTGTTTCTTCTCCACATCAATGATTTGTTGGGAGCCACCTCATGCCCAGTGCATAACTTTACAGATGATAGTACGCCTACACCGCTTTCTCTTCCAAAGTTCTGATATCAGACTGTGAAACCAGAAGGAAACGGAGAATGAACGCGAACGATTCAAATATGGTCTAAGCAAGAATTCTAAAATATGGATCCAAGATTTCAATGCCAGAACCAAATCATTTTTTTAAATAGAAAGTCTTAATTTTTTATGCTGAATATAACCATCACCAGTACCCTCTCATGGCAAAGCCATGTAAGATCCATCTCCAAAAGTGCCACTCAAAAACTTGGTTTTCTGTTTCGTGCCAAGAGCTTTTTGACTTCCCGTCAATTGATTATGATTTATAAGGCACATATCCGACATGTCTTGGAATACTGTGAGCATAAATGGAGTTCAGCACCTGAAACTTCAAGATTATGTTCAGAAAAGAGACATTTGTCACGTCAGTGATGCTGCGCTTACAGGCTCATCCACTTCTTCGGATCACCGCAGAAAGGTTTGCGATTTGTCTGTCCTACAGATATTTTCATGAACGACGCTTTTCTGAAATATCACCGTTAGCGGTCCCATCGAGTTCAAACCGTCGATCTCAATCTGCACACCCTTCGTCGTCACTCTGCAGATATGCCGAACATCCTCTTCACAGGGCACGAACAGAAAATCTGTGGAGTCACTGTCTCTGAAAGTGTTTCCTGCATCATGAAACCTGCAGGAATTTAAGGAGAACACCAACTGCTACATACTTTCCCTTGGCTCTCACGATGTCCTATGAACATAACAAGATTTTCGTTTTGCATGAAAACCGAAACAGAAAAAGATAACAACACCAGTGGGGGTCTACCCTGATCGTGGGGGAGGAAGCAGCCACCTGAACCGCAATGAAAACAGGAAGGGGAAGGCGGAAGCAAACATCCTTACTAACTCGCATACTAGTGACCACAGATTATAGAAAGTTTATAAATGAAAGCACGGCCTTTCCGTAGTTTTCTATTTCGGCTTCGGAATACAAACACTTGTAGCGCTGGGAGCATGAATAGTTTATATAATATGTGGTTCGTCGCCAAAATGCTACTTGGGTAGCCTTTGACTTCCATTCTGATAGGTTCGGTTGAGGGTGCCAGCAGCTAAATTTGATGGAGATCAGATATCACTAGAGCCCAACCTAATATACCAAAGGCCGAGATCTGACCGGTCCGGTATTGCATCCTTTCGCCAGGAAAGTTGTGTCACAGCTCATCAGGGCCTCAGAGAATATATGTTGGTCAGCCCTGCTGCTTTTTCTCAGACAAACCCTTATATAGATTTTTAGGTCTTTCTTTCTATTTACCAAACGAGAAATATGTGCAGTCGAAACTATATGTAATTGTTTTCCTAAAAAATTTATTTTACCTACTATCTATATAATATAATACTGATACACCCTCAACTCCAAGGGTTATTTTAGCGTTGAGGCACCCATCAACAACACATACATCAAATACTCAATTATTTTTTGAAACAAAAACGTGCAAAGAAATTCAAAAGTAATTGGGAATACTAGGCATCTGCTCCATTTATAAATGAACAAATCATAGGTCAGTATATATTGTATTGATAACATGATTCTTGAAGTTGATGAACGATTTATGAATTATTGTGACACAGTTTGTTGTAATCATGGAGGACCTACATCAATGCTCGTTCATTTAGTTCAGATTTCCATCAGATTATTTGAACAATACGAAGCAAACGTGGTCTATGTTCATTTAAGTAAAGTTTCCATGTGTATATAGCATGAATTATTGCCATGAACATTCAGACGTTTGTCACAAAGTGTACAGTTCATTTTTCAACTCTTCCTGATGAAATTAGGCATCCATAATAGAGGTTCAAATGGGTAACTGAATGATATAATTCAAAGAAAGAATTATTCAAAAGAAATTCACGACATAAAGTGGGTAGCGAGTATTTCCCCTAACTCTTCTTCCAACTCGCTCTTTTATCATTTTTAAGCTATGTATTCGAATTATGTTGATATATGGCAGGCAATACATCGGTTTTCAATACAAATTGGATACAATTTATCGAAACCATTCAACAGATCGTCTTATAGCTCTGTGGTAAGATGCCATCTGATCGGATAAATCAATAGCTAATTATTTTCCAGTATCATATTCTATAGTGGCACAAGGTTTGAACTCAACGCCACTTCGAGTTTGAGCTTCAGTAACTTGATCAACATGCTCTGTGGTTAGTATACACGTATGGCATGGGATCGCTGAACAAGAAAAACGTTCAACAAATCTGACGATTTAAAGAAAAAACATATACCAGGGGAGGAAATGAGGCAGAGATATAATATGCGCCTGTTCACATGGCAGTCGATCGTTCCTGACTGGAATTGACTAAATTTTTTCAATGATTCATTTCTGGCGATGCTGATCAGAACTCACTATTGTTATAATTCAAACTTCTGCTAAGTTTCACCACTAAGAGATCTCATACTTGAAAAATTATGGTGTACAGGGACTACAAAATTATACATATAAATTTTTCGACACAAAAGTAACATTTGTATGAAATGTTTCCATAAACTCATCAAAACAACACATGAAATGAAATCTGAGAATAAATTGAACACAATAAATCAAATGAACAGTAATAAACAAAATAAAATGAAATCTCAACGTGTCCTACGTTCCGTTCAAAGCACAGGAATTTTCGTCTATACATTTCCCTTGAACCATTCCTCAACATAACTGGCGCAAATTGGGCAGCACATTCTCTAATTAACCTCATATTTCAAATATTCTAATAAAAAAATTCTGATGGGGATGGATCGGGATATCTAGGAGCCCATGAATTCACAAAATATCGTCCGATCCATCTACGAGGATACAGATTGTTTTATTTTTTTTGTATAGAACAGATAATAAAAAAAACATGCACTTCAACTGCAGAGTGTGCTATTGAAAATACATTCTTCTGTGCAGGTCTAATGGCATATTGTCCAATGAATCAAGCAGATGAGTTTGAAGGAGAAGCATGCACCTTTCAAAACTTAGATTTTCTCCTTAAAAACTGGACCAATGATTTGGTTATGAAAAGCACAGCAGACATTAATTTTGAATGACTATTGGTCACGTGCCTCTATGGCAAAATGAGTATCCTCGTCTTCCCACCACCGACAATTCTGAGAACTAATAATTCCATTTTATGTGAATGTACTTTCGTTGCACATATTCGATGACTGATCTACCTTCTTCAACCCCTGCACTCAAGAACTAAAATAAAAACTATCATCACTATCACGTTCTTGCATTTACGGTGACAATATATTCAAAAATAACTGTAGTACGTACCTCTTGAAGTTTCTTCCGGCTGTTTCAACAAATGTCAAATATTGTTAAGCAATGTAACAAACCAGTCTGAGTTGCGTATCCTGACAAAATTTCTAGCACACATTCCAACATGCTTTTACAGATGGCGAGGCGTGTTTTTGCCGCAAAACAAAACAAACAAACAAAACAAACAAACCCTTGCGGCAAGTATTCCCCACCTTAACCCTACATCGCTGAGGTCACCCTAAAAAAACAATCGGCGTTTCTAAATCAATTGAAGAAACAGTGAAAAATCGATTACTTCAGAATGTCACGAAAAATTCAAATTTTTCTCACCTTCACATTGTTTAATGAGCTCCAACAAAGATCTCAATGGAAATTTTTATCCAAATATTACTTATCTTCCGAAAACTATAAATTTGAGATTTTGCAAATTTTGAAGAATTTGCTCTTTCAAGAAACTGAAAATCACTCACTATATCTGGTAGAGGCTAAGTAGGTTTCAACGAGGCTAACATGACGATATAATTTTTTTTTTATCTTGAGTAATCACAAACAAAGATTTTTTACAAAATACGTGGTTAAATAATGCAATATTAACGATACATGGATTCGAGTGTTCTTGCATTCCGACCGAAAACATCATACCTAGTCAATACTCGACTTTGTTTATTTTGCTTGTAAGAAATTTTTAAAGTGAGACAAAGTAGTTTGCTGATAGTGCCTGGGTGTGGATCTTTTATTTCAGTAGTGGACACAAACGCAAGTATCATCTAGCGTGATTAGTTACAAACATGAAGATTTGACGTCATTTTAATGCAGGTTCCTTCAAAAAACCCTGATTTTGATGCTGTTCCATTGTTTTAATCAAGTTACGACATGACTTGGAGGCCAGATCACTGAAGTTACGACATGACCGCGATGCGAGCTCACTATTGCCATCTACATGTCGCATCCATTTTGATCCAGTTATAATCCCATAAGGTTGACTAACTATATTCTATATAAACAATGGTATTACGTTTCCCCAACTACTCAACATATCCATGTCCGAATCCTCATACACTTGTTGTTACGATCTTGGTTCGTATTTCTAAATAATACTCCGATTCAAACTAAACTGTATTTATTAACTTCGATACAAAAACAAATACACTTCACTCACTAATAATTCAAAACACCTCGACTTTCTTCTTACCTGGAACTTATAATCTTTTAACATTCAACATTTATTCATTCATTCGAGTGAAATGCGTCGGCATTATGTAGCTAAACTTCAGTTCACGAATTTTCGACTTCCATCGATCGATCGATCGATCCAGAAAAATCATCATTCATCTGCGCGGCATGCTGTGAAATTTCTCGATGCGGCGGAAGGCCTTTGTCATGCAAATTGTTGCACTGCAGCGTTAACAAGGGAAACAGGGGCGGCGTTAGGAGGTTTGTTTTGAATCGCGTAACATCACCCCCTCTCAATTTTGAACGTCTTTTTAGGTAAACGACCTTTATTTTTTTGCTCTTGGGCTGCGTTGTATCCTATAGACCACGTCGTTCAGTCTCTTTCTTATCATATAGGATCCTTCCCAAGATGGTGTCAATTTGGGAAAAAATCTTCTCTTACGACGAGGGTTGTACAGCCACACTGGATCTCCTTCTTTGAATCCACCAGTTTTTGCCATACGATCATATCGAGCCTTCATCATGTCACTAGTTATATTCAATCTTTTTCTCGCAATTTCATGGATCCCAATCAAGCTATCTCGCAGTTTGTCTGCATAATCCTGCACCTGCAAACGAAGATATCTTCCGAAGATAATACTGGCTGGGGTGATCTTCGTAGAATCGTGTACAGCTGCTCTGTAGGCCATCAAAAATAGTGGAAGTTTTGATACTCCTCTACTACTCTAAAAAGATGTTCTTCCATTGTCTTGTTGAACCGTTCAACCATGCCATCAGACTGTGGTCTTAATAATTCCTATCAATTCACAAACTTTCTTGAATAAGATCGATTCAAAATTCTTTCTTTGATCGGTATGTAACTCCATTGACACTCCAAACCTTGAAAACATGTTATCCACCAGAGCTCTTGCAACTGTGGATGCTTCTTGATTAGGCATGGCATAAGCTTCAACCCATTTGCTGAAGTAATCCACAGCAACCAGGATGTTGCCATCATTCGTCAACGGGAACAGTCCGGCTGCATCGATAGCGATTCGTACGAGTAGAGCACATACATTGTATTGTTTCATCTCTCCCCTTGATCTCGTCCTGGGTCCTTTGCTTGCATCACACTTTGGACATTTTCGGCACCACAGTTCTACATCTTCCCGACATTGCACCCAGTAAATCCTTTGCTCTACTTTATCCCAGGTCTTGTTCACTTCAAAATGTCCACCAGATTTGCTGCCATGAATCTCTCCCAAGACATCACTTATTCTCGACCTAGGCACCACCAATTGAGGAATCACTTTCTGCTATCGGCTGAAACCTAAGCTCTCCTCAGTATGCCATTCTCGACAATCAAGGAATCCCATTGTGCCCACAATGCCTTGAAAGTTAGCTATCGATCGGAGATGTCCTTCCGGGTGTGTCTTTTCGCTCCGCTTTCCTTCCATCTTAAAAAGTCTGCTACGCTTGGATCCTTTTCTTCGTCATGTCTCATTCTTGCTATGGTCCAATTGTCGTCAAACATCAATATCACTTGGTTGATTCCTTCGCGACGTTCAATTCGTTCACAATGCCCACAAGTGTCCGAACATGGTCTTCTGGACAAGGCATCTGCGTTGTTGTGCGATCGTCCTGGTCGATGTTTCATCTTGAAGTGATACTGGTTCAACTTTTCAATCCACCTTGCTACTTGTCTTTCAATTTTCTGTGATCCACACAGAATCTCGTGGATCCATCCTCCTTAGAGACTAACACAACAGGTGCGGACCAAGGGCTCGATGATTCTTCAATCACAATATCTTTCATCATCTTGCTCATCAACAAGCTCTCCCACCTCTTGTTTGGCAAATGGAACTCTTCTTGGTTTTTGCCGAATCGGATGGGCTAGGCCAGTATCAATTCTGTGTTTGACCAAGTTAGTTCTTCTTTTTGTTGTTGAATTAAAGATGTCACTTTCACTTTTGATGAAATCCTTGGCAGATCTCGATTCTTCTGCTGACAAGTGTTCAAATAATTCTCCTGCATCGTAGTTTGCTACCCATCTAAAAGGTTCACAGGTTCCAATGATGTCGCATTCTTTAACTGTGATTTCTTCGGAATACACGAAGGCAACTCTCACAGGGATAGCTTGTTTTGTCTTTACCAGGGTTTGTGCAAGAACCAAATTGCTGAGGGATTCATCACATGGCTGTACTATTCCAATGCAGCACCCATGGTCTTCGTTTAATTTGGCACCAACTACTTTCTCCGAAAATCCAAGAATTTTCACAGTTTTCACTAACCGCAGTTTCACAAGCATCGTCATTTCTGTTAAAGTTCATAATGCTCTTTTCATTGTCGAATGAAAACCCTTACTCATTGATCAAATCCATTCCAAGTATGAATTCATCTTCTATATCTGCGACGTACACAGTATCTATGATAATGAGTCGCCCAAGAACCAGTGTAATCTCAGCCACTCCTCGGATAGGTGCATTTTCACCAGTAACTGTTCGAAGCACGAAATTGGAAGAGATAGGTTTCACACTTTGTGGCCGGAGAATGTCACTGCGTACCAAAGAAACAGCAGCACCGGTGTCCATGGTGCATATGACGTCTATTGCATTCAATGTTCCCGAAATGGTGAGGCTATCGGTTGTTCTTCTTGACCTGTCAACATATATGACCCTGGGGGCTTCATTATTGCCAGCCAACATGCGCCCCGATATGCTGGCTAATTCCAGTTTTCCTGCCGCCAATTTGAGGACTCGCTGGTAGATCTTGTCCTCACAAGTAATTAGGAACGTTATGGCATCTTTGTAGGTAAGTTGGATCGTGATGGATCCCAATTTTCCACATATATAGCATCCCCTGTTCTTTTGCGTGTTGAAGGCCGCCAGAGACCGTACCAAGGCATCACTACTCCTCTTGAAATGAGTCAGTCGCAGAGTCCTTTGGATTTCAGTGTCTTTCAGTCCATCTATGAATAACGGCACCACTAGCTGTTCCTTGAAATCTCCGGGTGCCTCTGGGTATGCCAGCTGGATTGGGCTTCTCGCATCTACTTCGAATTCTTGCAGACTCTCACCTGATTTTTGAGTGCGTGTTTTCATTCGAGCCCTGTACAGCTGTTCTCGATGTTGATCGCCATACCGCAACTCGAATGCAGCAACCAGATCTTCATTGTTATTTTGCTGTTCGATGGGTATCGTTTGCAACATACCCAAAGCTGTCCCTCTCAAAGCTACAATGAGTGCCGTAGCTCTTTCTTCTTCGCCCCATCCATTAGCCATTGCCGCAGTTTCAAATTGTCGGCGATACATGGACCAAGAGGACTGTCCATCAAAAGTCGAGGGTTTTACGGAAATTCTTGATGTGGCAACCTTGTCTCTACGATCCTGGTGATTGAGAAGAGCTATCTGTTTTTCGAGTCCTTTCCCTCCTTTCGATTTTCTTGACGTCTTCCTTCAGTTCTTTTTTCAATTCTTCCATTTGTACTTCGTTTTTACGTGATACATATTCGAAGAACCTTTCTTGATGTTCTAAAATGTTCTGAAGGTCTGTTTTCCGTTGTATTTCTTTTTGTTCCAATTCATTCTTTTATTATTCAAGAATTTTCTGAAGTGCTTCTTCTCGTTCCTTCTTCTCGTCTTCTCGAATTTTCTGGAATGCTTCTTCTCGTGCTCTCTTTTCATCTTCTTGTTCTTTATTTCCGTATTCTACAATTTTCTGGACTGCTTCTTTTCGTGCTCTCTTTTCATCTTCTCGTTCTTTCTATTCACCTTCTAGAATTTTCTGGAGTGTTTCTTCTCGTTCTCTCTTTTCATCTTCTCGCCCTCATCTCTGTACTTGTTTTTCCTCCTGCCGTTGCTTTTTCTCTTCTTGTTTCTCCTCCTGTCGTCTTCTTTCCAAATCCGCAAAATGATTTTGAATAAATTTTACTATGTCCTTCATCGTGTCGTACGATGTACTCCTCGTAATCACCATAAATTGTTTTTACTCATCACCAATATCCTACATCCTGGGTTCGTATTTCTGCATAATACTCCGATCCATACTAAACTGTATTTATTAACTTCTGTACAAATACAACACACTCACTAATAATTCAAAACACCTCGACTTTCTTCTTACTTGGAACTTATAACCTTTTAACATTCAACATTTATTCATTCATTCGAGTGAAATGCGTCGTCATTATATAGCTAAACTTCAGTTCACGAATTTTCGACTTCCATCGATCGATCCAGAAAAATCATCATTCATCTGCGCGGCGCGCTGTGAAATTTCTCGATGCGGCGGACGGCCTTTGTCATGCAATTGGGCTTAATACTAGTCGGAAGTATAGTCGAAGCAAACGATATTGTGCACACTTAAAGCTGGCGGCACTATCAAAGGAAAAAAAAGGTCGTAAAAATGAACCGGCAGAGAATTAGTCAACGTGGACTGTCGAATTGGCGTTTCGTATTGGATAGCTTGTTCTAACCAGGTCTTATGATTGGCTGAAGAGACATAAAATTAATATTGAAGTATTGTCACGGTGACCAATAGAAATCGCGGAAGGTTATCGCCGTCGTGTCATCGATGTTTAGTTCAGGAACTGATCACATTGGAGTGCTGAAATTTGAGATTGTTGCTGTTTTATTTTGTAGGTCCCCAACTACAATTACCTACTTCAAAATTTTTGTTTATTATCTGTTTGAAATGTGGCATCCTTGGACAAGTCCTGTAATTGAAAATAATGAGTGTAATAATAACGCTGACGTTTTCCAGTGCAGTGATTCCGATAGCGATTGTGAACAATGCGAAAAAGAGATACCACCAGTGAATAAGATTCGAATGCATTTGAATATTGAAACACGGGAAGTATGTTTCAATGTATATAAGAATCTGAACCATAAGTTTGGTTTCCAGGGAAACAAATTATTACAAGCAACATCTGATTTAACCGAAATTCCTTTTTCAACTGTACGTAAAATAGTCAAAAATAAACCTTATGAACGCAAGAAACGATGTGGTAAAGGATTATCGAAACCATTAGATGTTCATCTGATAAAAGCATTGAAAAAAACAATATACGACAGTTACGAAAGCAATGAGATACCTACCATTGAAGTTATAAGAAAGAAATTGAATACTGCCGGCCATAACGTGAACTGCTGTGATAAAACTTTTCAGAATTGGATAAAGAAAATGGGATTTAAATTCAAAACAATAAATAAACATCAAGCAGTTATGGAAAGCAGAAGAATAGTAGATTTACATAATAGTTACTTGGAACAAATAACTAAATATAGACAAGAACATAGGAAAATTATCTATTTGGACGAAACCTGGTATGACACACACGACACAGTTAGGAAAAGATGGACTGATGGTTCAAGAATGTGTACGCCTAAAATGCCTGCAAACAAAGGATCGCGACTAATCATTGTGCATTGCGGAGGAAGTGAAGGATGGGTTCCGAATGCTTTGAAATTATGTGGAAAAAACTTGAGGACTGCAATGTTGACTATCATAAAAACATGGAAGCTAATATTTTCGAGGAATGGTTTGAAAACACATTGATCTCAAATTAGGATACAAATAGTGTGATAGTTCTTGACAATGCTTTATATCATTCGCGACAACTCATCAAAGTGCCGAATAAAAACTCAAGGAAAGATGAAATACAGAGTTTTTTAATGGACAATAATTTGTATTTTGAAGACTGCTACACGAAAAAACAACTACTTGAAGTTTTACAGACAAAGAAATTTGAAAAAGTAGACGCCCTTGAGCGTATTGCTGAAAAGCATGGACACACTATATTGAGACTTCCCCCTTATTTTTGTGTTTTCAATCCCATAGAGTTAATTTGGGGAAAATTGAAACAAAGCATTAGGCGAAAAAATACTTTTCCAAAATTCGATAAGAAGGTAATTGAGCTTATTAAAGAAGAAGTAACTGATATTACCATAGAAGACTGGCAAGTTGAAAAGGACTGCATGAAGATTGGACACTTCCATATTAATGGTGGAAATAAATTTATTATAGATTATAGATTATAGATGACAGTAATAGCGAAGAAGAAAATATGGAAGAAGGAGTATTAGAACCGTTCGAAGAAAATTAGCTAAGTGTTTTTAAAGTGAATAATCTAGAAATATGTGAGTTAGAAAAATTTATAGTTATTCTATGCGTTTTAGGATGTTGCTATAATTGATATTTGAGAATTATTCTTTTTGAAATATTTAGTGTTTTTTCAATATAGGTAACCCGTTTATTTTAATTCCTACCGTTCCACCCACATATCTGGATGAATTTTCCACTTCACACTTCTTTTCAGGTGAGAAAAGTGCTCTCACATACCATATTGCTATTGTGAGTCTTACATATTCAGAAATAATTTTTTAATCACGAAATTCATTAGCTCCCGTACTATATTCTTAAAGGGGAACTGTATCGTTTACTTGGACTATACAAAAAATTGCCACTAGATGGTAAGGACATTCAAATGGCGGAAATTAATTCTCATAAGCACAACATGTAAACATGCAAGCACTGAATTTGAAATTACATCATGAATATGCTGATATTTAGGAATTATTGAATTCCACACTAAGAACAATATATGTAGCCCTATAAATGCAATAAAAATAATCCGAACAACCCATAATTATACCCATGTAAGACTATTTAAAAGTAGTGTAATTTTCAGAATATTCCAATTTTTATCATACAATGATGCCAAGTGTCAGTATAATTTGGATATTTTGGACGATATTTAACAGATTTCCACACAGTTCAACATTTTCATGAACTTTGGCAAGCCAAATAATCATGAAATCATTGAAATCACCATAAGAAGTATCAATAGTTCATGTGCAAATTGATAACAAAATTATTGGTGGTAACTGGAATGGCACCCGTACATATTATGAACTTTTGGAGTATTAACTTGGCAACACCGACAAAAGTTGTTGATAGTGTCAGATGTGATGTTTTGTGGTTAGAATTTGGGAACGAAGGACGAAGGTGGAGAATCTCATTTTCTCATTATTCTTTATTCAGTTGAGCATCGAGTATCTGGTTAAGTCGAGTTATAAATATCAAAATGGTGAAACATTGTTCATATGGATTGTATTCGTCCGACAGCAGATATCCCAAGGATGGTATATTCTTTATTCGATTTCCGAAGCCATGGATTGATTTGCCAAAATGCAAGCGATGGCTTTCATCCTGTGGAAGGAAAAATTTCGAAGTGAAGAATATTAGTAATAGTACTTATATTTTTTTCCTTCATTTTGTTGGTGAAAATGGACCTACTGTAGAAGATCCGGATCCTGTTTCAAATGTAAATTACTAATATAAATAGATTTATTTTGATTCATCATTCTATTATCTACCTTTAAATTTTAGAAGTCTATCGAGTCTTCTGAGAAATCATCTCGGAAGAGAAGAAGACAGCCATCCTCACACACTGATGAAACTTCAGAACCATCATGGATAAAATACCTGAGAAGTGACAATATCAACAGTAGCAAAAAGTCATTCAGTGAAAATGTCCAGGTAGATGAGGTCAAGGCAACAGATATTGAAGTAAAGAATGTTGAGGAAAAGAAAGTCCAAGCAGATGATGTTGTTGCCAATTTTAATCAAGATGAATCACGTGAACCTGTAGTGCATGGGACTATTTCTTGTGATAATATTGAAAAAAGCTCACAAACTGGTATTGAAGTGGAAAATCCTTTTATTCGAAAAATGCAAGCTGAAATAGCAATTCTCAAGGATAATTTAATAGTTGCTGCAGTCAGATTTTCAAGTATCGCCACAAATGATAAGAAATTCAAATTTTATACTGGACTTGCTTTACAGCAGTTTGAAGCTCTGTGGGAATTTTTAGATGAAAATAAAAATAGTTTGAAGGTGTGGTCTGGAAAAAATAGTAAAAGGGGAGTGTCATTACCAAAGAAAAAATTATCTCCAAAAGACCAACTGTTGATTTGCCTAATGCGCCTCAGATGTGGATTTCTAGAGCAAGACATAGCATACCGCTTTAATGTGAATCAAGAAATGGTCCCTAGAATTATAATAACTTGGATCCAATATTTGTTTCACTACTTTAAACAATTGGATAGTTTTCCTTCCAAAGAGAGAATTTAAAAAAATCCACAACCTAAGGTATTCAAAAGATTCAAGAATCTTAGATTATCGTGAGCAGGGAAATATGTACTCTAGTTACAAGGCACATTCTACTTTCAAGTTTATTTTGGGAATCATACCTACAGGAGGTATCTGCTTTGTGTCTGAAGCCTTTGAAGGGTCAATCAGTGACAGAGAAATATTTATTAAAAGTGGATTGTTTGATAAACTTGAATATAAAGATAAAGGATTTAATGTACAGGATATATGTAATCAAAAGAGTATTGATGTTTATATGCCCCCTTTTCTCAAATACAGACCACCCAGTTAACACAAACCTCTAGGCGATGTCGCTTTCTTGATTATTGTGGTAACAGTATGAGTTACTTATATACATTGCTGTACCGCTTTGTGATGCCAAATATTATGAATTGTTCACAATTTTCTTCTCGTTAATATCGCTTCGAGGTAGAAAATGTGCAGAAAATTGCGAAGCACATTGACATAAATTTTGATTTCATTGCTGAAGCTGTGACCTCAATAACCGGCATTGAGCGTTGTTTATCCAGACTTTTGAGAGTCGGGTGTAAAACTTGTAGGTATTGGGTTGATGGCACGGCATCATTTCATCAATATTCTATAAACATTCGTGATAGTGTTCAGTGTTCTGTTTGATTATCTCTCTTCCAATAGTTAATTCAAGTGTGTTTGTTAACATATCACCCAAGCAGATTTCTTAGTATCTCTTCCAGAAAAAGAACGGTAAGTGAAACGATATATTCAGTGTTTTGAAAATTCGGCATTTTCAGATTAGGTGCTGATTCCGTCGGGAGGAAAATGCTGTACAAAGAACTGGAATTGATTTTTAGTATTTCTGTTTTTCAAAATTTTGTTTTTGTTATGATTTAGGTTTAACTAGTGTTTTAAATGCTTTGTTTATCAAAAGTTTATATTATGAAATCAACTCTCGTATTTGTTTTCTAGCATCCCATGTTACATAAACCATAATTCATTACCTTTTCCTTTGGATAATAAAATTGAGGTATCATTTCTAAACAGGGCAAAATTTGTTTCAGCCTCGAATTTTCCATATTTCTTATTTATTCAGGTTGAATATTGATGAGGCAGTGATTTGATTCAACAGGGAGGTGTTATATCGGCATGTAATTTGCAAAGTAAGTGCAGAACAATTGATTGGTATATAGTGATTAAGTTTTAAAAGAATCACAATTAGCACGTTGGTTTAAATTTTGAAATGTCTAAACATTTCACTATCTTTTTCCTGTTTATTTCATACCTTAATGTGTGAATGAATGTATAAAAAATTTGATAGATTACATCGAATTTAGCATGCTGCAAATTATATTTAACGAATTTGAAAATTGAAGTTCTGAAATTAATCTGTTTATCACAATTATTGCTGTTTTACATGTTTCTGTTCATTATGAATTCGAAATACATGAAACTCTCGAAGAGTCTGAACGAGTAACAGGCGAGTTTTACTGTTATCCACAATTAAAACCTACAAAATCACACCTATGAATTCATTATAGAATTCTAAATTTAAAGTGTTTGTGACATATAAGAGAGTCAGAAAGTGAGGCGCATTTTCAAAGAAGTACCAGTTAATTCAATTTCACATTGAAACGTTAATTGATCTTGATTTGCATTCGATTTCGCAGTATAAATAGAAACTCACATTGGGCTAGTTTCGAGTCACATTTGGCATCACAATTTGATGTCTCAAAATGACCAACGAGGCACCGAATAGATGTTTTCGCGATAGTAATGGAAGATACTTTTCGATTCACTGATGTGATCTGAAACATGAAAGTGAAGCCCACTACCATCTCTGAGATCATTTCGTGTTAACTGGGCACAGTTGACTGCAGAGGAAGTTCAGTTAACAAAGAACATAGCATCTGCTAGAATTCACGTAGAAAGGTGTGTTGGTGCTATGAAACAGTTCAGATTGTTGCAGAAAACTATTCCAAAAAATCTCATACCCATTATTTCCCAAACAGTGTTTGTCATTTCTTGTTTAGTTAATTTACGGAAGCCCTTGGTCTCCTAAATATTTCATAATGTGAAACAATAATTTGGACATGTATTCCAAAAGGATTTTTATTATTCAAACCTTATAGTTTTGTTTTTTACAATTAACAGATTCAATGATTTTCATATCCTAAACAGTATCTATAGAGCGTTTTGTTCCTAATCAGCAATATGCTGGTGACGGAACATTACAACCTTATTCTCAATGTAGTCATAAATTTTTTCTCTTTTATTACAAACAATAAAATTTTTTGTGAAGCAGTATTGCAACAATATAATTTAACAATTGGTAACTGCTGTACATCATTTTAATATATATTACTGAATACATAATATTCACAACAGCATGGATTTCGATGAGTTTTGTGCTGGATCAGGGTTACTTAGGAAGAAGAATAACTGTCTTTGTTTTTCAGGGGATTTGGCAATGAATTGAATGTTTCTAGACATTTGCATTGAGTGCTTTATTCGTTTTTATATTTGATAAGGAGAAGTTATTTTGATTTCTAGTCTGAAATGTGTGGGTTTCGCTAAGTTGATTGTAGGATTACATTGTTTAAAAAAGTTTCTGGATTATATAGCTATATAAGCATTGTTCTACTTGTAATATTTGTTCCAAATGTATTATTTCTGTTTCTGTATATATTGTTTCTGTATGTGTTCTGTAATTAAATCCAAATAAAGATTTCACTACTTTATTTTGAAGGGTCTTTATTTTCTCAAACTGTGTTCTGTGTTGGTGTACATATACCCCAGGTTGTTAAAACAGTAGTTTTATATTTAAATATGAGAATTACTTTTGGGCAATATGTTCTTGAGCAGATGTGATATTTTTTCACATTTTTCATAAATTGTATCATTGTTTAGGAAATTATTAAGTCAACTTCAGGTGTTAGATGAAGCATCAACTTTCATGAAGAACAAAACTTGCTGATGAATGTATGAAGTGAAAATAAATTATTTTGCAACTTCCTGAGAAGTAGGTGTGTTTGAACAATTGTCGGATGTAATCACAAAAGAAAAAACAACATATTTTCAAAAACGTATATTCTCAAGAATTATCATACACAATCAAAGCAAAATCTTACTCTATAAAAAATAATGGTAAATCCCTTGTAAGTCTCATTTCCAGAAATTCTGGAATAAGAACTCCTTCATGAATGGAAGAAGCTTTTTTTATAACTTCATCTATGAAACCATGGTCCAAAAATATTCTTTCAGTTAATACACCACTTGGAGTCCAAATGATAAAATCACACCAATCTACTTGTAAAATGACCATGCTTGTTTGCACCAGTTAATAGTAGGAATAATTATCTCTCAATTTAATTTTTCCATTTTCTATAGTATAGCATAATTTTTTATTAAAAATTTCCATTGGAGTACAACTCTTCAAGACATAAGGGCATTTAATCTCTATCATACCTATTAAAGTATCAACGTTGTCATAAACGAGGCCATCAGGGCTGCATACTATGCCAGGATATTTTTTGTTCACTAAAAAACCAAATTTTCTCAATTTGGAATTAAAATGATTTTGATAAAAATTAAATGCATCTATTTCATGTTCTCTTCCCCATTTTATGGCAGGTAAATGTTCTTAGCTTTGACTACAAGCCAACAATTTCTTATAAATTAAATTTTTGTAGCTTTTAGTCACAAAAAAAGTTTTCATTTCAGAAGCAGTTATAAAAGTTCTCCTATAACGAAGCCATTCATCAGAATTTTGTTGATGACATAATTCCTTGACACCATCTTGAACATGAAGACTGTCAATGACAAATTTCACTCTTTGTAATAGATTTAACAACAGATATTCGTCCAAGTCATAATCATCATATCTGATAGATATCAAATGTTCGTAAGCACTACTCAAATTACGATGATGAATTACTTCTAATAATTTAACATTAATATTTTGTGAATATGGCATTACAGGATGTCTTCTTGGATCAAATGATATAAATCTCTTCTTATTTTCTGTGACTGAATCATGGGGACTTAGATATTCTACATCTAAGACTGACTGAGGATGATTTTCAATTAAGCGACCCATATTCCATGTTTTAAAAATAGTAGAAGTGCTAGAAGGGGGATCAAATTTATACACCAAAGTATAATCTTCTAGTGCAAATAACAAGGAAGCTACATGAGAACAAGATTTCCCTGTGCCCGCCTTGCATTCACAGGCAGCATCTATCACCTTACTTGACTCGTTGTTTAGAACTATGAATGGCTTGTAAAGAATTTTCTTGTAACTTGCCTGCACATTGGCTTTCAAATAATAAAATTCAGTATCACCAGCATCACTGATATTCATTACATGACCACTGTTGTAGCTTAGTCATCCTCGTCTAAGCGCTTTACTATTTGATCCAGTATCCACATATGGATCCAGGAGATCTTCAGAATCTGATGAATCTTGCTGTGCTGAGGAATCACATTGTTGACCTACCATCCAAAAGTGGATTAAAGGTAGGGAAACATTTCTTGGTATTGACACTGATGGAAACGGTTTCCATGAACAATTACTAATGTTGTGGCTGACAGGATCAGTAGACTGAGTAGAAGATACCCCAAAACGTTTTTGTCTGTACCAGATGCCACCATCAATTCCAACAAAAATGTTATTTTCATTTTCACTGGCTATACAGTCTTGAACTCTGTAACAAAAAACATAACTGAATATGTACTACAGAAAAATATAAAAGAAATTATAACAATTCTACCCCGATCAAATGATTGGATTTTCGAGTTTTCAATATGTATGTTTCATCCTCGATAAAATCTAATTACTTGATTGGCTCAACACCCTTGTGTGATTCCACTAAACATTTGTATAAAAACTTTTTTATTCGAAAGTCACAAACTCACCTTTTCACTAAGTCTTTCTTCTGTCCACCAACGGGCAAACTTCTACAGCATAACCATCTTTTCAAATCTGCGACGCTATTATCCTCTACTCTCAAATTTTTAAGCTTGGCTCCAGGTACATCATCTTCGTTGAGAATATTCATTGTATTCAACTAAACCCAAACAATCGCCAAGAATACTAACATTTGTTCTAGGTTACTTATCTATTTAAATACTGCAGGCAGCAGGGACTTAGTTTTGTAAAATTAGTGTTATCCGTAATCATCCGATTCTCGGTACAATCCCTTTATTCACTACCTTAATTTTAAGATGTCTAGACATCTTACTTAATTTCTAACCTGAGTTGAATAACAAAACAAATAAGGTTATCAGGTACCTATCAGTTATATTTGAATGACAGGAAATTCACATTTTGCATGGGGTGTCCAACTTGATGACTGAATTTGTCCGAACAATTAAAATAACAGAAAAATGAAATCAACCTAAGGAAGGTATAAATAAAGTCAGGCACTATCTTTAATAAGGGAAATATAAAATATGTTGTACAACTCTCATCATTTTTAACCAGCCGATTTCATAAGATGTAAAAGTAGTAGGCACAAGATCTTTGGACTTTGAGAATAAGCAACATATTATTTACTAAAGTTACTCAATAAGTTAGCGGAAAATACCCTCATTAAAGCATATTTTTAAATGTACCATGGACTTGTTCTACATACATTTCTTATGGAAAATCCTTTCGCGGGAAATCAATGTCCACACGGCTATGGGAGCGCCACCTAGTGAGTACCTATTGAGTTCAGTTGTAATAAGCCCAATTGTTACACTGTAGCATCAACAAAAAAAACAAGGGCGGCGTTCGGAGGTTTGTTTCGAATCGCGTAACAATATCAATACTCTATGTCCTATATTCAGTTATTTACATCATAACGCCGGTTGGCCGATGGCGTATGAACAAGCAGAATCACAAAATAGCATTTTTGTGAAGGATGACTCAACTGTAATTCCTCAACTTATACAATGCTTTCACTCAGCTTACTAATCTATCTCGTATTCTCTAGACAGGTTCTCATGATAGTTCGAAGAACAAGCACTGGTTCACTAATAGATACAATAGCTCTGACCATACTTGTTACTTTCACTCGATTCGAATTCTAGCTTTGGTTGTTTTCGGTTTATGGGCATGGGAAAATCATGTGTGGAAAATGAGATGAATATAATATGCAGTGACTAGACAATTAAAATACTTTCGTTAGGAAGTGGAAATGATGATTCAACATTACCTCTAACTCAAACATGTTCTTCAAATAGTTAGCTTATACTGTAAATTAATTCTGCTCATGTATATGGTTTAAATTGAAATACCCTACGTCCGCTAAACTTCCACCAAAAACTCTTCCAATACCCGCACTGATACCGAAACGCGTTACCCGAGCTTTTCCCGAGCGTTTCAGGAATTAGATCCAAATGAAATTCAAATAGCTGCAATAGATGCCGTCCACATAAGAAAGTGTTTGGAAACGAATGGTCACCATTTTGAACATTTATTGAAATGATTCAGCACCGCTACATCTTCTAGATTTATTAATATACGTTTTCGACACTGATACTTTCAGCTTTCCATGATGATACAAACATTCCAAAATTTCTACTCAATCTGATGAAATTTCTCAAATTAATTCTAGGTGAATCAGCTTACTCTTCATTGAACTCTCGGCATGTTCTGCTGACATTTTGGTTACATTGATCGTAAATGATGAATAAATCCATCAAAACACATTTGAGTGATTATTTTCTGCCATAGTACTTTCACACCTATGCAACTCGAATTCAGAATGACTATGAAGGAATGAAAAAATGTCAGTTCTCAGGTCTCTTATTTATTATTTAATTTTGATATTCGGAGAAACCGTAGACATGTGTTTATATGGAATTTTCACCATTTTAACCTCATTGAAGGTTCTATATTTCGTTACGGCATTCACAAACTAGAAATATTTCTCAAAGGAAGGAGTTTATTGCTACCACCCAATATACTTCGATACAGTTGATTTTCCAAATGGTGCTTGATTCATTATTGGCTATATTTCTAATTTTAATGCTGGACATAAAGTTTTGAGAAAGTTGATAGCCTTCGGCCATGTGTTTTGGTGATGTGATAATATTTCCTAGCGATTCTTTTCACTTTGTCAGAAAGGCCTTATTGATTTATATTTCATTCACATTCATTGTTGTGGCCATATAATTGAAAAGTTAATTTCTGGAAATTTCTCAGATCGTACCAACTCGTCATTTTGATGAAAAGTTGAAACAAATTGGCGTACTCCATAGTCCTGCTATAAATATCATGGTATTTTGCGTGATAACAAAGGGTGGATGTAGGTACAGCTTGGCAATTCAAGCTATGAATTTCGAAAAATGTATGATATGTGCGAATTCAGAGTAGGAAAGTATTCGGATGCTAAAGAAGGTAGTATGATTGTATATTCAGTAATGAAACTTCACAGTGCACTTCGCGATGCGACAGATACAATGAAACTGACCAGTATAGTACCTCATAATTGTTTCGGACTGTACTGAGCTCCTTCTGCTACCGCGCATGGATAGGCGTGGCGATTCCACATTCAGATCTAGATTTGTCAAGCTGAAGGTTGACTAACGTCGATTAAAAACAATTACCTCATCGAAAGCCGGTCCGATACACATCGCGGGTACTAAAGAGCACAAACATTTCCGAGTATGTACAAACAAGTACGAGCAACGAGCCATCGGAGCCCCCACACGCCTTGCACTTTTCATTCGCACATAATCGTGAGTTGGTCAGTTGTTTACTATAGACGAGACTTGAACGTAGAATTAATTTTGAAACGCCAAAATCGTGAACGAAAATTCACTTATTGCGAACTGTGCTACGTACTTTGCACTATCTGCCGGATATCTACTACTTCGACAAGCTAAAAGACGCAAGAGAAGGTGGTGGATCTTATCCCTAAATGAGACTAGAAATTCAAATATTTGGTTGGATTACCACTCCATTTTTACTAAATAATAAACTTCCGTAGAATTCTATTCACTTCTACAAGCCGACTGAGGACAAGGACAAAGCAAAAATAGACTTGTAAAGACTCGCAATTGACACGATGCGTGTGGGAGCTGCGCGTCCATTGGAAATTCAAGTATTCACGAGTATGATTTCACTTCGACTCGGTACAAAGTTACCGACAGTCCGCAAGTAAAGCCGGTCCCAGACACATCGCGAATATTCACAAATACGGTTAATTGCGATATGTGTGGGACGAGATGCTCGCAAATATTTGCTCATCGCACTCGCACTTGCCTATACTTGCCTATACCCGCAAACTGTCGGTAAATTTGTACCAAGGCAAAGGGAATTCATACTCGTGATAACTTGGATATCCAATGGGCGCGCTGCTCCCACACGCATCGTGACAGTTACGAGTCTTCACTAGTATACTTTTAATTTGTCTTTTTCCTCATTTGCCTGTTGGTTTGCAGAAGCGAATGATTGTTAGAAGTTCTCTACTGCCGAAAGCCAGCCTATGATGGTACGTCCAGTATATACCAGCCATGTGTCACGCATCGTCATATGCCGGTTTTTAGGGATCTTCAATAAAAACGTTTGACTGGCGGGAGGCGAGAAAAATAGCATGGGAATGCGAGGTAAGTTGGTGTTGACTCGATAGTTCCCAAGTAGCACACCTATATTGGTAAAATATTGTTGAAATATTGTGAACATATTGGCGAAATATTTGAAATGCAATATTGGTGAGAAAAAAATGTGAACATTCGGCGATATTGGTCCAATATTACTTGAACAATATTGGCGAAATATTCTCGAAGCAATATTGGCTTCAAAATATTCGGCGATATTGGTACAATATCGCTGGTACATTGCCACAATATTCAAACGTTGTATTGCCGAGAAGCAAATGTGAATATTTTGCGAGATTGGTCGAATATTGTTTGGACATTTCAAAAATATTATTGGTGAAATATTCTTGAAGCAATAATGGCCTCAAAACATTTATCGATATTGGTTCAATATCATTTGGATATATGGAAGTGAATATACCTTGCTAAATTATTAAATGTCTTTCAGTTGATCAAGGTGACACCAGAGTCTGCCTTTTGATCGCCATAACCACTGAGTAAGCTGTCTTGAAAACAAGTTATAAGAAGCATTTAATATATTTTCGTAGGTTTTAAAATACGTTCTATATGTAGAGCCATCTAGCGGATGTTTATCTAGGTTAGGTTCATGATATAATTTTAATATGTTTCATTGAATATTCGGCCAATATTCAAAATTCATCTCAATCTAGATGTAGGAAACAATATGGAGACAATATTGTTTTAACGATATCGATAAATATTATTGAACCCATATTGACCCAATATTAATTAATAAGATTTGTTGAATATTGGCGAAATAATATTCAACCAATGTGTGATCACACTTGGATATACAATATAGTTTTTATTCCTAGAATCGATATGAAGGGAATATTGGGATTGCAATATTTATTTTAGATGTTGAAAACAATGTGAAGACAATATTTTTTTATCGATATTGGTTAATATCATTGAACCAATATCGACCCAATATGAGTTATTACAATTTGTTAAATAAAGTTGAAATGATATTCAACCAATGTTCTAACAAACTTGGAAATACAATATAGTTTTTTCCCCTATAATCGATTTGACTGGAATATTTGGATTGCAATATTTATTCTAGATGTGGAAAACAATATATAACCAATATTATATTATCGATATTGGTAGAAATGATTCAACCAATACTGACCCAATATTTCGTGTGATAATCTACATTCAAAACTAGTTCAACCAATAAACCGCCAATATTATTAATATAATATTATTTTTTGAATATTCACCCATATTAGACCAATATTGATTTTTCATTTACAATATATCTATATTGGCCCAATATGGAACCAAGATTCAGCCGATATGATGCACTACCTGGGTTGGTATTGAGTTTCTAAAATTATCGTTCTTGGGTTGATTGTTTAAATAAATAATTTTTGTCGAAGTGATACCTATGGTTGGAATAAAAGGTAGGAGTTGTATTTGTTTGGAATTGCTTGGAATTATCTTTGAAAAATGGATATAATACCTGTTTGATTGAGCAATTGTTGGAGTTTACTTTCAATAAAAGACAAGCAGGTTGTTATTCAGAATCAGTATGTTTTATTATATTTTTCTAGGATGTACTTTCCTCTGCTTGTTGAATATCAAACAAAGAAAATCATGTGGGAGTTCCGTTCGTGGCAGCATAAACATTTTGAAGAATTTGTGTTTTGCTCTTACGATCATTAGTAAGGAGCTTTTCTTCAATACCGAATATTGAATACTTGTTGATATTTGTATTGATGTTTACAAAAGTAGTGTTTTGAAAAGGGGTTTTATTTGGGTATATATTGGTTGTACATGAGTCTCAGCACATTGGAATTGAGTGAATATATTCAGTTTAGCTATCGAAAATTCAAGGACTTGTAACGTGCATGTATGTAAAGTTTCATGTCATTTGGTGATTTGCAACGTGCCTGTGTGAGAAGTTGCATATCACCATTGTATTCATTTCAGCCTGGTGATTTGTAACGTGCCTGTGTGTGAAGTTACCTATTATTGGGATGATTTGAGTGTTTATTGGATTGCAACGTGCCTGTGTGAGAAGTTGGGTGGTAGGCGACAGGCGATGTCACTTGTTTCTGTTTTGCATTGTTTCCTCTATTACTGTTTATACTCAACGCAGGTGGCAGCAGAGGACACGGCGATGTCGCCGAGTGCCACCCGCATCTCCAAATTCTGACAGATATCTCGGCGCCGCTCTGCTGGCACTATTCGCAATTTCTCAGTACCGTTTTGCATTCTTCAGTACGCGCACGTAATAATTATTATTAATATTGGGAATTATGCGCTATCGAATGAAGATCGTGAGATCTCAAAAAGTGAAGTGCAGACAAGACCAGCAATCTTTGAAACTGAATAAGTTACCTACCTTATGGTCACATAATAACCTCTCTGCATGAGTGATTGGCATCTTGCAGGTCTTTTTTCGAAGTAGCTCTGTTTGTATCTTTGTTAAAATAAAGTCAAATGTTCCTTCAGACATCCGCATAAATTCAAAGAACTTTTCAGGATGATTTCTCATATCTCCGTACAGGTGATGAAATTTGCCATATCGACGACGTACTTCAACCTGTCGCCTACCACTTGAGATCTGTAGCCTGTCGCATGGAAGTATAATTGCGGCCTAAGAATCCATTACACCACAGATAGCACAACGTACGCAGCACAGTTCACCATAATAGAATTTTCGTTCATGATTTGCGTTTTAATATTGTTTCACCGTTCGAGTCTCGTTGGTAGTGAACAACTGACCAACCTACATAAAAAGGGGCACGTAAGTGCAACTCCCGATTATTTGCGAAGAAAAACTGCAAGTGGTATGGGAACTCCGATGGCTCGTTGCTCGTACTAGACCATACTCAAAAATGTTTGTGCTCCTTAGTGGTAGTAGAATATTTGCAAATATTGCGATGTGTGTGAAAAGAGATGCTCGCGAATATCTGCTGATCGCACTTACACTTGCCTATACCTGCGGACTGTCGGTAGATTTCAACCTAGTCAAAGGAAATTCATATTCGTGATTACTTGGATTTCCAATGGGCGCGCTGCTCCCACACTTATCGTGTCAATTGCGAGCCTAAACAATTATATTTTCAATTTATCCTTGTCCTCAGTTGGCATGCAGGAGCGAATAAGTGTCTTCGGAAGTTTATTATTGATGAAATATTAATTGGTAGTCACTCGTCCGACCAAATATTTAGGGATAGCATCCACCACCTTCTTCTGCGTCTTTTAGCTTTTCAAAGTAGTGGACATCCGGCTCATAGCACAACGTACGCAGCACAGTTTGCCATGAGATAATTTTTGTTCATGACTTTGGCGTCTCAATATTGTTTCACCGTTCAATTCCCGTCGATAGTGAACAACTGACCAACCTACTCGGTAAGGGCCGTGTGAGTGCAACTCACGATTATTTGCGAATGAAAAGTGCAAGTCATGTGGAAGTTCCGATGGCTCGTTGCTCGTACTTGAACATACTCGGTAATGTGTGTACTCCTTAGTCTCAAGCCGGTCCCAGACACATCGCGAATATTTGAAAATACGAGCACTTGCGATGAGTGTGGGAAGAGATGCTCGCAAATATTTGCTAATTGCACTCGCACTTGCCTATAGTTGCCTTTACCCGCGGACTCTCGGTAAATTTGTACCAGGGTCAAAGGAAATTCATACTCGTGATTACTTGGATTTCCAATAGTCGCGCTGCTCCCACACGCAACGTATCAATTGAGAGTCTATACAAGTAAATTTTTAATTAATCTTTGTCCTCAGTTGGCTTGCAGAAGCGAATAAGTGTCTACGGAAGTTTATTATTCATTAAAAATGGAGTGGTCGTCACTTGTCCGACCAAATATTTGAATTTCTAGTCTTATTTAGGGATAAATCCACCACATTCTCTTACATCTTTTAGCTTTTCGAATCAGTAGATATTCGGCACATAGCACAACGTACGCAGAACAATTTGCCATAAGAGAATTTTCGTTAATGATTTTGGCGTTTTATATTGTTTCATCATTCAAGTCTTTTGGATAGTGAACAACTGACCAACCTACTCGGAAAGTGACGTATGAGTGCAACCTACGATTATTGGCGAATGAAAAGTGCAAGCCGTGTGGGTGCTCTGATGGCTCGTTATTCGTACTTGAACATACTCAGAAATGTTTGTGCTCCTTAGTACTCTCGATGTGTCTGGGATCGGTGAAGCAAATACGAAATTGTTCGAACCACTTTTTTCAGAGTAGCTGCTTCCTATCAGTACGGTCGCTGTTAACTTGATTGTGGAAAATTTCTCCAGTATGAGGTAGATATTTCTGTTGTGATCTTTCCTGCCTCCATTAGGAGTAACTACTTCTAAACCGGTAAATGGGTATTCGCTCTACTTCGAAAAAATTGTTAAATTGTTAAAAAAAAAATTCTGTTAACCAGCTGTCGTCCCCTTACGAACGGCAGCCCTCAGAAGTCGAAACTTGTGCAGTTCAAGGATTACCGAGGTCTTACCTTCTTACTGCAGTCGCCATGGTTGGAACCATCGCCGACTGGCAGCCAAAGTGATTGAAACGATGTCGCTTCAACCACTCGGCTAACTGGCCATATTGTTGGCCCTATCGAAAGAAACAAAGATTGACTTCGAATACATTAGCCCTATGTTAACACAGCCTCGGCGCGTCTTTTGTATTCAGTTCAATATTCTGCGAGGTACTATAGCAAGAAAGTGATCAATTTCTCAAATCTCATCAACTCCAGAGTGCACCTTTCCATAAGATGAAACCAATCCCAGCTCTTCAGTAAATAATTTTTTTAACACTAATGTCGAACACCAAGTCTCACCAGATCGCATTACTTTTTACGAAGTTCCAGCCCACCCTGTTGGTTCACATACCTGCACCATGTCTTGTTCACGCATTCGTGTTATGGGTACCTACAGAACATTATTCAATTTATATCACACTTTCCATAAAAATATTCAGTTTTCTTTCAACAAATATTTTTGGTATACTACTTGGACTATATATTTATATACAATTGAACTTTCTTCTATTTGTCGAAAGAAGTCGTATTTCATAAGATTCGAGACCACTGGTTCCTTTTTCAAACTTACTTCGAAATACTCCGCTTCATTTCAAATGCACTCGATGTCGAAGATATACATTAATCACTGTCCTGAAACCGTGGAAACATTCGCCATCTGAAATTAATGTGTTTTTATTATTGCTATTTTTTTCACCATTCTCTTGCCACAATTTAATGTCGCAAAACTTAAACTATATATTATATGTCTGGAGCGACATGCTGGAATTTCGTCTTGAAACATGGAAAATGAATTGTTCCGATAAAACGCTTTGCTGTGATAAATATACCGTGTGCTCTTTGTATTTTTTCTCCATATCACAATTTTTTATGAAAGTTGAGTACCAAATGTACTGGTTTTCACATAAATCATTTTTATCATAAATTTTACTTTTTCATCGAGTTAACTGATGAATGAAATCAGATTCAACAAATAATTTCCAAAACCAAATCCGAGCTACCACGAAAAACACCTATTATATCCTAAGTGACTACGAAAAAGCCAGATCAGCAGTAATTGATCCAACACCTTCCTAATTCTATTGTTTATTGAAAATTCATAAAGAAAACATCCCAGCAGACGTGTCTACCTGTATATGTGTTCTTCGTACCAGAAAATAACAACCAAGTTGGTCGGTCTAATGGAATATTGTTCAAATTTCAATTAAGAGTACAACTTGAAAAACTCAAGTTTCTTGGTAGGTATAAAAGCAGTATGAAAAAACCAACAAAATCAAAATTACGTCAACATGTTCTGTCATTTGATTCCAAAATCCAATTATTACATTTTGTGTACTAGATGCATCTCATAATGAGTATTCCACTAATCAGTACGAGTTATTGTAAATTTTCTGAAAAAGTGTTCCATACCTTTCCTACCAGTGCCAGAGGTGCGTGAATGAACCATAATTTATTCTACTTCTTAATTTTTTTAACTGTTACCAACCTTGAAAACTTGAAACGCGTGTTTTAATATATTTTCTATACCTGTATGAAATTTTTCAAGGCTTTATTGGTCAGCTTTAACTGAAATCATGCAAACCACGAATTGTATACCATCATCGTTCTCGAAATTCGAAAACACCAACATCAACTAACATAGATATATTCGTCCAAACTGTTTGGAAGTCACTGGTATTCCAAATTCAGAACGAGAGAATTATAATATTCATGAACAGAAACCTACCAGAACTAGATCAAACTCACTCATCAGGCGTTCTGTCAAAATTGTGAGCATCACAATGAGCTATCTTCTAATTATACATGCTCTTAGTAACTTTATATAATTTACTGAGTTTCTGTTATGGACCACATTGAAAGTTCAAAACTCGACGTTTCGGCTTCAGTTTCGAAGCCATTCACAAAAGCCAGTATTTGATAAGGTATCAGGCCCACAAAATGCCTACTTCTTCATGCCAAAAGCTTGATCTGATGTGGTTTCAGGGTCTCAATCTGCTAATTCCTGATCTCAAGATAAATTCCTTTCAATAATTTAACTACCCATTTATTATATATCATATACTTGATACACTAATCCGCTAATCATATTATGTATCCTACCTTAAATTTTTGTCATACTTGAAATCTTCTGATGACCAACAATTTCCAATGGAAAGGCATACTGGGAATGCCTAATTTTCATTATCTTTCATATTCGTGTGAGTAATATTAACAATTGAATTCGTCCAGTACACTGAGGTGATGAACTTGTCTAAATAGACACAAGTTCGAACAAAGTTCGAAAGGTGTGCTCATCTCAGAGGAGAGTTCCATACCAATTGAAAAATTTCGACCAAGTCGAAATACCCTCTCTCCACAGAGAGGGTATTTCGACTTGGTCGAAATTTTTCATTTGTCTAAATAGTTTTGAACTTTTGTCAGCAAATCAAGTCACCGTTCTTCAAAGCATGTTGGGTAACACTCGATGTTTCTATTCTCAAAAATCTAACATTAGCAATATGATCTTTTCAGACCGTGTTTTTATAGCCATTAGTTACAGACTCATTTTTGCAATCCTAACTACTGATTGTATAAATCTTCCACTTTTGTTATATTCATGTTCATACAGAGTTTTCTGAAGAAAACTGGAACAAATCTCAGAAATTGTATTCGATAACTAAATTGAACACGTTCATCTCAAATAAAATCATAATTTCAGAAAAGATTCGATACAGTAGTTCGAGAAAAATGTTATGCAATTTTTTGAGCCATTTTGATCTCTCTAAGATTGTCTTTTATCATAGTTCAAGAGAGCGTGATGAAGTAGGTATACAGCTGGTTCAAAATTCTTGTGTTCTGCAGCTTTATAGATTACCTGAAGAGTATTCCTATGAAATGTTGGTTTTCATTAAATATCGTGTACAAGACACTCAACTATCTGTATTGTGAACTATGTTTCAGGTGAACAAGAAACAATACGATAACCATTTTTCCTTTCCAGAACATGGTATAACTTTGATCAGATTTGAGTGTTCCCTTCTTCAAAAACTCAGTAATAATGCAGTTTTTCAATGTTCGTATAATACCCATGCGTGAAGAGCGTCATTTAAACATTCAATATCAATTCACTTTTTTACGTTGATCCACTCGTTCTCTAGTTTTTTCTCCTACACACTACTCCAGCAGCCTTCCAAATTATATTTCATTATCATTTCGGTTGCTGTGGCTACTAGTTCACCGTTAACAATATTATTATTATTATTAATTGTTCTTTGGTAGCTGATATGGTAATTAGATCAAGAGGCCAGAAAAAAGGTGTTATCCCTTACTTTTTGGCAATTTCCATCCAATTGAGAGATAAAAAAAAAATCCCAAATACTCTATTGAGCATCTACAGACCTATTGCTCTGCTATCAGTGATCACGAAGGTCATGGAAAGAGATATCATTATTAAGTTCATGAAATATTTGGATCGCTCAGGAATTCCTAACGATCTGCTTGCTTCTGTGTGTCTGATATTATAAGGGTTTTTACACATTAATCTGAACATAGGAAAGATACAAAAATAATACCATTCGATAATAAGGCGCCTCTATGCAGAAAAGAACCAACAAAAAAAATATAATTCAGTAATGGAGTAATAATGAAAAATGGATTATATGATCCAATCTTCCGCATAACCTCATAAACCAAAAACATTGTCGTCGGTAAAGATCCAATGGAAAAAAAATTGGGTGATCTAGCATTCGCTGTTGAGTGACAGGAACCATGAAACCGGTACGTAGGTGTTTCACCATGTAAATCGAGATACAATTCAGGCTTTGATATTAAATGAAAACTGCAAAATAGTTCTTGTAGAAAACTCTGACAAGTATCAAACAGATGTAATTCAACTGTTGTATGGGGTAGTTGTATTCTGTTGAATACTTGCCGATCAAAATATCTATTTTACAGGATTAAATGGAAGATATGATTCAATAATCCGTTTTTTAATTATTAAATAATGTTTTTCCGTCAGGTAGTGTCGTCCACTTTCTATGATAAGTGTACTACTGAATCAAACATGAACCTGAAGCTGGCAGCTTGAGTTAGCAGCCTGCCAGGGCGGAACTGGCCCGAGCGCCGGAACAATCAGCATGTGCATTGGAAACACTTAAAATTTGATTGCATTCTTACGCAACGGTGTATTTTGTTCAAATTTTTTGTGAAGAACAAATACAAACCAGTTAAGTGCACAACGGTATAGCAATCGTGTTACAATGGCAATAACATAACGAAAAAAATCGCAAACTCCAGATATTCCTAAACTTTGAAATATTCAAATACAATTTTCACTCACGACCTTATGCAACGGTGGAATTTGTTCAAAATGTTTGTGAACAACAAATGAATATCGGTCAACTGGATAATGGTATAGCAGCCGAGTTAGGATGTCACGAACATAACCCAAAAAAATGCCAAACTTCAGAAATTTCGAAACATTCAAATATAATTTCCGCTCACGACCTTATGCAAAGGTGGAATTTGTTTAAACTTTTTGTAAATGACAAATGAATATCAGTCAACTGGATAATGATATAGCAGCAGAGTTAGGATGTCACGAACATAACCAAAAAAAATGCCAAACTTCAGAAATTTCGAAACATTCAAATATAATTTCCGCTCACGACCTTATGCAAAGGTGAAATTTGTTTAAACTTTTTGTAAATGACAAATGAATATTAGTCAACTGGATAATGGTATAGCAGCCGAGTTAGGATGTCACTAACATAATGAAAAAAAAATGTCAAACTTCAGAAATTTCGAAACATTCGAATATAATTTCCACTCACGACCTTATGCAACGGGTGATTTTTTAAAACTTTTTGTAAAGAATAAATAAATATCATTCGAGTGGACAATCGTATAGCAGCCAAGTAAGGATGGCACTAACATTAGGATAAGAAATGCCAAACCTCAGAAATTTCGAATATAATTTCCACTCCCGGCCATCTGGGAAAACATAAATATATAATTCAAAATCCAGAATTCACTTGAGCATGAGCAAACTCAAGTTATTGATGAAACACCTGTAAGTGTTGTCGGCAATTGACCCAGATATAATCAGCTCATTAAGAACCCTGTAGAGAGGTGCAGTACAAATACATTAACTCACTTATTGATGAACATATTTTAATTGAGCAAGAAAATAACCACAAAAGTTACCCCTAAAATCAGCCTATCAACCCAAAACCTAGTGTAGAGGAACAGGTACCAATACCGTCATTAACCCTTTCCGGTCCTTTGTTAGGGCAGCCACGACAGTAAAAATAAAATATTTGGACCGCAAAGGATTAAGACGATCACAATCAATAGTTTACCCATTGATTAGCAATGTTGTCACTAACATATTGGTACAAATATATTCATTAACATGATCAAATCGGATATAAAAGACAACTACCAGTATGCATTGATCAGTTAACTAGTCAACCTGATAGTGACGTATTAGCTGTCAAGTTTGAATATATCCTACTAGTGAAGTTTAGTGAATACATTAAAACAAATTATACTCGTAAGTATACTACCATATTGAAGGTATATATATATATATATATATATATATATATATATATATATATATATATATATATATATATATATATATATATATATATATATATATATATATTTATATATATATATATATTTTCGATATGTTCAAGCAACGGAAGATAACACCTGAAGAAATAGCTAATGCTATAATACAACAGGCTAAATATAGTGATACATCGACAGAACAGTTGATGATTGACTTACATTCGTGTGACAAAGCTCTCTGGTTCATTATTAGTCAGTCAATTATGCCCGATATTTCTGATGAAAGAACTTTGGACAAATACTGGAAGAAATGTTATTTAACTTTCACGTCCCATCATGAACAAATTCAGAATCTCATTAATGGGACAATTATTGAGCAGTTACCTGCTGCAATATTCGAGAAAGAAAAGGTTCTCATGGAAAATCGTTCTGTACATGACCTTCTGGTAACTGATCTCGAAAAAGATATAATCGGAGGCTCTTGTTCCACATCATACGATGAATCTGACTCCAAGCCGAGCGAAGGGAACCAAAGTATAAATTGCCAAACTTTTGTTGAAGATGAGATTGTAGAAAAGCCAATGCCATTGAATGCTTTGAAGAAGTCACCCACTAAAATCAACATCCAATGGACCGAAGACTCGCCAATAGTCCTAATGCCAGACTTTTGGGAAAAATATGAAGAAGTTAGCAGCCAGCCCTTGAAACATGGATGGTGTGATACCATCAATGATGTATTCTCGAAGGAATATCCGCATTGTGTTTTATCTTTTAAGTGGCATAAATTCTATGATGATGAAAAAAACCGGAGCATTTATTTCCACGCGGCTGCGCGGTGCAAACACTCCAGCTGCACAAAATTTAAATTCATGTGGAGCAGAAGCTTTGTAAGCCTTTTAGCGACACCAAGGTGAGAGTCTTTCGTGAAAGTGAAATTAAGCACACAGGAGAACGGCATAGAAGGTTTATTCGAGAATATCAACGGAAAATTTTTGGAAAGGACCTGCAATCTGAATCAGCATTATCGCTGAAGCTGAAGCAGTTGAATAAGGCCTCACTTGATACTCTGGAAGCTGGAAATCTCAATGCAGTGGCAAGTTCATCAATTTTACACAAAATTGCCAGTGAGCAGCGTTTGAAAGACAATCTCGACAAAGATTTCGGTAAGTACATGGAGAAATTACGTAGAGAGTATAGAGATGCTTATGGAACAAGAGTGAAAGGATACATTCAGTATATCGCTTTGTTCCCCTTAACAACTATTTTATTCATGGAACAGCAGTTATTGTATTTGAATTCCCTGCATAAGGTTTTTTTACATTTAGATGCTACAGGATCAATTGTGGCTCAGCCACCATATGCAGACGAGCACATGACAATTTATTATTATGTTCTTATATTGCCAGGCTCTTCGGAAGATGGTCCTTTACCCGTGGCTGAGTGTTTCACATCTAAACATGATGAAACAGCCATAACACATTTTTTGTCTGTTTTTCTCGATGGCTTGGAAGATGTGTCCCACTCCACACATATACAAAAAGTAGAAACAGATTTTAGTTTGGTACTACTGAAATCAGCATGCACAGCTTTCAATAAAGTAGATTTATATGATTATATGAATATGCTTTATAGAGAAGTAGAGCAAGCGAAGGTGATGAGGAGGCCTGTTACAATTCTCCATATCTGTTCCTCACATTTAATCAAAACAGTATGGAAAAAAATTAAGACGTGTTTCGATAATAAACGTGGACACGAAAAGCAACGTTCCGTTGCTGGGGCATTAATGGGGAAACTTGTACATACCAAAAATATATCTTCGGCTTACCGTACTTTTACGTCGCTCATAAAAATATTCGGTTTATAATACAAGTGTCAAAACTTTGATGATTTGTTGAATGAACATATCTTGTCCGAAACTGATAGTGAATGTGAAGAATCAATTCATGCAGATGAACACTTCGATGTACACCGAACGAAAAGGAAATCATCGCTTTACTTTCATCACTTTAATGCAATAAAAGTAGACATAATTGAAAATACTAGTTGTTCAACAACATTGAATGAATATTTTTCGCAATCATTTATCGATTATGTACTAGACTTTCTCCTTCCATACTTTTCATTATGGTCTGCTGTTGGCATATCCAGATTCGGGCTGAGCAGGGACCGTAATGCTCCGGTGGAGAACTACTTCAAGATCTATAAACATCAAATCCTCAGAGGTCAAACACGGATTTCCTTACCAAGACTAATTCAAATGGCCGAACCCTTTTTACATGCCAGAATGAAGGAAAGATCAGTGTCACTGAAAACAACACGGCAGAAAATAAAGAAAAGGGAGGTGGAGGTTTGGCAGCGGCGTAAAACTGGGAGGGTAAACCGTTTTTTGGCAATGAGTAAGATGACCAAGATTGTTCATCCACAAGTCAGTGATCAATGTGATATTGAGATTCCGCCCCAAACATCATTTTCTAAGGACCAATATACGACCGAGGGTAACCAACGCACTTCAACTCCGACGCCGTCGGTCGAAATTGTCCCAGAAGTCAGAGCTAAGACGAGTGGGTTGGATAAAGACAATTGTGAATATATATTCGATCCACAACGCTCATATCCCGTTGGTTTCCCACACGTGAGTAGAAATATCAATGGTATCGTTCTAGATGAAATGAGTTTTAGAACATTAATGCCCTTCAGAAACACCGATCAGTGGCTGGATGATAGCGTTATAAACAGTTTTATGAGTTTACTGCACCCTATAGCTCAGCGAAAAAATATTACGTTGCTATGTTTCGACACGTTTTTTGCTCAGAGTATATTGCTAAGAGGATATGTCAGTAATGGATTTCTGAAATGGGTGAAAACATCGTCGATTGGTTCCAAAAATGTATGGTTCATTCCCATTAACGAAAGAAATCATTGGACATTATTAGCGGTTATAATTAATCAAAAAATGTTGGTGTATTTTGATTCTTTGCATGGTCCACCTCCAAAAAATATTACAAATGCAGTTTTCTGCCTGCTAGAAGAACAACTTGCGGAAACCTTCTCTTTCAGCGAGTGGACTATTTATGCTCCATCGGATATTCCTTCACAAATATCTGATGAATTTGGAATTGGTGGTAATTGTGGTGTTCATGTTTGTTGTTGGGCTCTCACAATGGCATCCTGCTCTTACATTCATTTTACTGAAAAGGACATGGATAAAGCCCGCATTGGCATTGTAAATTTTTTATGTAATAGCGTCATAGACAAAAAAAGTGAACTAAAACTGACCAATACAAGAAATCGACTTCTTGTAGATGGGGAGTTGGGAAAGGGGACGATGACACTGGACAAAAACTTCGTAGTAAGAAAGGTGCCTCCAATGGGATTTATGACAACAACAGATTTTTGTTCCAGCCTCAGTTTCTTAATGCCCCAAGCGATTATTCAAACGAGATATCAAAGCCGATATACCTGAATAGATTCATATATAACCATTTACCAAAAGATGTTCGAGATGGAGACAATTTTTTTGCATTCAAAAGGAAACTGAGAGTGTTTTTCGTTGAACGAAGTTTTTTATAATATAAATCAATATGTATCCCTTGACAAGACTGTGATTTAATTTTTTTTAATGATTTTAATATCTTTAATGTGATCTGAATGTTCCTGGTAATGTTCTTTATACCATATGTATTTTATGACTTGTCTGATGTCACTATTGTGATCTAAAATATGAATAAACTATCTATCTATCTGTCTATCTATCTATCTATCTATCTATCTATGCATGTGAACCTCAATTCATTTGTCATTTACAAAAAGTTTAAACAAATTCCACCTTTGCATAAGGTCGTGAGCGGAAATTATATTCGAATATTTCGAAATTTCTGAAGTTAGGCATTTTTTTGGGTTATGTTCGTGACATCCTAACTCGGCTGCTATACCATTATCCAGTTGACTGATATTCATTTGTCATTTACAAAAAGTTTAAACAAATTCAACCTTTGCATAAGGTCGTGAGCGGAAATTATATTTGAATGTTTCGAAATTTCTGTAGTTTGGCATTTTTTTTGGTTATGTTCGTGACATCCTAACTCGGCTGCTATACCATTATCCAGTTGACTGATATTCATTTGTCATTTACAAAAAGTTTAAACAAATTCCACCTTTGCATAAGGTCGTGAGCGGAAATTATATTTGAATGTTTCGAAATTTCTGAAGTTTGGCATTTTTTTTCATTATGTTAGTGACATCCTAACTCGGCTGTTATACCATTATCCAGTTGACTTATATTCATTTGTCATTTACAAAAAGTTTAAACAAATTCCACCTTTGCATAAGGTCGTGAGCGGAAATTATATTTGAATGTTTCGAAATTTCTGAAGTTTGGCATTTTTTTTGGTTATGTTCGTGACATCCTAACTCAGCTGCTATACCATTATCCAGTTGACTGATATTCATTTATCATTCACAAAAAGTTTAAACAAATTCCACCTTTGCATAAGGTCGTGAGCGGAAATTATATTTGAATGTTTCGAAATTTCTGAAGTTTGGCATTTTTTTTTCATTATGTTAGTGACATCCTAACTCGGCTGCTATACTATTATCCAGTTGACTGATATTCATATATCATTTACAAAAAGCTTGAACAAATTCCACCTTTGCATAAGGTCGTGAGCGGAAATTATATTTGAATGTTTCGAAATTTCTGAAGTTTGGCATTTTTTTTTGTTATGTTCGTGACATTCTAACTCGGCTGCTATACCATTATCCAGTTGACTGATATTCATTTGTCATTTACAAAAAGTTTAAACAAATTCCACCTTTGCATAAGGTCGTGAGCGGAAATTATATTTGAATGTTTCGAAATTTCTGAAGTTTGGCATTTTTTTTTGGTTATGTTCGTGACATCATAACTCGGCTGCTATAATCTCGATCTTCTGCTGACAAGTGTTCAAATAATTCTCCTGCATCGTAGTTTGCTACCCATCTAAAAGGTTCACAGGTTCCAATGATGTCGCATTCTTTAACTGTGATTTCTTCGGAATACACGAAGGCAACTCTCACAGGGATAGCTTGTTTTGTCTTTACCAGGGTTTGTGCAAGAACCAAATTGCTGAGGGATTCATCACATGGCTGTACTATTCCAATGCAGCACCCATGGTCTTCGTTTAATTTGGCACCAACTACTTTCTCCGAAAATCCAAGAATTTTCACAGTTTTCACTAACCGCAGTTTCACAAGCATCGTCATTTCTGTTAAAGTTCATAATGCTCTTTTCATTGTCGAATGAAAACCCTTACTCATTGATCAAATCCATTCCAAGTATGAATTCATCTTCTATATCTGCGACGTACACAGTATCTATGATAATGAGTCGCCCAAGAACCAGTGTAATCTCAGCCACTCCTCGGATAGGTGCATTTTCACCAGTAACTGTTCGAAGCACGAAATTGGAAGAGATAGGTTTCACACTTTGTGGCCGGAGAATGTCACTGCGTACCAAAGAAACAGCAGCACCGGTGTCCATGGTGCATATGACGTCTATTGCATTCAATGTTCCCGAAATGGTGAGGCTATCGGTTGTTCTTCTTGACCTGTCAACATATATGACCCTGGGGGCTTCATTATTGCCAGCCAACATGCGCCCCGATATGCTGGCTAATTCCAGTTTTCCTGCCGCCAATTTGAGGACTCGCTGGTAGATCTTGTCCTCACAAGTAATTAGGAACGTTATGGCATCTTTGTAGGTAAGTTGGATCGTGATGGATCCCAATTTTCCACATATATAGCATCCCCTGTTCTTTTGCGTGTTGAAGGCCGCCAGAGACCGTACCAAGGCATCACTACTCCTCTTGAAATGAGTCAGTCGCAGAGTCCTTTGGATTTCAGTGTCTTTCAGTCCATCTATGAATAACGGCACCACTAGCTGTTCCTTGAAATCTCCGGGTGCCTCTGGGTATGCCAGCTGGATTGGGCTTCTCGCATCTACTTCGAATTCTTGCAGACTCTCACCTGATTTTTGAGTGCGTGTTTTCATTCGAGCCCTGTACAGCTGTTCTCGATGTTGATCGCCATACCGCAACTCGAATGCAGCAACCAGATCTTCATTGTTATTTTGCTGTTCGATGGGTATCGTTTGCAACATACCCAAAGCTGTCCCTCTCAAAGCTACAATGAGTGCCGTAGCTCTTTCTTCTTCGCCCCATCCATTAGCCATTGCCGCAGTTTCAAATTGTCGGCGATACATGGACCAAGAGGACTGTCCATCAAAAGTCGAGGGTTTTACGGAAATTCTTGATGTGGCAACCTTGTCTCTACGATCCTGGTGATTGAGAAGAGCTATCTGTTTTTCGAGTCCTTTCCCTCCTTTCGATTTTCTTGACGTCTTCCTTCAGTTCTTTTTTCAATTCTTCCATTTGTACTTCGTTTTTACGTGATACATATTCGAAGAACCTTTCTTGATGTTCTAAAATGTTCTGAAGGTCTGTTTTCCGTTGTATTTCTTTTTGTTCCAATTCATTCTTTTATTATTCAAGAATTTTCTGAAGTGCTTCTTCTCGTTCCTTCTTCTCGTCTTCTCGAATTTTCTGGAATGCTTCTTCTCGTGCTCTCTTTTCATCTTCTTGTTCTTTATTTCCGTATTCTACAATTTTCTGGACTGCTTCTTTTCGTGCTCTCTTTTCATCTTCTCGTTCTTTCTATTCACCTTCTAGAATTTTCTGGAGTGTTTCTTCTCGTTCTCTCTTTTCATCTTCTCGCCCTCATCTCTGTACTTGTTTTTCCTCCTGCCGTTGCTTTTTCTCTTCTTGTTTCTCCTCCTGTCGTCTTCTTTCCAAATCCGCAAAATGATTTTGAATAAATTTTACTATGTCCTTCATCGTGTCGTACGATGTACTCCTCGTAATCACCATAAATTGTTTTTACTCATCACCAATATCCTACATCCTGGGTTCGTATTTCTGCATAATACTCCGATCCATACTAAACTGTATTTATTAACTTCTGTACAAATACAACACACTCACTAATAATTCAAAACACCTCGACTTTCTTCTTACTTGGAACTTATAACCTTTTAACATTCAACATTTATTCATTCATTCGAGTGAAATGCGTCGTCATTATATAGCTAAACTTCAGTTCACGAATTTTCGACTTCCATCGATCGATCCAGAAAAATCATCATTCATCTGCGCGGCGCGCTGTGAAATTTCTCGATGCGGCGGACGGCCTTTGTCATGCAATTGGGCTTAATACTAGTCGGAAGTATAGTCGAAGCAAACGATATTGTGCACACTTAAAGCTGGCGGCACTATCAAAGGAAAAAAAAGGTCGTAAAAATGAACCGGCAGAGAATTAGTCAACGTGGACTGTCGAATTGGCGTTTCGTATTGGATAGCTTGTTCTAACCAGGTCTTATGATTGGCTGAAGAGACATAAAATTAATATTGAAGTATTGTCACGGTGACCAATAGAAATCGCGGAAGGTTATCGCCGTCGTGTCATCGATGTTTAGTTCAGGAACTGATCACATTGGAGTGCTGAAATTTGAGATTGTTGCTGTTTTATTTTGTAGGTCCCCAACTACAATTACCTACTTCAAAATTTTTGTTTATTATCTGTTTGAAATGTGGCATCCTTGGACAAGTCCTGTAATTGAAAATAATGAGTGTAATAATAACGCTGACGTTTTCCAGTGCAGTGATTCCGATAGCGATTGTGAACAATGCGAAAAAGAGATACCACCAGTGAATAAGATTCGAATGCATTTGAATATTGAAACACGGGAAGTATGTTTCAATGTATATAAGAATCTGAACCATAAGTTTGGTTTCCAGGGAAACAAATTATTACAAGCAACATCTGATTTAACCGAAATTCCTTTTTCAACTGTACGTAAAATAGTCAAAAATAAACCTTATGAACGCAAGAAACGATGTGGTAAAGGATTATCGAAACCATTAGATGTTCATCTGATAAAAGCATTGAAAAAAACAATATACGACAGTTACGAAAGCAATGAGATACCTACCATTGAAGTTATAAGAAAGAAATTGAATACTGCCGGCCATAACGTGAACTGCTGTGATAAAACTTTTCAGAATTGGATAAAGAAAATGGGATTTAAATTCAAAACAATAAATAAACATCAAGCAGTTATGGAAAGCAGAAGAATAGTAGATTTACATAATAGTTACTTGGAACAAATAACTAAATATAGACAAGAACATAGGAAAATTATCTATTTGGACGAAACCTGGTATGACACACACGACACAGTTAGGAAAAGATGGACTGATGGTTCAAGAATGTGTACGCCTAAAATGCCTGCAAACAAAGGATCGCGACTAATCATTGTGCATTGCGGAGGAAGTGAAGGATGGGTTCCGAATGCTTTGAAATTATGTGGAAAAAACTTGAGGACTGCAATGTTGACTATCATAAAAACATGGAAGCTAATATTTTCGAGGAATGGTTTGAAAACACATTGATCTCAAATTAGGATACAAATAGTGTGATAGTTCTTGACAATGCTTTATATCATTCGCGACAACTCATCAAAGTGCCGAATAAAAACTCAAGGAAAGATGAAATACAGAGTTTTTTAATGGACAATAATTTGTATTTTGAAGACTGCTACACGAAAAAACAACTACTTGAAGTTTTACAGACAAAGAAATTTGAAAAAGTAGACGCCCTTGAGCGTATTGCTGAAAAGCATGGACACACTATATTGAGACTTCCCCCTTATTTTTGTGTTTTCAATCCCATAGAGTTAATTTGGGGAAAATTGAAACAAAGCATTAGGCGAAAAAATACTTTTCCAAAATTCGATAAGAAGGTAATTGAGCTTATTAAAGAAGAAGTAACTGATATTACCATAGAAGACTGGCAAGTTGAAAAGGACTGCATGAAGATTGGACACTTCCATATTAATGGTGGAAATAAATTTATTATAGATTATAGATTATAGATGACAGTAATAGCGAAGAAGAAAATATGGAAGAAGGAGTATTAGAACCGTTCGAAGAAAATTAGCTAAGTGTTTTTAAAGTGAATAATCTAGAAATATGTGAGTTAGAAAAATTTATAGTTATTCTATGCGTTTTAGGATGTTGCTATAATTGATATTTGAGAATTATTCTTTTTGAAATATTTAGTGTTTTTTCAATATAGGTAACCCGTTTATTTTAATTCCTACCGTTCCACCCACATATCTGGATGAATTTTCCACTTCACACTTCTTTTCAGGTGAGAAAAGTGCTCTCACATACCATATTGCTATTGTGAGTCTTACATATTCAGAAATAATTTTTTAATCACGAAATTCATTAGCTCCCGTACTATATTCTTAAAGGGGAACTGTATCGTTTACTTGGACTATACAAAAAATTGCCACTAGATGGTAAGGACATTCAAATGGCGGAAATTAATTCTCATAAGCACAACATGTAAACATGCAAGCACTGAATTTGAAATTACATCATGAATATGCTGATATTTAGGAATTATTGAATTCCACACTAAGAACAATATATGTAGCCCTATAAATGCAATAAAAATAATCCGAACAACCCATAATTATACCCATGTAAGACTATTTAAAAGTAGTGTAATTTTCAGAATATTCCAATTTTTATCATACAATGATGCCAAGTGTCAGTATAATTTGGATATTTTGGACGATATTTAACAGATTTCCACACAGTTCAACATTTTCATGAACTTTGGCAAGCCAAATAATCATGAAATCATTGAAATCACCATAAGAAGTATCAATAGTTCATGTGCAAATTGATAACAAAATTATTGGTGGTAACTGGAATGGCACCCGTACATATTATGAACTTTTGGAGTATTAACTTGGCAACACCGACAAAAGTTGTTGATAGTGTCAGATGTGATGTTTTGTGGTTAGAATTTGGGAACGAAGGACGAAGGTGGAGAATCTCATTTTCTCATTATTCTTTATTCAGTTGAGCATCGAGTATCTGGTTAAGTCGAGTTATAAATATCAAAATGGTGAAACATTGTTCATATGGATTGTATTCGTCCGACAGCAGATATCCCAAGGATGGTATATTCTTTATTCGATTTCCGAAGCCATGGATTGATTTGCCAAAATGCAAGCGATGGCTTTCATCCTGTGGAAGGAAAAATTTCGAAGTGAAGAATATTAGTAATAGTACTTATATTTTTTTCCTTCATTTTGTTGGTGAAAATGGACCTACTGTAGAAGATCCGGATCCTGTTTCAAATGTAAATTACTAATATAAATAGATTTATTTTGATTCATCATTCTATTATCTACCTTTAAATTTTAGAAGTCTATCGAGTCTTCTGAGAAATCATCTCGGAAGAGAAGAAGACAGCCATCCTCACACACTGATGAAACTTCAGAACCATCATGGATAAAATACCTGAGAAGTGACAATATCAACAGTAGCAAAAAGTCATTCAGTGAAAATGTCCAGGTAGATGAGGTCAAGGCAACAGATATTGAAGTAAAGAATGTTGAGGAAAAGAAAGTCCAAGCAGATGATGTTGTTGCCAATTTTAATCAAGATGAATCACGTGAACCTGTAGTGCATGGGACTATTTCTTGTGATAATATTGAAAAAAGCTCACAAACTGGTATTGAAGTGGAAAATCCTTTTATTCGAAAAATGCAAGCTGAAATAGCAATTCTCAAGGATAATTTAATAGTTGCTGCAGTCAGATTTTCAAGTATCGCCACAAATGATAAGAAATTCAAATTTTATACTGGACTTGCTTTACAGCAGTTTGAAGCTCTGTGGGAATTTTTAGATGAAAATAAAAATAGTTTGAAGGTGTGGTCTGGAAAAAATAGTAAAAGGGGAGTGTCATTACCAAAGAAAAAATTATCTCCAAAAGACCAACTGTTGATTTGCCTAATGCGCCTCAGATGTGGATTTCTAGAGCAAGACATAGCATACCGCTTTAATGTGAATCAAGAAATGGTCCCTAGAATTATAATAACTTGGATCCAATATTTGTTTCACTACTTTAAACAATTGGATAGTTTTCCTTCCAAAGAGAGAATTTAAAAAAATCCACAACCTAAGGTATTCAAAAGATTCAAGAATCTTAGATTATCGTGAGCAGGGAAATATGTACTCTAGTTACAAGGCACATTCTACTTTCAAGTTTATTTTGGGAATCATACCTACAGGAGGTATCTGCTTTGTGTCTGAAGCCTTTGAAGGGTCAATCAGTGACAGAGAAATATTTATTAAAAGTGGATTGTTTGATAAACTTGAATATAAAGATAAAGGATTTAATGTACAGGATATATGTAATCAAAAGAGTATTGATGTTTATATGCCCCCTTTTCTCAAATACAGACCACCCAGTTAACACAAACCTCTAGGCGATGTCGCTTTCTTGATTATTGTGGTAACAGTATGAGTTACTTATATACATTGCTGTACCGCTTTGTGATGCCAAATATTATGAATTGTTCACAATTTTCTTCTCGTTAATATCGCTTCGAGGTAGAAAATGTGCAGAAAATTGCGAAGCACATTGACATAAATTTTGATTTCATTGCTGAAGCTGTGACCTCAATAACCGGCATTGAGCGTTGTTTATCCAGACTTTTGAGAGTCGGGTGTAAAACTTGTAGGTATTGGGTTGATGGCACGGCATCATTTCATCAATATTCTATAAACATTCGTGATAGTGTTCAGTGTTCTGTTTGATTATCTCTCTTCCAATAGTTAATTCAAGTGTGTTTGTTAACATATCACCCAAGCAGATTTCTTAGTATCTCTTCCAGAAAAAGAACGGTAAGTGAAACGATATATTCAGTGTTTTGAAAATTCGGCATTTTCAGATTAGGTGCTGATTCCGTCGGGAGGAAAATGCTGTACAAAGAACTGGAATTGATTTTTAGTATTTCTGTTTTTCAAAATTTTGTTTTTGTTATGATTTAGGTTTAACTAGTGTTTTAAATGCTTTGTTTATCAAAAGTTTATATTATGAAATCAACTCTCGTATTTGTTTTCTAGCATCCCATGTTACATAAACCATAATTCATTACCTTTTCCTTTGGATAATAAAATTGAGGTATCATTTCTAAACAGGGCAAAATTTGTTTCAGCCTCGAATTTTCCATATTTCTTATTTATTCAGGTTGAATATTGATGAGGCAGTGATTTGATTCAACAGGGAGGTGTTATATCGGCATGTAATTTGCAAAGTAAGTGCAGAACAATTGATTGGTATATAGTGATTAAGTTTTAAAAGAATCACAATTAGCACGTTGGTTTAAATTTTGAAATGTCTAAACATTTCACTATCTTTTTCCTGTTTATTTCATACCTTAATGTGTGAATGAATGTATAAAAAATTTGATAGATTACATCGAATTTAGCATGCTGCAAATTATATTTAACGAATTTGAAAATTGAAGTTCTGAAATTAATCTGTTTATCACAATTATTGCTGTTTTACATGTTTCTGTTCATTATGAATTCGAAATACATGAAACTCTCGAAGAGTCTGAACGAGTAACAGGCGAGTTTTACTGTTATCCACAATTAAAACCTACAAAATCACACCTATGAATTCATTATAGAATTCTAAATTTAAAGTGTTTGTGACATATAAGAGAGTCAGAAAGTGAGGCGCATTTTCAAAGAAGTACCAGTTAATTCAATTTCACATTGAAACGTTAATTGATCTTGATTTGCATTCGATTTCGCAGTATAAATAGAAACTCACATTGGGCTAGTTTCGAGTCACATTTGGCATCACAATTTGATGTCTCAAAATGACCAACGAGGCACCGAATAGATGTTTTCGCGATAGTAATGGAAGATACTTTTCGATTCACTGATGTGATCTGAAACATGAAAGTGAAGCCCACTACCATCTCTGAGATCATTTCGTGTTAACTGGGCACAGTTGACTGCAGAGGAAGTTCAGTTAACAAAGAACATAGCATCTGCTAGAATTCACGTAGAAAGGTGTGTTGGTGCTATGAAACAGTTCAGATTGTTGCAGAAAACTATTCCAAAAAATCTCATACCCATTATTTCCCAAACAGTGTTTGTCATTTCTTGTTTAGTTAATTTACGGAAGCCCTTGGTCTCCTAAATATTTCATAATGTGAAACAATAATTTGGACATGTATTCCAAAAGGATTTTTATTATTCAAACCTTATAGTTTTGTTTTTTACAATTAACAGATTCAATGATTTTCATATCCTAAACAGTATCTATAGAGCGTTTTGTTCCTAATCAGCAATATGCTGGTGACGGAACATTACAACCTTATTCTCAATGTAGTCATAAATTTTTTCTCTTTTATTACAAACAATAAAATTTTTTGTGAAGCAGTATTGCAACAATATAATTTAACAATTGGTAACTGCTGTACATCATTTTAATATATATTACTGAATACATAATATTCACAACAGCATGGATTTCGATGAGTTTTGTGCTGGATCAGGGTTACTTAGGAAGAAGAATAACTGTCTTTGTTTTTCAGGGGATTTGGCAATGAATTGAATGTTTCTAGACATTTGCATTGAGTGCTTTATTCGTTTTTATATTTGATAAGGAGAAGTTATTTTGATTTCTAGTCTGAAATGTGTGGGTTTCGCTAAGTTGATTGTAGGATTACATTGTTTAAAAAAGTTTCTGGATTATATAGCTATATAAGCATTGTTCTACTTGTAATATTTGTTCCAAATGTATTATTTCTGTTTCTGTATATATTGTTTCTGTATGTGTTCTGTAATTAAATCCAAATAAAGATTTCACTACTTTATTTTGAAGGGTCTTTATTTTCTCAAACTGTGTTCTGTGTTGGTGTACATATACCCCAGGTTGTTAAAACAGTAGTTTTATATTTAAATATGAGAATTACTTTTGGGCAATATGTTCTTGAGCAGATGTGATATTTTTTCACATTTTTCATAAATTGTATCATTGTTTAGGAAATTATTAAGTCAACTTCAGGTGTTAGATGAAGCATCAACTTTCATGAAGAACAAAACTTGCTGATGAATGTATGAAGTGAAAATAAATTATTTTGCAACTTCCTGAGAAGTAGGTGTGTTTGAACAATTGTCGGATGTAATCACAAAAGAAAAAACAACATATTTTCAAAAACGTATATTCTCAAGAATTATCATACACAATCAAAGCAAAATCTTACTCTATAAAAAATAATGGTAAATCCCTTGTAAGTCTCATTTCCAGAAATTCTGGAATAAGAACTCCTTCATGAATGGAAGAAGCTTTTTTTATAACTTCATCTATGAAACCATGGTCCAAAAATATTCTTTCAGTTAATACACCACTTGGAGTCCAAATGATAAAATCACACCAATCTACTTGTAAAATGACCATGCTTGTTTGCACCAGTTAATAGTAGGAATAATTATCTCTCAATTTAATTTTTCCATTTTCTATAGTATAGCATAATTTTTTATTAAAAATTTCCATTGGAGTACAACTCTTCAAGACATAAGGGCATTTAATCTCTATCATACCTATTAAAGTATCAACGTTGTCATAAACGAGGCCATCAGGGCTGCATACTATGCCAGGATATTTTTTGTTCACTAAAAAACCAAATTTTCTCAATTTGGAATTAAAATGATTTTGATAAAAATTAAATGCATCTATTTCATGTTCTCTTCCCCATTTTATGGCAGGTAAATGTTCTTAGCTTTGACTACAAGCCAACAATTTCTTATAAATTAAATTTTTGTAGCTTTTAGTCACAAAAAAAGTTTTCATTTCAGAAGCAGTTATAAAAGTTCTCCTATAACGAAGCCATTCATCAGAATTTTGTTGATGACATAATTCCTTGACACCATCTTGAACATGAAGACTGTCAATGACAAATTTCACTCTTTGTAATAGATTTAACAACAGATATTCGTCCAAGTCATAATCATCATATCTGATAGATATCAAATGTTCGTAAGCACTACTCAAATTACGATGATGAATTACTTCTAATAATTTAACATTAATATTTTGTGAATATGGCATTACAGGATGTCTTCTTGGATCAAATGATATAAATCTCTTCTTATTTTCTGTGACTGAATCATGGGGACTTAGATATTCTACATCTAAGACTGACTGAGGATGATTTTCAATTAAGCGACCCATATTCCATGTTTTAAAAATAGTAGAAGTGCTAGAAGGGGGATCAAATTTATACACCAAAGTATAATCTTCTAGTGCAAATAACAAGGAAGCTACATGAGAACAAGATTTCCCTGTGCCCGCCTTGCATTCACAGGCAGCATCTATCACCTTACTTGACTCGTTGTTTAGAACTATGAATGGCTTGTAAAGAATTTTCTTGTAACTTGCCTGCACATTGGCTTTCAAATAATAAAATTCAGTATCACCAGCATCACTGATATTCATTACATGACCACTGTTGTAGCTTAGTCATCCTCGTCTAAGCGCTTTACTATTTGATCCAGTATCCACATATGGATCCAGGAGATCTTCAGAATCTGATGAATCTTGCTGTGCTGAGGAATCACATTGTTGACCTACCATCCAAAAGTGGATTAAAGGTAGGGAAACATTTCTTGGTATTGACACTGATGGAAACGGTTTCCATGAACAATTACTAATGTTGTGGCTGACAGGATCAGTAGACTGAGTAGAAGATACCCCAAAACGTTTTTGTCTGTACCAGATGCCACCATCAATTCCAACAAAAATGTTATTTTCATTTTCACTGGCTATACAGTCTTGAACTCTGTAACAAAAAACATAACTGAATATGTACTACAGAAAAATATAAAAGAAATTATAACAATTCTACCCCGATCAAATGATTGGATTTTCGAGTTTTCAATATGTATGTTTCATCCTCGATAAAATCTAATTACTTGATTGGCTCAACACCCTTGTGTGATTCCACTAAACATTTGTATAAAAACTTTTTTATTCGAAAGTCACAAACTCACCTTTTCACTAAGTCTTTCTTCTGTCCACCAACGGGCAAACTTCTACAGCATAACCATCTTTTCAAATCTGCGACGCTATTATCCTCTACTCTCAAATTTTTAAGCTTGGCTCCAGGTACATCATCTTCGTTGAGAATATTCATTGTATTCAACTAAACCCAAACAATCGCCAAGAATACTAACATTTGTTCTAGGTTACTTATCTATTTAAATACTGCAGGCAGCAGGGACTTAGTTTTGTAAAATTAGTGTTATCCGTAATCATCCGATTCTCGGTACAATCCCTTTATTCACTACCTTAATTTTAAGATGTCTAGACATCTTACTTAATTTCTAACCTGAGTTGAATAACAAAACAAATAAGGTTATCAGGTACCTATCAGTTATATTTGAATGACAGGAAATTCACATTTTGCATGGGGTGTCCAACTTGATGACTGAATTTGTCCGAACAATTAAAATAACAGAAAAATGAAATCAACCTAAGGAAGGTATAAATAAAGTCAGGCACTATCTTTAATAAGGGAAATATAAAATATGTTGTACAACTCTCATCATTTTTAACCAGCCGATTTCATAAGATGTAAAAGTAGTAGGCACAAGATCTTTGGACTTTGAGAATAAGCAACATATTATTTACTAAAGTTACTCAATAAGTTAGCGGAAAATACCCTCATTAAAGCATATTTTTAAATGTACCATGGACTTGTTCTACATACATTTCTTATGGAAAATCCTTTCGCGGGAAATCAATGTCCACACGGCTATGGGAGCGCCACCTAGTGAGTACCTATTGAGTTCAGTTGTAATAAGCCCAATTGTTACACTGTAGCATCAACAAAAAAAACAAGGGCGGCGTTCGGAGGTTTGTTTCGAATCGCGTAACAATATCAATACTCTATGTCCTATATTCAGTTATTTACATCATAACGCCGGTTGGCCGATGGCGTATGAACAAGCAGAATCACAAAATAGCATTTTTGTGAAGGATGACTCAACTGTAATTCCTCAACTTATACAATGCTTTCACTCAGCTTACTAATCTATCTCGTATTCTCTAGACAGGTTCTCATGATAGTTCGAAGAACAAGCACTGGTTCACTAATAGATACAATAGCTCTGACCATACTTGTTACTTTCACTCGATTCGAATTCTAGCTTTGGTTGTTTTCGGTTTATGGGCATGGGAAAATCATGTGTGGAAAATGAGATGAATATAATATGCAGTGACTAGACAATTAAAATACTTTCGTTAGGAAGTGGAAATGATGATTCAACATTACCTCTAACTCAAACATGTTCTTCAAATAGTTAGCTTATACTGTAAATTAATTCTGCTCATGTATATGGTTTAAATTGAAATACCCTACGTCCGCTAAACTTCCACCAAAAACTCTTCCAATACCCGCACTGATACCGAAACGCGTTACCCGAGCTTTTCCCGAGCGTTTCAGGAATTAGATCCAAATGAAATTCAAATAGCTGCAATAGATGCCGTCCACATAAGAAAGTGTTTGGAAACGAATGGTCACCATTTTGAACATTTATTGAAATGATTCAGCACCGCTACATCTTCTAGATTTATTAATATACGTTTTCGACACTGATACTTTCAGCTTTCCATGATGATACAAACATTCCAAAATTTCTACTCAATCTGATGAAATTTCTCAAATTAATTCTAGGTGAATCAGCTTACTCTTCATTGAACTCTCGGCATGTTCTGCTGACATTTTGGTTACATTGATCGTAAATGATGAATAAATCCATCAAAACACATTTGAGTGATTATTTTCTGCCATAGTACTTTCACACCTATGCAACTCGAATTCAGAATGACTATGAAGGAATGAAAAAATGTCAGTTCTCAGGTCTCTTATTTATTATTTAATTTTGATATTCGGAGAAACCGTAGACATGTGTTTATATGGAATTTTCACCATTTTAACCTCATTGAAGGTTCTATATTTCGTTACGGCATTCACAAACTAGAAATATTTCTCAAAGGAAGGAGTTTATTGCTACCACCCAATATACTTCGATACAGTTGATTTTCCAAATGGTGCTTGATTCATTATTGGCTATATTTCTAATTTTAATGCTGGACATAAAGTTTTGAGAAAGTTGATAGCCTTCGGCCATGTGTTTTGGTGATGTGATAATATTTCCTAGCGATTCTTTTCACTTTGTCAGAAAGGCCTTATTGATTTATATTTCATTCACATTCATTGTTGTGGCCATATAATTGAAAAGTTAATTTCTGGAAATTTCTCAGATCGTACCAACTCGTCATTTTGATGAAAAGTTGAAACAAATTGGCGTACTCCATAGTCCTGCTATAAATATCATGGTATTTTGCGTGATAACAAAGGGTGGATGTAGGTACAGCTTGGCAATTCAAGCTATGAATTTCGAAAAATGTATGATATGTGCGAATTCAGAGTAGGAAAGTATTCGGATGCTAAAGAAGGTAGTATGATTGTATATTCAGTAATGAAACTTCACAGTGCACTTCGCGATGCGACAGATACAATGAAACTGACCAGTATAGTACCTCATAATTGTTTCGGACTGTACTGAGCTCCTTCTGCTACCGCGCATGGATAGGCGTGGCGATTCCACATTCAGATCTAGATTTGTCAAGCTGAAGGTTGACTAACGTCGATTAAAAACAATTACCTCATCGAAAGCCGGTCCGATACACATCGCGGGTACTAAAGAGCACAAACATTTCCGAGTATGTACAAACAAGTACGAGCAACGAGCCATCGGAGCCCCCACACGCCTTGCACTTTTCATTCGCACATAATCGTGAGTTGGTCAGTTGTTTACTATAGACGAGACTTGAACGTAGAATTAATTTTGAAACGCCAAAATCGTGAACGAAAATTCACTTATTGCGAACTGTGCTACGTACTTTGCACTATCTGCCGGATATCTACTACTTCGACAAGCTAAAAGACGCAAGAGAAGGTGGTGGATCTTATCCCTAAATGAGACTAGAAATTCAAATATTTGGTTGGATTACCACTCCATTTTTACTAAATAATAAACTTCCGTAGAATTCTATTCACTTCTACAAGCCGACTGAGGACAAGGACAAAGCAAAAATAGACTTGTAAAGACTCGCAATTGACACGATGCGTGTGGGAGCTGCGCGTCCATTGGAAATTCAAGTATTCACGAGTATGATTTCACTTCGACTCGGTACAAAGTTACCGACAGTCCGCAAGTAAAGCCGGTCCCAGACACATCGCGAATATTCACAAATACGGTTAATTGCGATATGTGTGGGACGAGATGCTCGCAAATATTTGCTCATCGCACTCGCACTTGCCTATACTTGCCTATACCCGCAAACTGTCGGTAAATTTGTACCAAGGCAAAGGGAATTCATACTCGTGATAACTTGGATATCCAATGGGCGCGCTGCTCCCACACGCATCGTGACAGTTACGAGTCTTCACTAGTATACTTTTAATTTGTCTTTTTCCTCATTTGCCTGTTGGTTTGCAGAAGCGAATGATTGTTAGAAGTTCTCTACTGCCGAAAGCCAGCCTATGATGGTACGTCCAGTATATACCAGCCATGTGTCACGCATCGTCATATGCCGGTTTTTAGGGATCTTCAATAAAAACGTTTGACTGGCGGGAGGCGAGAAAAATAGCATGGGAATGCGAGGTAAGTTGGTGTTGACTCGATAGTTCCCAAGTAGCACACCTATATTGGTAAAATATTGTTGAAATATTGTGAACATATTGGCGAAATATTTGAAATGCAATATTGGTGAGAAAAAAATGTGAACATTCGGCGATATTGGTCCAATATTACTTGAACAATATTGGCGAAATATTCTCGAAGCAATATTGGCTTCAAAATATTCGGCGATATTGGTACAATATCGCTGGTACATTGCCACAATATTCAAACGTTGTATTGCCGAGAAGCAAATGTGAATATTTTGCGAGATTGGTCGAATATTGTTTGGACATTTCAAAAATATTATTGGTGAAATATTCTTGAAGCAATAATGGCCTCAAAACATTTATCGATATTGGTTCAATATCATTTGGATATATGGAAGTGAATATACCTTGCTAAATTATTAAATGTCTTTCAGTTGATCAAGGTGACACCAGAGTCTGCCTTTTGATCGCCATAACCACTGAGTAAGCTGTCTTGAAAACAAGTTATAAGAAGCATTTAATATATTTTCGTAGGTTTTAAAATACGTTCTATATGTAGAGCCATCTAGCGGATGTTTATCTAGGTTAGGTTCATGATATAATTTTAATATGTTTCATTGAATATTCGGCCAATATTCAAAATTCATCTCAATCTAGATGTAGGAAACAATATGGAGACAATATTGTTTTAACGATATCGATAAATATTATTGAACCCATATTGACCCAATATTAATTAATAAGATTTGTTGAATATTGGCGAAATAATATTCAACCAATGTGTGATCACACTTGGATATACAATATAGTTTTTATTCCTAGAATCGATATGAAGGGAATATTGGGATTGCAATATTTATTTTAGATGTTGAAAACAATGTGAAGACAATATTTTTTTATCGATATTGGTTAATATCATTGAACCAATATCGACCCAATATGAGTTATTACAATTTGTTAAATAAAGTTGAAATGATATTCAACCAATGTTCTAACAAACTTGGAAATACAATATAGTTTTTTCCCCTATAATCGATTTGACTGGAATATTTGGATTGCAATATTTATTCTAGATGTGGAAAACAATATATAACCAATATTATATTATCGATATTGGTAGAAATGATTCAACCAATACTGACCCAATATTTCGTGTGATAATCTACATTCAAAACTAGTTCAACCAATAAACCGCCAATATTATTAATATAATATTATTTTTTGAATATTCACCCATATTAGACCAATATTGATTTTTCATTTACAATATATCTATATTGGCCCAATATGGAACCAAGATTCAGCCGATATGATGCACTACCTGGGTTGGTATTGAGTTTCTAAAATTATCGTTCTTGGGTTGATTGTTTAAATAAATAATTTTTGTCGAAGTGATACCTATGGTTGGAATAAAAGGTAGGAGTTGTATTTGTTTGGAATTGCTTGGAATTATCTTTGAAAAATGGATATAATACCTGTTTGATTGAGCAATTGTTGGAGTTTACTTTCAATAAAAGACAAGCAGGTTGTTATTCAGAATCAGTATGTTTTATTATATTTTTCTAGGATGTACTTTCCTCTGCTTGTTGAATATCAAACAAAGAAAATCATGTGGGAGTTCCGTTCGTGGCAGCATAAACATTTTGAAGAATTTGTGTTTTGCTCTTACGATCATTAGTAAGGAGCTTTTCTTCAATACCGAATATTGAATACTTGTTGATATTTGTATTGATGTTTACAAAAGTAGTGTTTTGAAAAGGGGTTTTATTTGGGTATATATTGGTTGTACATGAGTCTCAGCACATTGGAATTGAGTGAATATATTCAGTTTAGCTATCGAAAATTCAAGGACTTGTAACGTGCATGTATGTAAAGTTTCATGTCATTTGGTGATTTGCAACGTGCCTGTGTGAGAAGTTGCATATCACCATTGTATTCATTTCAGCCTGGTGATTTGTAACGTGCCTGTGTGTGAAGTTACCTATTATTGGGATGATTTGAGTGTTTATTGGATTGCAACGTGCCTGTGTGAGAAGTTGGGTGGTAGGCGACAGGCGATGTCACTTGTTTCTGTTTTGCATTGTTTCCTCTATTACTGTTTATACTCAACGCAGGTGGCAGCAGAGGACACGGCGATGTCGCCGAGTGCCACCCGCATCTCCAAATTCTGACAGATATCTCGGCGCCGCTCTGCTGGCACTATTCGCAATTTCTCAGTACCGTTTTGCATTCTTCAGTACGCGCACGTAATAATTATTATTAATATTGGGAATTATGCGCTATCGAATGAAGATCGTGAGATCTCAAAAAGTGAAGTGCAGACAAGACCAGCAATCTTTGAAACTGAATAAGTTACCTACCTTATGGTCACATAATAACCTCTCTGCATGAGTGATTGGCATCTTGCAGGTCTTTTTTCGAAGTAGCTCTGTTTGTATCTTTGTTAAAATAAAGTCAAATGTTCCTTCAGACATCCGCATAAATTCAAAGAACTTTTCAGGATGATTTCTCATATCTCCGTACAGGTGATGAAATTTGCCATATCGACGACGTACTTCAACCTGTCGCCTACCACTTGAGATCTGTAGCCTGTCGCATGGAAGTATAATTGCGGCCTAAGAATCCATTACACCACAGATAGCACAACGTACGCAGCACAGTTCACCATAATAGAATTTTCGTTCATGATTTGCGTTTTAATATTGTTTCACCGTTCGAGTCTCGTTGGTAGTGAACAACTGACCAACCTACATAAAAAGGGGCACGTAAGTGCAACTCCCGATTATTTGCGAAGAAAAACTGCAAGTGGTATGGGAACTCCGATGGCTCGTTGCTCGTACTAGACCATACTCAAAAATGTTTGTGCTCCTTAGTGGTAGTAGAATATTTGCAAATATTGCGATGTGTGTGAAAAGAGATGCTCGCGAATATCTGCTGATCGCACTTACACTTGCCTATACCTGCGGACTGTCGGTAGATTTCAACCTAGTCAAAGGAAATTCATATTCGTGATTACTTGGATTTCCAATGGGCGCGCTGCTCCCACACTTATCGTGTCAATTGCGAGCCTAAACAATTATATTTTCAATTTATCCTTGTCCTCAGTTGGCATGCAGGAGCGAATAAGTGTCTTCGGAAGTTTATTATTGATGAAATATTAATTGGTAGTCACTCGTCCGACCAAATATTTAGGGATAGCATCCACCACCTTCTTCTGCGTCTTTTAGCTTTTCAAAGTAGTGGACATCCGGCTCATAGCACAACGTACGCAGCACAGTTTGCCATGAGATAATTTTTGTTCATGACTTTGGCGTCTCAATATTGTTTCACCGTTCAATTCCCGTCGATAGTGAACAACTGACCAACCTACTCGGTAAGGGCCGTGTGAGTGCAACTCACGATTATTTGCGAATGAAAAGTGCAAGTCATGTGGAAGTTCCGATGGCTCGTTGCTCGTACTTGAACATACTCGGTAATGTGTGTACTCCTTAGTCTCAAGCCGGTCCCAGACACATCGCGAATATTTGAAAATACGAGCACTTGCGATGAGTGTGGGAAGAGATGCTCGCAAATATTTGCTAATTGCACTCGCACTTGCCTATAGTTGCCTTTACCCGCGGACTCTCGGTAAATTTGTACCAGGGTCAAAGGAAATTCATACTCGTGATTACTTGGATTTCCAATAGTCGCGCTGCTCCCACACGCAACGTATCAATTGAGAGTCTATACAAGTAAATTTTTAATTAATCTTTGTCCTCAGTTGGCTTGCAGAAGCGAATAAGTGTCTACGGAAGTTTATTATTCATTAAAAATGGAGTGGTCGTCACTTGTCCGACCAAATATTTGAATTTCTAGTCTTATTTAGGGATAAATCCACCACATTCTCTTACATCTTTTAGCTTTTCGAATCAGTAGATATTCGGCACATAGCACAACGTACGCAGAACAATTTGCCATAAGAGAATTTTCGTTAATGATTTTGGCGTTTTATATTGTTTCATCATTCAAGTCTTTTGGATAGTGAACAACTGACCAACCTACTCGGAAAGTGACGTATGAGTGCAACCTACGATTATTGGCGAATGAAAAGTGCAAGCCGTGTGGGTGCTCTGATGGCTCGTTATTCGTACTTGAACATACTCAGAAATGTTTGTGCTCCTTAGTACTCTCGATGTGTCTGGGATCGGTGAAGCAAATACGAAATTGTTCGAACCACTTTTTTCAGAGTAGCTGCTTCCTATCAGTACGGTCGCTGTTAACTTGATTGTGGAAAATTTCTCCAGTATGAGGTAGATATTTCTGTTGTGATCTTTCCTGCCTCCATTAGGAGTAACTACTTCTAAACCGGTAAATGGGTATTCGCTCTACTTCGAAAAAATTGTTAAATTGTTAAAAAAAAAATTCTGTTAACCAGCTGTCGTCCCCTTACGAACGGCAGCCCTCAGAAGTCGAAACTTGTGCAGTTCAAGGATTACCGAGGTCTTACCTTCTTACTGCAGTCGCCATGGTTGGAACCATCGCCGACTGGCAGCCAAAGTGATTGAAACGATGTCGCTTCAACCACTCGGCTAACTGGCCATATTGTTGGCCCTATCGAAAGAAACAAAGATTGACTTCGAATACATTAGCCCTATGTTAACACAGCCTCGGCGCGTCTTTTGTATTCAGTTCAATATTCTGCGAGGTACTATAGCAAGAAAGTGATCAATTTCTCAAATCTCATCAACTCCAGAGTGCACCTTTCCATAAGATGAAACCAATCCCAGCTCTTCAGTAAATAATTTTTTTAACACTAATGTCGAACACCAAGTCTCACCAGATCGCATTACTTTTTACGAAGTTCCAGCCCACCCTGTTGGTTCACATACCTGCACCATGTCTTGTTCACGCATTCGTGTTATGGGTACCTACAGAACATTATTCAATTTATATCACACTTTCCATAAAAATATTCAGTTTTCTTTCAACAAATATTTTTGGTATACTACTTGGACTATATATTTATATACAATTGAACTTTCTTCTATTTGTCGAAAGAAGTCGTATTTCATAAGATTCGAGACCACTGGTTCCTTTTTCAAACTTACTTCGAAATACTCCGCTTCATTTCAAATGCACTCGATGTCGAAGATATACATTAATCACTGTCCTGAAACCGTGGAAACATTCGCCATCTGAAATTAATGTGTTTTTATTATTGCTATTTTTTTCACCATTCTCTTGCCACAATTTAATGTCGCAAAACTTAAACTATATATTATATGTCTGGAGCGACATGCTGGAATTTCGTCTTGAAACATGGAAAATGAATTGTTCCGATAAAACGCTTTGCTGTGATAAATATACCGTGTGCTCTTTGTATTTTTTCTCCATATCACAATTTTTTATGAAAGTTGAGTACCAAATGTACTGGTTTTCACATAAATCATTTTTATCATAAATTTTACTTTTTCATCGAGTTAACTGATGAATGAAATCAGATTCAACAAATAATTTCCAAAACCAAATCCGAGCTACCACGAAAAACACCTATTATATCCTAAGTGACTACGAAAAAGCCAGATCAGCAGTAATTGATCCAACACCTTCCTAATTCTATTGTTTATTGAAAATTCATAAAGAAAACATCCCAGCAGACGTGTCTACCTGTATATGTGTTCTTCGTACCAGAAAATAACAACCAAGTTGGTCGGTCTAATGGAATATTGTTCAAATTTCAATTAAGAGTACAACTTGAAAAACTCAAGTTTCTTGGTAGGTATAAAAGCAGTATGAAAAAACCAACAAAATCAAAATTACGTCAACATGTTCTGTCATTTGATTCCAAAATCCAATTATTACATTTTGTGTACTAGATGCATCTCATAATGAGTATTCCACTAATCAGTACGAGTTATTGTAAATTTTCTGAAAAAGTGTTCCATACCTTTCCTACCAGTGCCAGAGGTGCGTGAATGAACCATAATTTATTCTACTTCTTAATTTTTTTAACTGTTACCAACCTTGAAAACTTGAAACGCGTGTTTTAATATATTTTCTATACCTGTATGAAATTTTTCAAGGCTTTATTGGTCAGCTTTAACTGAAATCATGCAAACCACGAATTGTATACCATCATCGTTCTCGAAATTCGAAAACACCAACATCAACTAACATAGATATATTCGTCCAAACTGTTTGGAAGTCACTGGTATTCCAAATTCAGAACGAGAGAATTATAATATTCATGAACAGAAACCTACCAGAACTAGATCAAACTCACTCATCAGGCGTTCTGTCAAAATTGTGAGCATCACAATGAGCTATCTTCTAATTATACATGCTCTTAGTAACTTTATATAATTTACTGAGTTTCTGTTATGGACCACATTGAAAGTTCAAAACTCGACGTTTCGGCTTCAGTTTCGAAGCCATTCACAAAAGCCAGTATTTGATAAGGTATCAGGCCCACAAAATGCCTACTTCTTCATGCCAAAAGCTTGATCTGATGTGGTTTCAGGGTCTCAATCTGCTAATTCCTGATCTCAAGATAAATTCCTTTCAATAATTTAACTACCCATTTATTATATATCATATACTTGATACACTAATCCGCTAATCATATTATGTATCCTACCTTAAATTTTTGTCATACTTGAAATCTTCTGATGACCAACAATTTCCAATGGAAAGGCATACTGGGAATGCCTAATTTTCATTATCTTTCATATTCGTGTGAGTAATATTAACAATTGAATTCGTCCAGTACACTGAGGTGATGAACTTGTCTAAATAGACACAAGTTCGAACAAAGTTCGAAAGGTGTGCTCATCTCAGAGGAGAGTTCCATACCAATTGAAAAATTTCGACCAAGTCGAAATACCCTCTCTCCACAGAGAGGGTATTTCGACTTGGTCGAAATTTTTCATTTGTCTAAATAGTTTTGAACTTTTGTCAGCAAATCAAGTCACCGTTCTTCAAAGCATGTTGGGTAACACTCGATGTTTCTATTCTCAAAAATCTAACATTAGCAATATGATCTTTTCAGACCGTGTTTTTATAGCCATTAGTTACAGACTCATTTTTGCAATCCTAACTACTGATTGTATAAATCTTCCACTTTTGTTATATTCATGTTCATACAGAGTTTTCTGAAGAAAACTGGAACAAATCTCAGAAATTGTATTCGATAACTAAATTGAACACGTTCATCTCAAATAAAATCATAATTTCAGAAAAGATTCGATACAGTAGTTCGAGAAAAATGTTATGCAATTTTTTGAGCCATTTTGATCTCTCTAAGATTGTCTTTTATCATAGTTCAAGAGAGCGTGATGAAGTAGGTATACAGCTGGTTCAAAATTCTTGTGTTCTGCAGCTTTATAGATTACCTGAAGAGTATTCCTATGAAATGTTGGTTTTCATTAAATATCGTGTACAAGACACTCAACTATCTGTATTGTGAACTATGTTTCAGGTGAACAAGAAACAATACGATAACCATTTTTCCTTTCCAGAACATGGTATAACTTTGATCAGATTTGAGTGTTCCCTTCTTCAAAAACTCAGTAATAATGCAGTTTTTCAATGTTCGTATAATACCCATGCGTGAAGAGCGTCATTTAAACATTCAATATCAATTCACTTTTTTACGTTGATCCACTCGTTCTCTAGTTTTTTCTCCTACACACTACTCCAGCAGCCTTCCAAATTATATTTCATTATCATTTCGGTTGCTGTGGCTACTAGTTCACCGTTAACAATATTATTATTATTATTAATTGTTCTTTGGTAGCTGATATGGTAATTAGATCAAGAGGCCAGAAAAAAGGTGTTATCCCTTACTTTTTGGCAATTTCCATCCAATTGAGAGATAAAAAAAAAATCCCAAATACTCTATTGAGCATCTACAGACCTATTGCTCTGCTATCAGTGATCACGAAGGTCATGGAAAGAGATATCATTATTAAGTTCATGAAATATTTGGATCGCTCAGGAATTCCTAACGATCTGCTTGCTTCTGTGTGTCTGATATTATAAGGGTTTTTACACATTAATCTGAACATAGGAAAGATACAAAAATAATACCATTCGATAATAAGGCGCCTCTATGCAGAAAAGAACCAACAAAAAAAATATAATTCAGTAATGGAGTAATAATGAAAAATGGATTATATGATCCAATCTTCCGCATAACCTCATAAACCAAAAACATTGTCGTCGGTAAAGATCCAATGGAAAAAAAATTGGGTGATCTAGCATTCGCTGTTGAGTGACAGGAACCATGAAACCGGTACGTAGGTGTTTCACCATGTAAATCGAGATACAATTCAGGCTTTGATATTAAATGAAAACTGCAAAATAGTTCTTGTAGAAAACTCTGACAAGTATCAAACAGATGTAATTCAACTGTTGTATGGGGTAGTTGTATTCTGTTGAATACTTGCCGATCAAAATATCTATTTTACAGGATTAAATGGAAGATATGATTCAATAATCCGTTTTTTAATTATTAAATAATGTTTTTCCGTCAGGTAGTGTCGTCCACTTTCTATGATAAGTGTACTACTGAATCAAACATGAACCTGAAGCTGGCAGCTTGAGTTAGCAGCCTGCCAGGGCGGAACTGGCCCGAGCGCCGGAACAATCAGCATGTGCATTGGAAACACTTAAAATTTGATTGCATTCTTACGCAACGGTGTATTTTGTTCAAATTTTTTGTGAAGAACAAATACAAACCAGTTAAGTGCACAACGGTATAGCAATCGTGTTACAATGGCAATAACATAACGAAAAAAATCGCAAACTCCAGATATTCCTAAACTTTGAAATATTCAAATACAATTTTCACTCACGACCTTATGCAACGGTGGAATTTGTTCAAAATGTTTGTGAACAACAAATGAATATCGGTCAACTGGATAATGGTATAGCAGCCGAGTTAGGATGTCACGAACATAACCCAAAAAAATGCCAAACTTCAGAAATTTCGAAACATTCAAATATAATTTCCGCTCACGACCTTATGCAAAGGTGGAATTTGTTTAAACTTTTTGTAAATGACAAATGAATATCAGTCAACTGGATAATGATATAGCAGCAGAGTTAGGATGTCACGAACATAACCAAAAAAAATGCCAAACTTCAGAAATTTCGAAACATTCAAATATAATTTCCGCTCACGACCTTATGCAAAGGTGAAATTTGTTTAAACTTTTTGTAAATGACAAATGAATATTAGTCAACTGGATAATGGTATAGCAGCCGAGTTAGGATGTCACTAACATAATGAAAAAAAAATGTCAAACTTCAGAAATTTCGAAACATTCGAATATAATTTCCACTCACGACCTTATGCAACGGGTGATTTTTTAAAACTTTTTGTAAAGAATAAATAAATATCATTCGAGTGGACAATCGTATAGCAGCCAAGTAAGGATGGCACTAACATTAGGATAAGAAATGCCAAACCTCAGAAATTTCGAATATAATTTCCACTCCCGGCCATCTGGGAAAACATAAATATATAATTCAAAATCCAGAATTCACTTGAGCATGAGCAAACTCAAGTTATTGATGAAACACCTGTAAGTGTTGTCGGCAATTGACCCAGATATAATCAGCTCATTAAGAACCCTGTAGAGAGGTGCAGTACAAATACATTAACTCACTTATTGATGAACATATTTTAATTGAGCAAGAAAATAACCACAAAAGTTACCCCTAAAATCAGCCTATCAACCCAAAACCTAGTGTAGAGGAACAGGTACCAATACCGTCATTAACCCTTTCCGGTCCTTTGTTAGGGCAGCCACGACAGTAAAAATAAAATATTTGGACCGCAAAGGATTAAGACGATCACAATCAATAGTTTACCCATTGATTAGCAATGTTGTCACTAACATATTGGTACAAATATATTCATTAACATGATCAAATCGGATATAAAAGACAACTACCAGTATGCATTGATCAGTTAACTAGTCAACCTGATAGTGACGTATTAGCTGTCAAGTTTGAATATATCCTACTAGTGAAGTTTAGTGAATACATTAAAACAAATTATACTCGTAAGTATACTACCATATTGAAGGTATATATATATATATATATATATATATATATATATATATATATATATATATATATATATATATATATATATATATATATATATATATATATATATATATATATATATATTCGATATGTTCAAGCAACGGAAGATAACACCTGAAGAAATAGCTAATGCTATAATACAACAGGCTAAATATAGTGATACATCGACAGAACAGTTGATGATTGACTTACATTCGTGTGACAAAGCTCTCTGGTTCATTATTAGTCAGTCAATTATGCCCGATATTTCTGATGAAAGAACTTTGGACAAATACTGGAAGAAATGTTATTTAACTTTCACGTCCCATCATGAACAAATTCAGAATCTCATTAATGGGACAATTATTGAGCAGTTACCTGCTGCAATATTCGAGAAAGAAAAGGTTCTCATGGAAAATCGTTCTGTACATGACCTTCTGGTAACTGATCTCGAAAAAGATATAATCGGAGGCTCTTGTTCCACATCATACGATGAATCTGACTCCAAGCCGAGCGAAGGGAACCAAAGTATAAATTGCCAAACTTTTGTTGAAGATGAGATTGTAGAAAAGCCAATGCCATTGAATGCTTTGAAGAAGTCACCCACTAAAATCAACATCCAATGGACCGAAGACTCGCCAATAGTCCTAATGCCAGACTTTTGGGAAAAATATGAAGAAGTTAGCAGCCAGCCCTTGAAACATGGATGGTGTGATACCATCAATGATGTATTCTCGAAGGAATATCCGCATTGTGTTTTATCTTTTAAGTGGCATAAATTCTATGATGATGAAAAAAACCGGAGCATTTATTTCCACGCGGCTGCGCGGTGCAAACACTCCAGCTGCACAAAATTTAAATTCATGTGGAGCAGAAGCTTTGTAAGCCTTTTAGCGACACCAAGGTGAGAGTCTTTCGTGAAAGTGAAATTAAGCACACAGGAGAACGGCATAGAAGGTTTATTCGAGAATATCAACGGAAAATTTTTGGAAAGGACCTGCAATCTGAATCAGCATTATCGCTGAAGCTGAAGCAGTTGAATAAGGCCTCACTTGATACTCTGGAAGCTGGAAATCTCAATGCAGTGGCAAGTTCATCAATTTTACACAAAATTGCCAGTGAGCAGCGTTTGAAAGACAATCTCGACAAAGATTTCGGTAAGTACATGGAGAAATTACGTAGAGAGTATAGAGATGCTTATGGAACAAGAGTGAAAGGATACATTCAGTATATCGCTTTGTTCCCCTTAACAACTATTTTATTCATGGAACAGCAGTTATTGTATTTGAATTCCCTGCATAAGGTTTTTTTACATTTAGATGCTACAGGATCAATTGTGGCTCAGCCACCATATGCAGACGAGCACATGACAATTTATTATTATGTTCTTATATTGCCAGGCTCTTCGGAAGATGGTCCTTTACCCGTGGCTGAGTGTTTCACATCTAAACATGATGAAACAGCCATAACACATTTTTTGTCTGTTTTTCTCGATGGCTTGGAAGATGTGTCCCACTCCACACATATACAAAAAGTAGAAACAGATTTTAGTTTGGTACTACTGAAATCAGCATGCACAGCTTTCAATAAAGTAGATTTATATGATTATATGAATATGCTTTATAGAGAAGTAGAGCAAGCGAAGGTGATGAGGAGGCCTGTTACAATTCTCCATATCTGTTCCTCACATTTAATCAAAACAGTATGGAAAAAAATTAAGACGTGTTTCGATAATAAACGTGGACACGAAAAGCAACGTTCCGTTGCTGGGGCATTAATGGGGAAACTTGTACATACCAAAAATATATCTTCGGCTTACCGTACTTTTACGTCGCTCATAAAAATATTCGGTTTATAATACAAGTGTCAAAACTTTGATGATTTGTTGAATGAACATATCTTGTCCGAAACTGATAGTGAATGTGAAGAATCAATTCATGCAGATGAACACTTCGATGTACACCGAACGAAAAGGAAATCATCGCTTTACTTTCATCACTTTAATGCAATAAAAGTAGACATAATTGAAAATACTAGTTGTTCAACAACATTGAATGAATATTTTTCGCAATCATTTATCGATTATGTACTAGACTTTCTCCTTCCATACTTTTCATTATGGTCTGCTGTTGGCATATCCAGATTCGGGCTGAGCAGGGACCGTAATGCTCCGGTGGAGAACTACTTCAAGATCTATAAACATCAAATCCTCAGAGGTCAAACACGGATTTCCTTACCAAGACTAATTCAAATGGCCGAACCCTTTTTACATGCCAGAATGAAGGAAAGATCAGTGTCACTGAAAACAACACGGCAGAAAATAAAGAAAAGGGAGGTGGAGGTTTGGCAGCGGCGTAAAACTGGGAGGGTAAACCGTTTTTTGGCAATGAGTAAGATGACCAAGATTGTTCATCCACAAGTCAGTGATCAATGTGATATTGAGATTCCGCCCCAAACATCATTTTCTAAGGACCAATATACGACCGAGGGTAACCAACGCACTTCAACTCCGACGCCGTCGGTCGAAATTGTCCCAGAAGTCAGAGCTAAGACGAGTGGGTTGGATAAAGACAATTGTGAATATATATTCGATCCACAACGCTCATATCCCGTTGGTTTCCCACACGTGAGTAGAAATATCAATGGTATCGTTCTAGATGAAATGAGTTTTAGAACATTAATGCCCTTCAGAAACACCGATCAGTGGCTGGATGATAGCGTTATAAACAGTTTTATGAGTTTACTGCACCCTATAGCTCAGCGAAAAAATATTACGTTGCTATGTTTCGACACGTTTTTTGCTCAGAGTATATTGCTAAGAGGATATGTCAGTAATGGATTTCTGAAATGGGTGAAAACATCGTCGATTGGTTCCAAAAATGTATGGTTCATTCCCATTAACGAAAGAAATCATTGGACATTATTAGCGGTTATAATTAATCAAAAAATGTTGGTGTATTTTGATTCTTTGCATGGTCCACCTCCAAAAAATATTACAAATGCAGTTTTCTGCCTGCTAGAAGAACAACTTGCGGAAACCTTCTCTTTCAGCGAGTGGACTATTTATGCTCCATCGGATATTCCTTCACAAATATCTGATGAATTTGGAATTGGTGGTAATTGTGGTGTTCATGTTTGTTGTTGGGCTCTCACAATGGCATCCTGCTCTTACATTCATTTTACTGAAAAGGACATGGATAAAGCCCGCATTGGCATTGTAAATTTTTTATGTAATAGCGTCATAGACAAAAAAAGTGAACTAAAACTGACCAATACAAGAAATCGACTTCTTGTAGATGGGGAGTTGGGAAAGGGGACGATGACACTGGACAAAAACTTCGTAGTAAGAAAGGTGCCTCCAATGGGATTTATGACAACAACAGATTTTTGTTCCAGCCTCAGTTTCTTAATGCCCCAAGCGATTATTCAAACGAGATATCAAAGCCGATATACCTGAATAGATTCATATATAACCATTTACCAAAAGATGTTCGAGATGGAGACAATTTTTTTGCATTCAAAAGGAAACTGAGAGTGTTTTTCGTTGAACGAAGTTTTTTATAATATAAATCAATATGTATCCCTTGACAAGACTGTGATTTAATTTTTTTTAATGATTTTAATATCTTTAATGTGATCTGAATGTTCCTGGTAATGTTCTTTATACCATATGTATTTTATGACTTGTCTGATGTCACTATTGTGATCTAAAATATGAATAAACTATCTATCTATCTGTCTATCTATCTATCTATCTATCTATCTATGCATGTGAACCTCAATTCATTTGTCATTTACAAAAAGTTTAAACAAATTCCACCTTTGCATAAGGTCGTGAGCGGAAATTATATTCGAATATTTCGAAATTTCTGAAGTTAGGCATTTTTTTGGGTTATGTTCGTGACATCCTAACTCGGCTGCTATACCATTATCCAGTTGACTGATATTCATTTGTCATTTACAAAAAGTTTAAACAAATTCAACCTTTGCATAAGGTCGTGAGCGGAAATTATATTTGAATGTTTCGAAATTTCTGTAGTTTGGCATTTTTTTTGGTTATGTTCGTGACATCCTAACTCGGCTGCTATACCATTATCCAGTTGACTGATATTCATTTGTCATTTACAAAAAGTTTAAACAAATTCCACCTTTGCATAAGGTCGTGAGCGGAAATTATATTTGAATGTTTCGAAATTTCTGAAGTTTGGCATTTTTTTTCATTATGTTAGTGACATCCTAACTCGGCTGTTATACCATTATCCAGTTGACTTATATTCATTTGTCATTTACAAAAAGTTTAAACAAATTCCACCTTTGCATAAGGTCGTGAGCGGAAATTATATTTGAATGTTTCGAAATTTCTGAAGTTTGGCATTTTTTTTGGTTATGTTCGTGACATCCTAACTCAGCTGCTATACCATTATCCAGTTGACTGATATTCATTTATCATTCACAAAAAGTTTAAACAAATTCCACCTTTGCATAAGGTCGTGAGCGGAAATTATATTTGAATGTTTCGAAATTTCTGAAGTTTGGCATTTTTTTTTCATTATGTTAGTGACATCCTAACTCGGCTGCTATACTATTATCCAGTTGACTGATATTCATATATCATTTACAAAAAGCTTGAACAAATTCCACCTTTGCATAAGGTCGTGAGCGGAAATTATATTTGAATGTTTCGAAATTTCTGAAGTTTGGCATTTTTTTTTGTTATGTTCGTGACATTCTAACTCGGCTGCTATACCATTATCCAGTTGACTGATATTCATTTGTCATTTACAAAAAGTTTAAACAAATTCCACCTTTGCATAAGGTCGTGAGCGGAAATTATATTTGAATGTTTCGAAATTTCTGAAGTTTGGCATTTTTTTTTGGTTATGTTCGTGACATCATAACTCGGCTGCTATACCATTATCCAGTTGACTGATATTCATTTGTCATTTACAAAAAGATTAAACAAATTCCACCGTTGCATAAGGTCGTGAGCGGAATTATATTCGAATATTTCGAAATTTCTGAAGTTTGTAATTTTTTTCCGTTATGTTAGTGACATCCTAACTCGGCTGCTATACCATTGTCCACTTGACCGATATTTATTTTTTCGTTACAAAAAGTTTGAAAAAATTCCACCGTTGCATAAGGTCGTGAGTGGGATTTATATTCGAATATTTCCAAATATCAGAACTTGACATTTTTTTTCGTTATGTTAGTGCCATTTTCACCCGGCTGCTATACAATTGTCCAATCGACTGATATTCATTTGTATTTCACAAAAAGTTTTAATAAAATTCACCGTTGCATAAGGCCGTGAAATTAAATTATGTTCGAATGTTTCTTAAAATCCGATATGTTATAATTTTCATCAAGTTAAAATCTTTTAATCTTACCTACTATGTGATTCTCTATTAGACGTATATCCATTCTTTCATCACACAAAATTTAAACGAAACCCATAGTAACTTAAGGCCGTGAAAGAAAATTATGTTAGAATGTTTTGAAATATATGGAAGTCAGTCCGGATCTGAAGTCGCGGCTGCTAACTCAAGCTGCCAGCTTCAGGTTCATGAATCAAACCCCTATTCTGTGACCAACGATATCTCGATGTTCAATTTATGTGATTGATCTTGGTTTCGAGTACAGTAAGGCTGTATCCGCGGTCTCTTATTCTTCTTTCATTGCGGTGAATACTAAGAAATTATTTTGACGTATTTCGTTAATCAATAGTTCTTTCACTTAGTTTTTTACTTCTTCTTTTGGGGTGAGGTCACTGTATACGTTTTTACAATAGGTAGTAGTTCACCCTGTATATGTCAGTTTCTGGAATTGCGGAATGAAATTTGGTATCTCCATTATTCATGATATTCCAGATTCATCTAAATTATTTTCACTTCTAATCCCTTGCGTGCTTGAATTATTGCCGGAAATTTCCGAGAAAAATTTCCTGCAATTAACTCTAGCACGCGGTAAGAATTCCACACCAAAATTAATTAAATTAATGCTAATTTCATCTGACATTGAGATTACTCCAAAACATGAAAAGTTGAAAGATTAGTAGGCCATGCATGGTTTTTGTTGACAAAGTGACAAACACACATTGGTATTAGTGGCGTTCTTTTGAAAATCTATGTTAAGAGTATGAGAATTATATATATATATATATATATATATATATATATATATATATGAATATGAACATGAATATATTTAAAGAATTCCAACACGGATTTAGGGCAGACAAAACCACCGAAAATGCAACTACTCTCCTTCCTACTTTCTGCACGAAGGGATTGATGAAAGAAAATATGTTGCGGGAATCTACTTTGACTTGTCGAAAGCATTCGACTCTATTGATAAATACTTCATGGCCTTAAAAATGTATAAAATGGGTATTATGGAATTGATTACATCATTTTTATCTTTGTTACCTTGAATGGGGCAGAATCAAGTCAATCCACTGTGAATACTGGAGTGACCCAAGGCTGTATTCTAGGCCCACTAATTTTTCTTCTGTTTCTCAATGATCTTCCAAGGAATATCGGTGAACGATTTCAACTCATCAATTTTGCTGATGATAGAACTCTAGTTATAGCCGAGTCTACCATGGAAGAAATGACTGATGGCATTGGACAGGAAATTGAATAAATGACAACCTGCTGTAACTCTGAAAAACTTCTCAAAAAACCAAAATAATTTTTTGCAACGAAAACACCGAGTTGTCCAACGAATTCATCCAAATGAATCACTCCACAAAGTTCCTTGGTGTGACGATTGACAAATCACTTTCATGGTCCGAACATAATAATAATGATAATAGGCCTTTATTTCCCACATATAGGAACAAAGAACAGAAAAACAAAGAATAGAAAAATATATATCGAGTTAACATCTAAAAAACTATCCCAGTCATACTTTGCCATCACCCAATTGAAATACGAGCTTCACGAAACTATCCTAATTTAAGTTTACGATGCAATTGTCTACTCTGCCATTGATTCCAGATTATACTTTAGGAAATTGCAAGCGAGGTCAAAAGAATATGCATAGCCCAAAATCGAAACATTTTATTCATTGGATGTTAAATATAAAGCCACGCGACTCATGCAGAGACATATTCGAAACCAACAAAATACTGACTGTTTGCTGCATTTTCATAATCAAGTGTTGCTACTATATCAGAAAAAAAAACAAATAGAACCAATCATCAATGAAAAAACAGGATAGGGAAATAATTTTTTGATAACTGCCTACAGAAGAACCCCATTTTAAAAATCACTTTCTCATTCTTGCAGTTAAATATACAACAAGCTTTCTCATTACATTAAAAGTTGCCATACTATCAACACTACTATCAACACTACTCGGAACACTACTATCAACACTATGAGAAAACTTATAAAAAAAATTATTCTGCGTTTCTTCCCATATATATCCCTATAGAAGAAAGTTACTTATGACATCTACAGTCACTAGTTGAAACTTAATTTGACACATACCAAGGAATCCAAAGTTAGATTTTTATCTACTTATTGACAGGAAGCCAACAATTTGTTGTTCTGACCAACCAAAGGTTCAATCAAGTTTCTAGTACGTTATGAGGAACGCAAACAGAATCTAAGTGAAAATAGAGTATACATAGCCAAATTGAACTCAGATATTCTCAACCTGAGTAGAGAAATATCTTTGGGGAGGCAGTCAGAAAAAAGGCCTGGTAATAATACTAACTGCTGAATTTTCAAGCTTTCGAAAAACTTTAGTTTTATTGTCAAGACATCTGAACAATTATTAATGATATACGAATAACTCTGATAAATGGGAAAAAATAACTTACTAACGTGAGGATAGTTTGAAGAAAATAACCAATGCTTTTCCCTTGGTCATTATATTAACACAAGTTTTTTTAAAACATGGGAAGATATCGAAAAATGTAATTTTAGATTACTTTCTCTTCAGTATGAGCCTTCAACATATTTTTAAATTAGAGCTTCTAAGAACTTAGATGCCTTTGCACAGTTGGATAATTGAATAATAACTTTGTTTGAAAGTGGTTGACAATGTATTAGTATTAGTGGAATACTTCTGGACTTCCATTGTCTAGAAACAAAGAAAATAAGTCATTTGCATGTGTTTGAGTCACGACGTTTCAACAGTTAACATTGACTGTCTTCATCAAGTGTGTATATATATTTTAATCGAATAAACATCCTACCACCCTTGTGGTCTGTATAAAAACAAGGAATACTAAATACAATAAAATAAGTTGATAGAATAAAAAAAAAAGAAAAAGGTAAAAACTAAGTAAACTAGTAAATAAACTTAACATAAATAATTATTTTGTATATATATATATATATGATTTAAAATAAAAACTAAGTAAATTAATCAATAAATTTTAAAATAAATAATACTTCTGCTATAATCACTCACGAGCACTGTGAATAAATAACAACTTCTCAGAAAAAGGGGAGAAATTATATTGAAATTTGAAAACAAATGTGTGATTCTTTAGTCTCTCTTGTGTCGTTTATAGAAAAAAAATTACTTGTCTTAATGTTTCATTAAAAGATTTTTAATTTTTCAAAGATCTCTTTGTATTTCTGTTAGATGACCTAGTGTAACACTGAACAAATGTTTGAACTTTGTTATAATTTTTAACAATGCAAAAATATAATAATTTTTCTGTTTTTATTGAAAAAAAAATACAATATCAACTGAAATTAAAAAAAAGTGAAGCAATGAAACTTTTGAAGAGACCTTGAGAAAAAAGTTAAGTAGAGTTAATCAGAATCATCGTAAGTGGTACTAGCAGAAGCTGACAATGATTATAAAAAATTATGATGTTTCTGTGGTATTAAATTATCATTGCACAAACTGTTATAAAAATGGATTGGAGTCAAAATTTCTCGCTGGGATCTTGTTGTTTTTCTAATGTTAATAATGTTAAACTCTTCCTGTTTGTATGAGGTCTTTGTTGTTGGGTTAATTTTTTTTACTTTAAATATTTTAATATCGTTAAATGAAACCTTCTTCTTGTTTTCATTTAGTTCATAGTTGGTGCCCATTACTCTGGTAATTTTTTTCCAATCTACAAAATCTTCAGTGGACATCTCAGTGACTTCGTATAGTTTACCTCGTTTTTTGCCCATTTCACAATGGTTGATAGTTCCGCAGGAACATGAAGTGGGACATTTTTAAGAACTCTTGTTCTTTATTTTTTAATACATGAATGCATTGAATCGCCTTCATTTTCCGTGTGTCCAACGATAAGATATTTATGGGTGATTTCTTCTATATCATAATTTTCCACAGTGTACAAATACAAATCAATCAAAAATTTGTTTTTATTTTGAACTGAACAATTATCACTGTAGAATACAATTGTTTTTCCTATGCCATACTTCTGTAAGAACCGAAATACATAAGTGGCCATTTCATTAGCTCCTCTATTGGCCTCTCCTTCATGCCACATGTAGCAAAACCAAGATTTTTCGTTTACGTTAAAAATCGTGAAATTGAAAACGTTGAGGTTAATTTTATAGAAAAATGTTGAAACATTACCATTAGGCAGGGGTGTAACAGCCTGTAAATCATAAGAACATAATATGATATTATTATTTTCATCTTGTGATGCCAAATTTTTATCTTTTGCCTTTTCCAGACGAGACAGAATCTTTTCCTCATGTTGCTTATCAAAATATTCTTTTTTAGATTCTTTTTCTTTACCACTTGAATTGTTAAACGTTTTGCAGACAGAGAATAAATCTTTTTTTGGTTGAAAAAATCCTAAACTAAACTTTGTATTGAAAATATTTGAGTAAATGTGTTGTTTACCGAAAGTTCTACCATTGCATATACATTCTTCCTTATACAGCTGTTACATAATGCTTAAGTTAAGCGATCCTTCCAAAAACTCTCGTTTTGTGGAACTCCTACAATAATGGAAAATTGGGAAACTATTAATATGTTTAATCACATCCGTCTTTACTGAATGTGATGTTGGTAAGAATAAAATCGCGATACTGTCGATTTATCGGTCATCCTTCGACTTCTATTCAAATATTCAATGATGGGCTGGAAAATTTTCTGAGTAATGTGAATATAGAAATATATAAACAATTCCATATCGTAGGTGATATCAATATAGACCTTACGGTAAATAACGATGAATCAACTCGCATACTACTCCTACCTGCATAGATCGTACTTTTGTGAAGATGAGATCCGAACAATATTCTACAGATATAATTCCAGCTATAATCAAAACCAACATTACCGACCATTATTCATTAATCATAGGCACTAACATCACTGATACGACGAGCTTAACTCAAAAAAAATCATTTCACCTATAAATATTTGAATAAAAATAAATTTCTTCAATTGATACAAAGAGAACAGTGTCATGATGTTAACATCTCAGGAAAGGGCGAAAATGCTACTGATGGATTTGTCAAAAAACTCCAACGCTATATCAAAAACGCAACAACAATCATTGGGAAAACCATGAAACCAAAAAAGAAAGAATGGATAACCAATGGAATTATAGCTTCGATTAAACAAAGAGATCAGTTGCGTTAAAAACTGAATATAATTACTACCGTAACAAATTAAACCTTCTTATAAAAAAAGCGAACTTGAATTTATATGAAAACAAGATAATTCAAAACTCTCAAAATTCTAAAGAAATGTGGAAAACAATAAAAGAATACAGTGGAAACAATCCCAAAAAGAAGATTATTGAGAGCATTGAACAGGAAAACGGTAACCTCATCTGTGATAGTAAAAATATTGCAGAATGCTTCAATATTTATTTTTCGAATGTTGGCAAGAACTTATAAACTAAATAGAAAAATGATGGACCAAACGAATCCACTTCCCGTAGACAGCCTCAATCCATGTTTCTAACTGAAACAAACCCGTACGAAGTGATGAAAATAATCACTGAACTGAAATCTAAAAAGGCACCTGGACCAGATAAAATCACTTACGATATTTTTAAATCTATAGCAGAACATAGCACGACCTCTTTCTTTCTTAATAAATAAATGTTTTTCAACTGGTGACGTCCCTACCCACTTTAAACAAGCGATTATAATACCAATCTACAAAAATGGCGACAAGAGAAAAGCTAACAATTACAGACCTATATCACTTACTTCTACGACTTCTAAAATCTCTAAGAAAATCCTAGAATTGCGAATGGTAAACTACCTTCATAAATATAAACTGATTGCGCCAACACAGTTTGGTTTCCGAGATAACCTCTCCACTCAAGACGCCATTGCTGCTATTACCTATGGTATTGATCAAGCAAAGGATAAGAGAAGAGCGTGTTTAGGAATTTTTATCGATTTAGCGAAGGCGTTTGATACTGTTTGACACAGATTGTTGTTGAAAAAATTGGAATGTCTGGGGTTTCGTGGAACTACTCATAATTTATTGAAAAAATGTTTAACCAACTGCAACAAATTTTTCAAATATGGAACGATGTAAGCAATGAAATGGACATAACATATGGCGTCCCTCAAGGGACTGTGCTAGGCCCAGTTCTGTTCATAATTTACATAAATGAAATACTTTCGAGAGAAAATTCTGGAACCATAATTTCATTCGCTGACGATACGGCGTTAATATATACTGGAGATTCATGGCAACAATTACGTGAAACAGCTGAAAACGATCTAAAGAATATATTCAAATGGTTCGCTGCAATGTCCTTACAGTAAACGTAGAAAAAACTAAAGTAGTCCTATTTACTTCATCTGAAAACAATTTTCCCCATTACCATACCCTCACGTTGAACAATGTGGATGTCCCATTAGAGAGATCGGTGAAATATCTGGGAATCCATATTGATTCGTTTCTTAGATGGGACATACATATTACTAATGTAGTGAAGAAAACCTGAGGACTGATTTTTAGGGGATTTTCAGGGTTTACACATCTCAAAATCTTGTACTATGCTTTGGTAGAATCCATTATTCAGTATGGTATTATTGGCTGAGGAGGCATTCTAAGCTGTCATCTAAAACCACTAGAGGTTCTCCAAAAATGGTTTATCAAAATAATTTTGGGAAAACCGAAACTTATTCAACTGAACGGTTGTTTCTTGAATCAAGACTACTTGACATGAGACTGTTTTGTAAAATGATTATCCAATTTGTTTCTGGGAATGAAAGCTACATCCATTCGGTGAACCATAAATATTCCACCAGAAACAACAAAGGGACCAACGTGTTCATGCCCAAAACAAATAAGTCAATTGGCCAGAGATGCTTTACTTACCTTGCTTCTCGCTTACTCCGTTTATTTCCTGATGAACTTCAAAGTATCAACTCAAAATCATTATTGAGGAAAAGATTGAAAATTTGGATCCTGGAGACCGATAAAAAATTAATTCACAACATTATCGAATGTTGATCCTTCATACTCGTTATCATTCACATACCACTTCAATGAAACCTTTCCGAATATGTCATTTATTGTACCTACTTTTTACTGTTATTTTCATCTGTTTTTTTAATGGAATTCTGTGTTTTTAAGAACCTTCTTTTTACTATCATTTTTATCTGTTATTTTTTAAATGTAGCTTTATGACATTATTGTATTTCCAACTGAACACGATTCTGTAATTTTATAAGGGGCGTCGTTCGTTATATCAAGGTATATCTGTTTTAAATTTTTTTTTTATCCATAGCTGTTTTATATTTTTAAATTCTTAACGTATTGATGTGTATTTGAATTTTCGTCATTTTGTATTTTCAAACCTGTAATAATATACCTGTATCATTTTTTTTAATTAAAATTAACGTGTCTCGGCATCTAATGGCCACTGACACGGGATCTGTGATACATTTGATTACATAATAAAAATCAAATTGAATTAAATAGTTGACAGTCTTTGAGGAACTGTATTACAGCCTTAAACTGGTTTGGTGAACCAAGAATGTTTTTGAGAGTTCCACTGAGATTATGTTTGCGGCCTGTATCCTTTGAAATAGCTACAAACCTTAAAAAGAAATGAAAGATGGAGGTATACTCACGGACAAGTTCTTTATTGAACTTAAGTGTTTATCCCTTCATGTATTTTATGTATCCTGTTATTTTAGTGTTTATCATCTATATACCCCAAGTTTTTATCCATGGCACTATTTATTTCTGGAAATAAATTATTATATTATTATTATTACATCTCCAATCAAATTTTCATCAATTCTATTGGATCGGTTTGAATGTGTGCCTCTTTGTTCTTTTTCCAAAAATCCGGATTAATTAAATTTTTTCAAAACAGTATCAATAGAACAGTTAGAAATGATTAATGTTTTTTGAAGAATAATTTGCAGACCCTAACTTTTTGATTATTATTATTAAAAAAGTATGCGCATGTAAATGTTTTCTTCTGGTACTGATTTTCAGGTATGTTTGGCCTTTTCCTAATGTGACGAGATAAAAACTCTGTCTGACGAGACTTATCAGCAAGCTTGTAATAAGTCTTCTCTACAAATTTCTGGAAGCTTCTCTGATCATTTAAATAAACATGTTCACCACAAGCTTCTAGTACAGACTTAGCTTTGTGCAGCTTTCCTATAGTCTAGAAACATATTCCTTTCCAAAATTAATTTTTTGTTTTTTTATGTTTCTTTTCCAGGAGTCCATATTTTTTATTCGATTTCTTGTCTTTTGACGCTTATTGGTTTCTGGTATTTCCTCCACGTTTTCAACGTTATCATTTACGGCTTCTTCAATCTCTGTTTCATTACCGCCTGTTCCCTCTTCTGCTGTTTCAATAACTTTCTCATAACTATTGATTTCTTCATCTGCTGTCTCATTTACTTCCTCATTATTAGTCTTTTTATTGTTGGGTGTATAGTCTGAATCTAGTACGCTATCGTCAGCTGAAAAATCACTTGAACTTTGCGAAAAACTCCTAGAGGGGTCATCACTGGTATTATTTTTTGAATTTAAAAAATGGGCACCGGCTCGAGTTCCGTCAGTTTATTGTTTCGAAATTCTGAAAAATCACTTGAACTTTTCGAAAAAATTCTAGAGGTACTAATATTTGGGTCATCGCTGCTTTTACTTTATTGAATTTTACGAATGGGCACCGGCTTCAGTTTTGTCAGTGCATTGTTTCGCAGTTCTTCTCCAAAGTTTTGTTTTTCCAACCAATGTGCAACCTTATGATTTGAGGTAGACGTTTCAGGGTCAACATCAATAACTAAAACAATATATTATTTTATCAATATATTATTAATTAAATATCGCTGAAAACAAAATGTTTCAAGTTGATTTTATTGAAAATATGAACAGGATGTTCATAAAGTCAGTTGTGGAATCATCTGCGACTGAAAGTTGCAATTTAGTCGCTATTTTCCATCGTACAAGATAACCTCTCTTGGCAAGGATTCATGTTGTGAAGAGAAACATTCTCAATTGAAAATTGAACCAATACATGACTCCTCTGGAAACGGAAAGAACTTAAGATAAAATTGAAGTTACTTTTTTGTAATATCTAACAGAAAACAACTACTTCCCCTGCTAAAGCCACGCTGGACATTGAACTACAAATGATAGATATTGAGAAAGACCCTATATAACTTGAGAGAAAAATGTGAAAGGGAAAATTTGCATTTTCATTCGGATAGTAGATTATTTATTAAATGTCCAGCTTGCATTTGAGATTCTTATTTATAAATGAGATGAGGGAGAATGTTATTCAGAATATTGGTTGAACTAGTTTTTTCCATTTCCAGAGGATTCATGTATTGGTTCTATTTTCAATTGAGAATGTTTCTCTTTACAACATGAATCCTTACCAAGAGAGGTTATCTTGTACGATAGAAAATAGTGACTCAATTCCAACTTTCAGTAGTAGATGATTCCACAACTAACTGACTTTTTGAACATCCTGTTCATATTTTCAATAAAATCAACATGCCATTCCCATCACAGGTTTTATGTCAGAAAAATGTTTTCAAAGTTTCACCGCACAAGAAATAGTCCAACAATTCCTCATTACAGTGTGAAATTGCTTCTGAAGAGTATGATTTCCAATTCTTCCGACCTCCCTGATGATCTTAGAAGAGTGAAATAGATTTTTGTCGTCCAAAATGTATTGGAGGTCTAGCGAAATAGATGCAATTCACGCATCAATGAAATGAGCGATTTTCTGTTAGTGATACTTTTGAATAACATTCTCACTTAAAAATATGGTTTAATACGAATAATTTGACACTGATATCTGAATACTATTTTTTTTTTGATAACCTACTGTTGCTCTGAGGAGACGAATATGGTTACCATATCCGCGACGCGATAACACGAACGACTTGAACATATTTAGTTGGAGTTGGAATATGTTCGACCTGCCCCACTGAACACGAAATTTGATTGCAGCTACATAGTTTTCAGCTTGCCTGTACCAGGTTATCTTTAGAAAATTTTTCTCAAGTTTTAGCATATAACAAATGAAAAATTATTCTGCATAAGTTACTGCAACATTGAGATATCAATTATTGATAATGGTAATATTTATTGAATGTTTGTCGGGAAACATTGTCTAAAGTTATTTCAACTAATGTGTTCACAATATTACATGAGCCATCAAATAATGTAATGTTCATTGAATAATAAAGCTGGAACTTCATGACGAAATCTAGCTGCTTCATTTCATTTCAAATATTGTTTTGTTGTTTCAAGAGTAATGTAAAGGAATAAATATAATTGAAATGTTACAAACTACAATCATAAAATTATTTTGGCTGTGTCCGTGAGAGGTGGCTGGTAGATTGGAGCGATTTGCAATGGAATATACAGGAATGAATATTACTGAAAGATTACAATCTAAAAGTCAAAATTGTCTTGGGCTGGATGGAGGTTCTTATAAGATCTGTGTCCTGTCGGTTCTGTGGCACCTGTTATCTGTCATTCTTTGTACATGTTCGCGAGTAAAGAGTAATTGACGGAATTGTAATTGTGGCTTTGTTATTATTCTTGTGTTTGGTCGATGGATGGTATCCACTAACATGCAAAGTGCTCAAATATGTTCATTATTGATTTTGTATAATTATTTTTATTTTCCGCCAGCATACTTATGCAGAATAATAACGATAATAGCATTGAGGTAAGTGATCTCGTGTGATTACAATCATTATCAAAAAGCAATTGGTAGTAATGAAAATAATAAAATATCATAGAGATTTGCAGTAGTTTCTTGTCTAACAGTAATTAATTTCGAGGGGATGCAAACTTTCAATCTTCATGATGCCTAACTCTGCGAAAATAAATACGAAGTCGTGTTTTTAGATGATGATGATGATGCAGGCCATGAACTGAACCTCAGCAGTGAGGCAGAACTGACCCGTTGATCAAATGGAGATATTTCAGGAACTCCCAGCAAAAGAGATTGGAAATTATAACGATGAAATCGTAAACAAGATGAATTAATTTTCAAATCTGCTTGCAAATCTCAAAGTCAGAAAGTTCACCTAAATCGAAGTTGGCGGAAAAGTTATTAAACCTATTTCAGACTTCAATTGAACCACTGTTCTCTTACAGATTTCACAACACCGATAGATAGTATGTCGAAAGTTCAAAAAACCATCAGAATTGTTGAACAGGTGCGTCACGAAAGGGATACGATCGAAGGATGGGAAACCAAGTGAAGGATGTGTTCTCGGAAAATTTTATAATTAATTTGTTCGAAGAAAATAGTGTTGATTTATAAGTAATGAGTAGTGAAGTTTCAAGCTTATCCTACATATACACAGACAACTAAATGGATAGATGATACAAAGTTCAAAGAATGAAATTCACTTATTAAAAACCTATTTCAAACAAAAGTGCCATTTTTCAACTGGAAGATGTAATTTTCTCTTATCAAAGTTATTTTCAATGCATTAGGTAATATTTATGAATTCTATAAATCCACCCATATAGTGATTTTCTCTTTTCAATTTGTATAGGCATACAAGAAATATATTGTTTACTTTATTTTTAATAATTTTCTGTTTTTTTCTACGTCCTATAGATATCGAATATATGAATCTATTTGCCATGTACAGCAATATTCTGTATCTTCAGCTTGGAGTGTAAACCTGCCTCACATATTTGACCAATTTTTGTGGAGTCTCGAAAAATCACCCTGAAATATTAATCACCAAAACTTTATTGTGTTTCAAAACTAATTAAGTGTTTTTCATATTTCATTTCGATGAAAGAACCTTATGTGGAAGTTCTGATGATATGACATCTCATAAGTGGTTTTTTGAATCTCCATAAAAATTGGTCAAATGTGACCTAGCAGGTTCACACTTCAGGCCGACGCGACGATATGAAACATTATTGTTACCTACAATACAATAATAACCCCACATGAAGCTACTACTGAACATAGACTAAAATTGCTGTAAACTATCTGCTATATTACTTAAAGCTTATTGGTACCATTGCGAAATAAACTACTTGCCAGGTGAAGTGGGACAGCCAAAAGAATTGCCTAATTTTGACTAGCTATAACTTGGACTTTTCTTGGCCGATGTTGGATTTTCAACCAAAGGTGGAAAGCGTCATTCTTGGTCTATGCGTCAACTGCGTCGGGTTTCTTTTTTTGCAATTTGTTCTCTCTGTACACGGTGAGAATTTAGAGCCGGAGACATTTCAAATTTTTGACCAATAATTTGGGAAATGTGAGGGACCCTGAAATTTTTTTTTCAGATGTTGGCTGAATTGTTGGGCTACACACATAAAAAGTATTTCTTCCTCTAATGCTTTAAGCTTTGCTTCAAGAGTATGGCTTGTTTATATATACTGGAATAAACGATTTCTCGATCTGAGCATTTTAAATTTCCATTTCAGTACTCTCTGATCAAGCGTATAGATTGCTTGGATGATAAAAAATATATATTCTTTGTGTGAGTAAACCAACTTTACTCCAAATAAGAAATTCATGTTACATAGGTCAAGACAATCATAATCTCCATTGAGAAATTACTTCTCTTGAATCAAATTGCACAAATTCTTAACATTAGCTATGCTCATTTCATACCAAAAGACTGCTATGTTTGGGTGAATGAAACCACATTATTAAATTATGATACAGCTCTTCATTTGAGAACTTCACTATGTTGGGGTGTTGAAATATTTGCTTCAATTGAAACTACCATATTGCTGACTAAGAAGGCTATCAGTTGCTTGATTTGAGATATCAGAATTACTTGGATTCAAAAAAATTTAATCGAAAATGAAATTCAGGCACATGGTTCAAATTCAAAGTGGCATTTAGACATCTCAAATTATTTTAGTATTTGGATTTGGATATGGAAGAAAAACTGAGGGGTTGGGGAATCTCTGAAGAGATTATTGATAATTTCAAAGGTAAGTGTAGGACATTATCAAGATGAGGTTAGGTCAGGTTGCCATATAGTATATTGTACACTCGTACTACAAAATTTCATATACCTACTCGTGGAAAATATATGCCATCTCATGCTCATTGTACAATATATTATATAGAAACCTGACCTAACCTTATCTTGATATTATGTTCTACACTTACCTTTCAAATTATCAATAATCTCTTCAGAGATTCCCCAACCCCTCAGTTTTTCTTCCATATCCAATTCCAAATACTAAAATACTTTGAGATGTCTAAATACCACTTTGAATTTGAACCATGTGCCTGTATTTCATTTTCGATTAATAATAGCTTCGACTATAAACAGAAAACAGCCGGCAAACAGGGGTGCGACTGCGAATAGTGCGTAGTGGCCGGTGTGGAACTCAGAAGTGCGATCAACAATCAACAGGTGCAACTTGGAGGACTTGGGAAACACTGTTGCCGATTTTCGTAGTTGAAATTGCAGATTGCACGTCGTGATCTCACGTCCTCACGGACTTGAGAAATAGTATAATAATTATGTATTAATGCTTTGAGCTATTAACCCTGCGTTACATACGTGGATAATTGTTGCATCAGTACATACGTGGGGTGTGACAAACCCCATTTCCTGAAAAATCGTATTTTTTTATCTTGTTCTTTTTCTGATATTACGTTGTTCCATAGTATCAGGGGATCATTTCGGAACAATAAAAACACGCAAGGAATAAGCAATAGGCTTTTTTTCAAGAAATCTGATATAAACTGAAAAAGGCTAGTTTTTCATGTACCAAAAAACACACCGCGACAAAAAAATCATGTGAGATAAATGAACACCTCACCCCGGAATGAACATTCGGAAACTAAAATTTGATTATGATGAAATACAAAGAAAATAATTGCAGATTGAAAAACAGAAAGGAAAAAAATTAATCGCTGTCTGAGCCATGCAATTTTGGCAAGTAATCACACCCCAGAGCACTTAAGTTCCCATAACTTGACTCAGTGTCTACAAGATAATGCGGAAATGCCTGAATTCGATGATGCGGCCATTTTTTGGAAGCTATTAGGAGGGGCGTACGCATAAATTTACGTTTGGCATATTTTCAAAGCGATATTCGGCGGCTGGGGTCCATCACACCCCACGTATGTAACGCAGGGTTAAATATAGTGTCTCTTTTGCACTTTTTTTCCGGACCAAACGTACACCTAGTGGTATTGATGTTGGTTGCTACTCATATGTAGGCACTTTAGTTCTTTGGAAACAGGTAGATATACCTACCTACAACTAATGAATGTTGCTACAGCTGGTGTTTGTGTGATAGCTTCCTAGGTAACTATAGAAAGGAATGAGAACAACAAATTTGGTTGAAGCGATAGTTACCTTACCTATGCTAAATAATCATGAATAGGTACGTAATCATACTTTTGGCAACAATACCTTTGAGAAGAGAAAGAAATGATATTCAAGAATGCATAATTGTTAATTCAAGAAAAGTGCATTCGAAATTTACTTCTCATGATACAAATTTTTGGCACATTTCTTCAATGAAGAAATACTTTATATGGTGTCTTGGAACAAGAGATATTGAGTTACCAATATCTGTCAATAATTGTAATTTTGTTTCCTGAATTCTGTTATAATTACTTACTTGATTGAAAAATATTTAGTAGAAGTGAATAAATATTCCAATTAGATAATTTTTTACATTAGAGATTTTGAATAACACTGTATGAAATACTTTACTTTAGAAGATAAAGTAGGTACGCGTTTTCTCAATTTGAGAATTTAGAATCCAATGAAGAAGATTTCTTTAATGAAGAAATATTTGATATATTTTCTTGGAACAAGAAATATTGTGTTATATCTTTCAAGAATTGCAGTTTTCTTTCCTGAATACTCTTAATTACTTGAATAACGAATATTTGGTAACACCAAATAAATATTTCAAATATATGATTTTCTACATTAGAGATATGCATTAATTTTGCATCAAATATATTATATTACAAGAAGAAAGCGTTTTATCAGTTCAAGAATTCAGAATTGAACAAATGTATCATCTCCAATGAAGAAAATGTTTTTATGTGTGTAGTACCTCGAGATATCTTTGAAATATTTTTGATAAATTGCGCTGCTATGGAAATATCGCCATTTTATGAAATTCCGTTTTTAGTTTTAAATGTGACCTATTCTAGTTAAACAATAACAGCCACCATCTAAACTGCAACAAGGGATATTTCTACTGGAGATAATTAACAGCAGTGTCGCGCAAAAGGGGGTTTATGATGTTTATAAAAGAAAATTCGTTATTTTTAAAAAAATTCAACAGATTCATTGATCGTTACAGTTGAAAAGGTACAATACCTCTAATTAGCATGATGCTGACAAATTCAGAGGCGTGCAAAAGGGGATTCTGTAATGTAGACAAATTAAAATTCTTGTTTAATATTTTTTTTCATTTATTACAGGGTGCATACATGTTATTAATTTCTTTTTAATGAACTTATCGGCGTAAAAAATGGATCCATATGTACATAAAGAAATGTTATTTTAGAAACTAAAGAGAAACCCCAAATATTTATAAAACCAGAATATTAATCCTATTTAGTGAGGCGTTGGCCCCCCTCTAACCTGAATAACTGCCTGGCAACGACTTGGCATGCTCGAAATTAACTCGTTGATTAGTTCTATATGAAATGCCTCTAAGAAGTCCAGAATCATCCCTTCGAGATCGTTAAGAGTTTCTGGCTGACGTTCCCTTCGGGAAAACTCCAACTTCATCAAACTCCAGACGTGCTCAATAGGATTCAAGTCTGGAGATCTGGGAGAAAATTCACTACTATTAACATTTTGTCTTGCACATACCTGTTTACTAATACTGCCCGATGAGGCCGAGCATTATCGTCCACAAGATCAAAATCTTCGCCATGATTTCGAGCATGCGGAAGAACTTCCTGAATCAGACATTCATTCAGGTAGACTCTGCTGTTAAAATTGCCTCGAAACACCACAAGAGTTGTCTTTCCGTTGTGTTGAAAACCGCTCCAAACTGTCAATCCACCACCGCCAAATGCGAGTTGGGGACGCTTGTTTTCTTCTAAGAAACGTTCTTCTCGTCTCCGCCAAGTTAACAATCGGCTGTCGGAATTACACAGGTTGAAATGACATTCATCAGCGAAAAGACAGTCTAACCACCGAAGATGCTAATGCATGTGTTCTTCGGACAATCTTCTTCTGTTCGCCCGGTGAATATTTGTTAAAAGTGGGCATTTTGCTTGACGACGAGCATTTAATCCCTGGTCATGTAGACGCCTTCTGACAGTGTTTGCTGAAACATTCAACTGCAGGTGCGCTCGGATTCCTTTGGAGGTCTAAACCCTATTTTTGAATGCAGTGCGAACTATTGCTCGGTCCTGACGGGGATTTGTTAGTTTTCGACTTCCTCCGCGGTGTCGGTAGGAAGCATTACCCTGGTCTACAGATGATTTCTTAACATCAAGTAAGTCAGCGAAATCTTAAAAATTTTACCAAATCTGCACTGATAAGTCGTGGCATTTAGACGATAACAATAATTGATATTTTTTCTGATTTAAAACGCAATCTAATTACAAAGGTTAAGTTGACAAAGGTACCTGCTACTGCTTACTGACACTATCAGTCAGTGATTGAAGGCTCGTCAAAAATAACCACGATTGAGAAATTTTCACTTGGTGAACAAAGAACAACACTTAATAAAATTATTAAAAATGTTTCCATATGAACCAAACTTTTTTAGATAGCTTTGTATAATGGATCCTCTTTTATACGCCAATGAATTACATGGATGCTCATCTTAAATAATTAAAAAAGTATAAAAAAATAATGTAACTGGAATATTAATTTTTCTATATAACAAAATCTCCTTCTGCACGGCTCTGAATTAGTCAGAATCATGCTAATTAGAGGTATGGCACCTTTTTAACTGTAATGATCAATAATACTGTTGAATTTTTTCAATAAAAACAAATTTTTGTTTCTGAATATCACAAACCCTTTTTTGCATGCCACTGGTGTTTTCTTTTGTTATTTCCGTCAACCGATTGCACCCCTACGCGCAACCCTCAGAAGTCTTCGAGAGACTTGTGTGAGCTAGGGAAGACGCAACCATTACCTTTTAACATGCACGAGACCGGTGAATCGGTGGATTGAACCCACGACCCCACGCATGCGAGGCGAACGCACTACCAGCCGACCACCATGTTGTTGATTATCTTCAGTACAAATATCCCTTGTTGTAGTTCAGATGGTGGTCGCTATCGTTTAACTGAAAAGGCCACATTTTGAATTAAAATCGGAATTTCATTAATGGAAATTTTCAAAATTACAAATTACAAAATGAAATTCCAGTAATATTACCCTCACTTTACATTGCTTAGTGGGGCACTTGCCTTTTTCATAGATATAATGGAACTTTTTACATAAACATTTCCGAATTCACTATCTTACTTTTTCAATTTTCATTGATGCCATCAAAAAACTGAAAATATCGTTCAAGAAGAACACAATGAAACTGTAAATGGCCATTGACAAATTTGACAGCTGATTAATCAAACAACCATAACCACAATAGAATTATTTGCAGTCATATATTTCCGTCGATGAGATGAGGCTTCCACAAAACATCAGTTCGTGTATTTGCAATAATGTCATGAATTAATGGGTAGGGTTGAATCAGAACAATAAATTTCCTGGAGCAAGAAGAACTAATTAACCATGAGCAGCTGATTCCAGAGGAGTTTACAATTTCCGGTTTTAGGTGCGGAACAGACGATTTATGCACAATAAAACAAAATCATAGTTACTCCTACTTCAAATGCTAAACAGTTTGTGATAATAAACGGTTGAGCAAATATTACGGAGATCTGTTATGTTCAGGATTAATTAGTACATAAATTAGAACTATGTTGTGTTTGCATATGAAAGTTGCCTGGTTTATGTGAATAGGTTAGGGTGCAAGTATTCATCAGTATACGATTTGGAACAAGAATTCACGTGCACGTTGGGAAAGATTAAGGATTTATTGAAATATTTCTTTCGTCCGTTTAATAGCGAATTTATTTGTAATAGCTCAAAATTTCAATTTCGAGAAGCCATAAGCTTGAGAAAAAACTTTTCCAATATGTGCTGTTCGTTGAACAGAATGAACGTGACGCAGGTTTCTAGTCTGAAGATGAAAGGATGGGGACACTGTTCTCGTTGGGTCGATCTCAGTGGAAAGGCTAAGGAATGAACTATGGATCTAAACATATTGTTTTTTTATGATAATAATAATTCCGAGAATCGAACGCCTTTGTGTGTGGGTGTTTTTTTTGATTGAACAGAAAATACTTTTTGGCTATCAAAATGGTTTTAGAAACAACAAATCCACAACAACAGCAATAGCAAAATTGTGTACAAGCATGTGTGAATGATTGAATTGTAAATAATAACCTATAGCATTGTATTTTGATCTAAGTAGAACTTTTGAAACTATTGATCTTAACCATCTAATAAAAAAACTTTATAGAATAGGGGTTAGAGGAGTTTCAAATTGATGGATTGCATCCTACTTGAGAGACAGAAAACAAGTAGTGCTCACTAGGGAAAGTAGATCAACGGAAAACTAACACTGGTGTTCCCCAAGGATCCATTCTGGGACAAGTATTATTCATTACTTTTTTGATAATATGGCATACTCCTTCCCAATGCACGAAAAATTATCATGTATGCAGATGATACAAATATACTCATCTCAGAAAGAAACATACGAGTGAAGGATGAGAAATCAAGTGAAGGATGCGCCCCTGGAGAATTTTATTTTTATTTTTAACCAAAGAAAATAGTGTTGATTTATTAGTAATGAGTAAAATGATAAATTCATACACAAGAATATGTAATAACTCAAAATCATGTATAGAACACATATTTCTGAAAACCAAACATAATAACGAAGAATGTCTTCCCATAGTTCTTAAAACTTGCATAACTAATCATTTTCCAGTGATATTGAAAATACCAGTCAGGAAACTTACCCAAGAAAGAGCTAGTTCTTTTGACATATACAGGGTGACCGGTAAACCTTGTACAATATTGAAACTGGTGATAGACCAGGTCATGACTGTTCAGAATATCGGAATTACACCTCAGTAAAAATATCACCGTTTTCGAGATAATGGGCATTTTAAGAATTTCTGGAAAATCGCTACCTAACCTTGGATTTTTGAGTGCCATGTATACAAATTGGGACGAATCCAAATATTTTTGCTGCTGAAGATTACTGATGAGTGATGCTTCTAGATGTACAGAACAGTTTTTCAGAAAGTGAAAATATTTTTCAAGAAATGAGGGTAAAATGACAGATTTGGGTTTCATAAATTTTTTTGAAAAAAGTTTGACATTATTATCTGAAAGAAACATAACCAATTGGAAGAGGACATTCATTCCAAAAGAATGCTCATTTTGTCCAGACTCTACCATGGTATAAAACAAACTATAATTATTTTTGGAAGAAGTGGTTTCCATTGAATTAGGCGTGGTTTTAATCCAGGCTTCTATCAACTTTTATTCTAGAATAAAAGGAAACTACCCAACACCAAAACTACGTCACAATCACACTCGACGCGCGTTTCGCCAACAAAGTTAGCATCTTCAGGAGCTAAAAGTAAGCTTTTCAGATTTTAAGATTGTGACGTAGTTTTGGTGTTTTATTTTATTTTATTTTATTTTTTCTTGAATTGTATTTAAACCAAAGGTTCCAAAATATTCATTTATTTGATCAACTTGTATACTTACGCCCAAAAATTATTTTATTTAGATTTTATCAAGATAAATATATATATATATATATATATATATATATATATATATATATATATATATATATATATATGAAAATATAAGTAAAAAAGTTATTGGGTATAACCCTCAAAATGTTTTTACATCCAAGTTTTTACATCTTCGCACTTGATTTTGAAATTTGCAGAAGTTACGTAATCAATGATAGCGCTTCTTTTGAATCTAACGACAACTTTTTTCAACTACCTGTTTGATCGGCAGTAACTCCAACTTCTTTTTTTTTTAATGACACCCTGTATATTTATTCAGCCTATCTTATTTGTCTTGATATTCTCTATTCAACCGTGTATCACAAAGTGGCATTCGTTTCTCAATTCGCAGATGAATTGCATTTTATTAAAAAACATCAAGTTGGCTGTTATCCGAATTCGATAATCTTTCGATGCTTGGTAGGCTTGGAAATCCAAAGTGTATCAGTTAAGCGATATAATTTCTGTTTTTTCCATACCAGATCACTTCCTACAGATTGTCAATAATTCATTTAATAAAAAGAAAAAACATCTGAAAATAACTGACTATATTGCGAAAACTGAGATAGGAACATGTTTTTTTCAATTTGGCTACTTGTGAAGGAACTATCTGTCTTTCTCTTTAGCCATGTAGCCATATCATGATCTTTGGCCATAGTACATGCAGATCCGACGATATCACAGAGACAAATTGAGGACGAAATCGGCGTGAATCGAGAGACCGCTAGAAGAATTTTAAAAAGAACTGCTCTGAACTGCTCTTTTACTATAGCGAAATAATTATCAGGTGTGTGGCGTCTTTCCGGAAATCTTTTGACATGCAATTGTTCAGCCTGTCAAAATATAATTGCAAATATCTAGACTAATAGACTTGGGGATTAGGGAACAATTTTAATTTTATGTTTCCAAATGGAAAGATCATGATATGGCTACATGGCCAAAGAGAAATACAGATATCTAGTTTCTTCACAAGTAGCCAAATTGAAAAAAATATGTTCCTATCTCAGTTTTCGCAATATCGTGAGTTATTTTCAGATGTTTTTTCTTTTTAATAAAGAAATTATTGACAATCTGTAGGAAGTGATCAGGTATGGAAAAAACTGAAATTATATCGTCAACTGATAGATACTCTTTGGATTTCCAAGCCTACCAAGCATCGAACGATTATCGAATTCGGGTAACAGCCAACTTGATGTTTTTCAATAAAATGCAATTCATCTGCGAATTGAGAAACGAATGCCACTTTGTGATACACGGTTGAATAGAGAATTTCAAAACAAATAAGATAGGCTAGATAAATGTACAGGGTGTAATTAAAAAAAAAGGAGTTGGAGTTATTGCCCATCAAACAGGTAGTTGAAAAAAGTTGTCCTTAGATTCAAATGAAGCGCTATCATTGATTACGTAACTTCTGCAAATTTCAAATTTTCATCTATCCAAATAAAAAAACTACAGGCTGCTACATATATATATATATATATATATATATATTTGTTTCTATTTTTACATCCACGTGTTGTACATCATCGCACTTGATTTTACCGTACTGAAGAGAGCTTAAGCTCGAAACACGTGTCTACGGTTGCACAACATTTTGAGGGTTATACCCAATAACTTTTTTATATATATATATATATATATATATATATATATATATATATATATATATATATATATATATATCCCACTATCTTCAGGGCGTCCGTACATTGACAAATTACTATCTTCCAAGCGTCCGTCTCCAACTGAGCGTCCGTATACGGACGCTCTGTTGATTTCCTATAGAAAATGTGCTCAAATCTTCATAGTAGTTTACAGATTTGAAAATTTGCCGGACGCCGTCTTAATAGTGGGACCTCCTTTTTCGTATACTTTTGTATATTATTAGTTCACCGGGTTTACCGCTAGCGGCGCAAAGAGCACCGTCTGTATATTTCTCGGAGTATGATTTACTTTTAGACTGCCGATTTCCAAGCGTCCTTCAAGTTGTGGTGAATACGGCAACGCTGAAGAATTTCAATGAGCATTGTTTGAAAATCGTTATTTGCGGTATTCGTTAGTAATCGTGAATGATATTTGGTGTGCTGATAGTAAAGTAAGTTGGAAAATAAATGAAGAATGGACTCACAGTAATATTTATCATTGTACTTGTTCATTATTTCAGCTTGAGTTTATGGACGAGCAAATCCAAATGCATATCTGCGACAAAGGTTTTGGGAATTAAACAGCTAATTATGTGAAAATCCTTGTCAGTTTTGAGAGTCATTTTCATTTCTGATCTTGGCAAATTTATGTGTGTTGTTTTCCAAAAGAGTTCATAGGATTGTGTTGCAGTCCATATCAGTGGAAAACTAAGTCATTAAAAAGTTGAATATTCCAAAAGTACATCAAACTCTAGAAGTTTTTCACCCCCTTCAAATAAAAACTACAAAAATTGTTTTTTCTTTCAACCTGCTGCACCCTCACCACAGCCCTCAGAAGTATACTTCGAAAGACTTGTGCAAGCTATAGAAGACGTACGACAATTGCACCCACGCCCCTATGATAGAGAAGCGAACCATCACCATCACGGCCCAACTGGTACAAGTGGTTATAAGTTGTCCTCAGAAAACTTTCTTGATACTTGGTATATGAAAGAAAAACTCCCAATAAGAAGTTCTGCATATCACAAAACTAGGAGCGCTTCAACGCAAATGTAAAAATCTCTTGATATATGGGGAGGGACAACGATAATATTATTTTGGCCGTCAATTCGAAATCTGACGAAAAATGCTGATCGAAAAAGTTGTTCCAAATGATGTGTGTAGATTTGAAGTCAAGTTCATATGCAGGGAAGGATATATCATTTCAGCTTCAGAGTAAAGTACCTTCATTCTGAAGAACATCGAAAAATGCTACTCAGAAAAGTTGTTCAGAATTGAATTTCATATACAGGGTGACCCAGGGTTAAACCGCCAAACTTTTAGGATCGGTATTTTAGGTAAAAATAAGACTTTTGTTTCTTATACTCATGTTTCGTAACTAGCTTCGTTTTCGAGATACAGAGTGTCAAAATTTCTTACCCTGCAGGATCTCCTGACTTGACCCCTATGGATTTTTAATAAGGTACAATGAAAACCAAAGTGTATGCTGAGCCCAACAACGACCAAGGTATTTTCCTAGAAAGGATTGTACAAGCAGCTGTAGAGATCACACCAGCAAGATGCCGTGGAGCTGCAGAATCCATCCTTCGTAGGTGCGAACTTTGCATTGAAAGAAATGGTGGCCATTTTTTGAATTTTTGTTTTCTCTTTACTTACTAATAAAATACAATGAATACGTTTGTCTTAATATCAATTTCTTAGGAAGTTTTTTTTCTTGTTACATGAAATCGGTTTTTAAATTATTTCTCAAAAATGAAGGAAGATACTGAAATAAATAAAAAAATTGTATTTTTATTGGCTTAATCCAGAAAAAAAACTGAACATGCAAAAAACAGTTTTGTAAAATGATTCGTTCTAACATTAATGAGATTAGCCCTTGGGACGCCACTGGAAATAATAATGTTGCCATAAGTAAATTAAAAGAAACCCCTTATTACCGCATATCAGCATGACAGATTTTATTGAAATCAGCTAGAAGGTTTTTAAATAATATGATGAAAAACTGATATTTTGTAAAAACGTTGAACACTCTGTATTTCCAAAACAAAGCAAGTTAGGACACATTGTTATAGGAAAAAAGTTTCCTTTTCACCTAAACAAACGATCCTGATCGTTTGGCAGTTTAACCCTGGGTCACCCTGTATAAGTTCAAAATGATAATCACACAAATCCTAGTTGAATTATTTTGTAAATACAAGTTTTGTTAGGAAAAAAACATTTTTGAAAAGGAAAAAACATTTTTGAAAAGGCATTGATTTTAATAAAATCTGATTTTTTCTGAAGAGTTTTGCAGCCTAAAGTAAATAATATTCAAGTATCAAATATTGACTTGTCATGTACAGTGGTGGAAAATAAACTTATGATTGTCGAGCAAAATGGTATAACAAAATTATTTTCTCTTAAGAAATCTCATTGTTTAAATTTATAGATGGCACAGTAGTACAAGAGATGTAATGATAATATTTTTGAAGGAATGAGCTTCTAATGCTTTTCATAAAAAAACTGAGGGATTCGTAAAAAACAATTTGATAGCAAAAAATGTAACTCCAGACGTTCTAATGAATGTTTTAGGAAAATTTTCTACAAGGACAGCTATTTTTATGCAAAGAGAATGTGATCATGAAGAGGCGAAATTTCAATAATAATGATGACACTTTCTTTGAAACAGTCGTAGAATGTACCCAAACACACTGCATGTGCGGGTAGAGGCCCGATATTATTATTTGTCGTTTCGCGTAAAAGAAGAACTGATGAAATCCATTTCAATTTATTCAATATTGTTAGAGTATATGCAAAATTCAAAGTAATTTTAGAAATGACTCTGTTAAAAATTGGTCGTTGTGAATAATTTTTCATTATTCGCAACATTTTTTCATGTTTCAAGTTTTGCCCGTCAATTGCGTATTTTCACCACTCTGCAAATCACTTGTCTAATTTTGATAATTTCTTAGAAAGCAGAACTCTTTAAAGAAAATTCATAAAATCACAAATAAAAAGTTTATCGTTTGACGGGTGAACCATCTTCAAGTAATGGTGTCACCGAAAATTTATTCAAATCTACAACCAGTGTTTTTCCCTTTGAGATTCAAAGAGCTGACCTGATTCAAGAAATGTACTATGAATTGCTTCAAATGAATTCCTAATGGGCAAACACAGACAATATCGATATTTCTTTTGAATTTATTCTATTTCAATAGTGACATGAATATGTTTTATGTTATTTTTTGTAGGAATATTTTGTTAATTCCATATCAATGAATTAATTTTAATTGGAATATTTGTTTTTTTGGAAATACAGCCATACTTTCTTGCTGACCGATGATCTAATGGTAGACTCTGTTATTGATTTTCAATAAACCTAATATATACTGTTCTCCCTTCATTTGCCTGACAACCTATACCTGTTACAGATCTATCTTTCGAATATCTATAGAGTAACCCATTTGAATGTGGGTACCTCAATGCATTTTTTACAAGTTGTCTCTACTATAGCTATATTTTATAAATTAAATTCATAATTTTGTTCAGAGACAAAAATCCAAAAATCATTTTTTTTAAACAAAATTCCACCACGCCACTAGATTTATGATAGATTCAAATTGGCATGACAGAAATAACACAAAAAAATTAATAATAAAAAGTATCTCTTGACAGCTTGTTGGAATATCAACGTTCCACAGTCTGAAAATGAAAATTTGTTAATTCACGAAAATTTGTAAAAGTATAGAAGGGCAACGAATCAATTTACCCGAAAAGTTACTGCCTTCGAAAGACTGTCGTCTTGAAAAAAATTGTTTCATTTTTTCGTAAACTCATCGTATTCTCAAATTTGCCTTTTTGAAAATATTATTTTAAATTTACAGAGAAAAACTTTTTTTTTAATCGCTGTTAACTGACATGAACGAAATCAAACAGGAAAATATTATATTGAAGGAAGATAATAAACAATTATCTCAATATCTCAACGGATTGAATCCACTGTAAGGAGACTGAAGAAGTATAACCTGATTATTTCAACTCAAATTGGGGATTGATGAGAAAGATATAGAAATAAGGGATGAATTTAGAAAGAAAATAATAAAACTCGCCCCATTGTAATTGAGTGCTTGACTAATAGACTGAGGTCTGAGATATTATACCGGAAGACTATATCAGATCAAAACATTATTATTGTCACAACAAAAGGCTGCAGAAGAAAACGGTCGTGAAGCAAAAATAAAGGAACCTCTCTGATAGTGGATAGAATCAGCCATACTTACGAAGAACTATATAGAGAGCAAGTTGGCAGCAAAAAACTCAACAGATACGACTGCAAGTAAATCAAGCACAGATGAAGAAGAAAACCCGAAGAAATGAACAGCAGGAGAATTGGAACATGCCGACAGACCTAGAGTAAATAAATCAGCTCGAACTTTCGAGATCTTCATTTAAGATTCCAAAATAGATTTTTTTCCTATATCTCTTATTCTTCATCACATTTGTTTTTATTTATTCATTTCAATTGTGTTTCCGTATTTTGATTTTCACTCATGTTTTGTTTCAGATAAAATGTCAATTCACAGAGATTTAGCCACCTGAATATTACATCGCTGTTACCAAACTTATCATCTTCGAAAGATCTCAATACTTTACAGAAAAATCTATCCTATGCCTGAGTGAAACTCAGCTGTCCGATCGAATTCATAGTAATGTATGTCATGTGAATGATTATGTTTCCTTCAGAAGACATCGTCTGAAAAGTAGAGGAGGGGGCGTTGGTATGTGTGTTGACAATAAATTTCCATGTAATTTAACGTGGCTGTTGGAGTTGTCTACAAGCCTTCAAACTATACCGAAACAGATTTACTCAGTTTACTAGAGAATGGTATACCATCTTTAATTCCCAAATATGATGATGTATTCATTCTGGGTGATCTCAATATTGATTTGTTGAAAAATGAGTCTAGGGCTGCTACCAGGCTGAATAATATGTTGGAGGGATCGGGACTCGTTCAACTAGTTGATAGACCCACATGAGTGACCGTTTCATCACTTTCACTAATAGATTTGATCATCACAAATAACAGTGATGATATTTCCAAGAATATCGAAGTTGTCTTGGTACCAGGTATTTCATATCAAGAGTTGATAGTATAAAAAAATAATCTTGGTGATAGTTCCTGCTCACCGACATATAGAATGATTGGAGACTTTAGAAATTTTAATAAGGAACGATTTTACGAAGATATATCAATCCCGTTCGAAAATATTTATGTGACAGATAATATTGACGAAAAAATTAAATTTCATAATAAAAACATTATGTCATAATTCAATCTGCATGCTCCTGTTCAACTGATTAGAATAACCGAACGTTATGCACCATGGATCACAGATAATAATAAATTATTGATGTCATAGCGAAATAAAGCCCGTTCTAGGTGGCAAAATGGAAAGAAGGCATATTTTCAATATATTTTTAGACAGCGTGGTAAGCAAGATATGGAAGGATCTACATCACTTAAAAAAGATCGACCACCATTTCGGATCATTTGTTTGATGTAAAGGAATTGAATCAGTACTTCGTAAAAGGTATTGCAGCGGTCGCTGCAGATCAAAATCTGATTGAATTCTACTCCAATAGTATTCATGAGAAAGCAGGCCATTTTCAGTTCAGATGGAACCCAAAATGAAACCCAACATGGAACCCAACATGGAACCCAACATGTCCTATATAACTTGTTATCTAATGCTCAAGGGTGGGATGGTATCAATTTGAAACTCCTACTTATGTCTTACCCTTATTTGATACCATTTATAAATCATATCTCGAATTTTGGTCTCACCCAAATGTTTATCTCCAAATTTGAAAAAAGTCAGTTGTACATCCAATACATAAAAAGAATACTGTTGGTGAGTTTTTTTCCCCTTCTGATGCTGGTCCTGTGCTCAAAAATAATGCAGTTGGAAAATCGGTAATGCTATTTGGAACACGGTATCACAGACGGTGCACCGGTGTCTCGTCTATACCGTACAAGTATCGTAGCGCCGCGTTCTGCCTTTGGCTGAGGCCGCATAAGCTCTAATCAGATAATATGTGAAATTCAACCCATGAGTGGCATCCGGAAAATACACAGTGTCGTTGCCCTAATTCGATTACCGCCGCTAAAGGCGATGGTTAAATCTGGCATCATTGCTGGACGCTCACTAATCTACAGGATGAAAGTAAACTATACAAACCGGACGCTAAGTAGCGTGAATTCGTGAATATATTGGACGCTCAGTGACGGGTACATGAAAGGACGCCACGAAATAGGTGTAATGAAACTTTCAAATTTTTATCGTCGAAAAGGAAAGCTTGATCACTCCTTTATGACCCCTGATGTTCAAATCTTAAAAATATACATATGTAGAACAAGAGACTTATGATATCCACTCGACGGACGCTCAGAGAAAGAGTTGTGAAAGGACGCCTGGAAGATAGCTGGATGTATATATATATATATATATATATATATATATATATATATATATATATATATATATATATATATATATATATATATATATATATATATATATATGAAAATAAAAGTAAAAAAGTTATTGGGTATAACCCTCAAAATGTTGTGCAACCGTAGACACGTGTTTCGAGCTTAAGCTCTCTTCAGTACGGTAAAATCAAGTGCAAAGATGTACAACACTTGGATGTAAAAATAGAAACAAAGGAAGTCCACAACAGGAAGCCAACCACACATTTCTAACCGATGCCACAAATGATGAAAGATCATGTATTCAGATTTTTCCAATCAATTAATAGAAAATAGCCAATCCTACTTGTTAATTCCTAGAGACCCTACGTCACAAATACAAGTTAAATGTAACCAATTAATAAAAAATATGTTCAATTTAAAACAAATAGATGAAATTCAAAAAAAGAAACTCACCAATTATAAAGGTGTGTGCCCAAAATTCTATGCTTTGCCTAAAATCCACAAACCTACACTTTCAGCAAGACCAATTATTTCTTCTATTGGTAATCCAACAGAATATTTGGCATCTTTTTTGACTGATATTTTGACCACTTCGTATGATTTTGATAATGAATATTATATTAAAGACTCTTTTGAGGTTTCAAAAAATTTTCAATAAAATGAAACTCCCCGAGGGCTATGTTATAGCGAGCTTGGATGTAGTCTCACTTTTTAGTAATGTTTACTTGGATGCTTGTATACGAGCCATTGATAAAAGATGGGATAGTATCAGTAATCATTGTAGTGTTGATAAAGAAACTTTCTTTGAACTTATTACTTTCTTATTCAATAATACTTATTTCTCATTTGATAATAAATTTTACAAACAGACTTTTGGAACCCCTATGGGGGCAAAAATTAGTCCCATCCTTGCTATGTATGTCATGGATGACATACTGGATATAGTCCTAAAAGTTTTACCTTTCAAATTGTTTTTCATTAAAAAATATGTGGATGACTTGATTATAGCCTTACCACAAGTAGTTGATGTATTCAATAGTTATGACCCGTATATACAGTTCACTATAGAACGTGAAGACGAAGAACATAGTGTTCCCTTCTTGGACACAAAATTTCGTCGTACAGTGGACAATACCTTAGTCATTGACTGGTATAGAAAACCCATAAGTAGTGGAAGATTTATGAACTATCACTCATACCATAAACAATCCATGAAGGTTAATTTGGTTAAACAAATGAAACATCGAATACTCTGTATTTCTGACTCCTCTTTTCATCAACAAAATTTAAAAACCTTATATAATTTATTCATTGATAATTTATATCCTCCTTCACTATTAAAAAAGATTTTATACAGTACGTCTACCATAGACACACATGATTCATTAAATAATATCAATAACATTTCGCAAAATAATATCACTACTACAAATGATGCAGATAGGATCCAAATCCAATATTTTTTCACCTCTCTTCCTTATATCGCAGATGTCTCACCCAGGCTTGCTAGAATTTTCAAAGATTTTGAGAACATAAAAATTGCAAATAAAACAATATTAACAATTAATTCCATTTTTACCAAAGTTAAAGATAAAACACCTTTAACTTCACAATCACAGTTGGTGTATTGTATTCCTTGCTCTAATTGCGATAAAACTTACATAGGTCAGACTTCGAGGACATTGAAAGATAGAATCACTGCACATAAAAGTGACTGTAGATGCCATCCTGAAAGATGTGCATTAAGTGAACATGTTAATAGCACTGGTCATAACATGAACTATAGTAATACAAAAATTTTGACTAAAGAAAACAATACCACTAAAAGACTTTTCATGGAAATGGCTTTCATCTCTCAATCAGATTCTTGCTTAAATAAAAAAAACTGACGTTAATCACTTAAGTGAAATTTATTCATATTTACTCCTCATCGACAATAATATTACACATAACTTAAATAATTCTCCCTTAGGTAACACTTCATCTCTTTTGAGTTGAGACAATTGGTTAATTTCACCCACTAGCAGCGGCCAATTCGTGGTTTCGTGTCACACTTCAAAAGTGTCTGACATCTTATGTCAATAATGTCAACTGTCTGTTGTCTAATCATCCTAACCAAATTTCTTACGTTACATTTGAATCTCTCCACGTGTGGAGATAATTCAAATAAATGTTTAAACAAATTTTATAACAATGACTTAATATTAATATTTTTATTGTTATTGTTATATATATATATATATATATATATATATATATATGAAAATAGGTAATTCGTGACTGACAATAACTGTAGAATTGAAAATATCTTGAGGTTGCAGTCTGATATTGGATTTAAAGAAAACTCTTTGTCATCTTGTTAATCAATTTGACCATCGAATGAGTTTTGATAATGTTAGTGTACTTGGAATAGAAAACAACATTTTTAAAAGGACATTTTTAGAAATGTTGCAAATTAATGAAGAGAGTAACAGCCTAAATAAAAAAACTGATCTCAATAATTTGAGTAAAATTTACACTTATATTTTAAAACTGAACAGAGATAAGTTGAAAAATTATAGTAATGCTGATATACCCAGTAGAGTTACTTGATTGTTTCTCATCATTTTTGAAGTTGATTGACATTCATTTAAAATTTTATCTGTCTAATATTTTTATATACAACATTCTTTTTTTGATGCTAATTTCTATTTTTACTCAAGTTATGTAAGTAGATTCAATATTTTTTTTTTCTGCATTTATTAAATTGTCCTTTTGTAGTTGTCCTGAGGAAGGAAATAAACATTTCCGAAAGCTTGGCAAGATGACAAAGAGTTTTCTTTAAATCCAATATCAGACTGCAACCTCAAGATATTTTCAATTCTATATATATATATATATATATATATATATATATATATATATATAAGGATGGATTTAGCGAGGGGCAATATATGAAAATATAAGTAAAAAAGTTATTGGGTATAACCCTCAAAAAGTTGTGTAACCGTAGACACGTGTTTCGAGCTTAAGCTCTCTTCAGTACGGTAAAATCAAGTGCGAAGATGTACAACACTTGGATGTAAAAATAGAAACAAAGGAAGTCAACAACAGGAAGCCAACCACACATTTGTGGCATCGGTTAGAAGACCTTGTACTCACAAGGCAACAACTAACGTCGCCACGGAGGTAGCTATAGCTACCAGCGTGACAATCCTACCCAGGAAGATACAAATAAGGATGGATTTAGCGAGGGGCAATATATGAAAATATAAGTAAAAAAGTTATTGGGTATAACCCTCAAAAAGTTGTGTAACCGTAGACACGTGTTTCGAGCTTAAGCTCTCTTCAGTACGGTAAAATCAAGTGCGAAGATGTACAACACTTGGATGTAAAAATAGAAACAAAGGAAGTCAACAACAGGAAGCCAACCACACATTTGTGGCATCGGTTAGAAGACCTTGTACTCACAAGGCAACAACTAACGTCGCCACGGAGGTAGCTATAGCTACCAGCGTGACAATCCTACCCAGGAAGATACAAATAAGGATGGATTTAGCGAGGGGCAATATATGAAAATATAAGTAAAAAAGTTATTGGGTATAACCCTCAAAAAGTTGTGTAACCGTAGACACGTGTTTCGAGCTTAAGCTCTCTTCAGTACGGTAAAATCAAGTGCGAAGATGTACAACACTTGGATGTAAAAATAGAAACAAAGGAAGTCAACAACAGGAAGCCAACCACACATTTGTGGCATCGGTTAGAAGACCTTGTACTCACAAGGCAACAACTAACGTCGCCACGGAGGTAGCTATAGCTACCAGCGTGACAATCCTACCCAGGAAGATACAAATAAGGATGGATTTAGCGAGGGGCAATATATGAAAATATAAGTAAAAAAGTTATTGGGTATAACCCTCAAAAAGTTGTGTAACCGTAGACACGTGTTTCGAGCTTAAGCTCTCTTCAGTACGGTAAAATCAAGTGCGAAGATGTACAACACTTTTTGAGGGTTATACCCAATAACTTTTTTACTTATATTTTCATATATTGCCCCTCGCTAAATCCATCCTTATTTGTATCTTCCTGGGTAGGATTGTCACGCTGGTAGCTATAGCTACCTCCGTGGCGACGTTAGTTGTTGCCTTGTGAGTACAAGGTCTTCTAACCGATGCCACAAATGTGTGGTTGGCTTCCTGTTGTTGACTTCCTTTGTTTCTATTTTTACATCCAAGTGTTGTACATCTTCGCACTTGATTTTACCGTACTGAAGAGAGCTTAAGCTCGAAACACGTGTCTACGGTTACACAACTTTTTGAGGGTTATACCCAATAACTTTTTTACTTATATTTTCATATATTGCCCCTCGCTAAATCCATCCTTATTTGTATCTTCCTGGGTAGGATTGTCACGCTGGTAGCTATAGCTACCTCCGTGGCGACGTTAGTTGTTGCCTTGTGAGTACAAGGTCCTCTAACCGATGCCACAAATGTGTGGTTGGCTTCCTGTTGTTGACTTCCTTTGTTTCTATTTTTACATCCAAGTGTTGTACATCTTCGCACTTGATTTTACCGTACTGAAGAGAGCTTAAGCTCGAAACACGTGTCTACGGTTACACAACTTTTTGAGGGTTATACCCAATAACTTTTTTACTTATATATATATATATATATATATATATATATATATATATATATATATATATATATATATATATATATATATAGCGCATTTGCTTTTACAGCTGCAGGAAAACCCGGAAAAACCTGCAGCACCACATCATCTGAAGATCTTGATCTGCCAATGTCCTCTCTCTCATAAAATAAAATGTAGGGTGTCTCCAGAGGCTCCAATAAACCCAAGATATCGTCAGAGCATTTAGAAACAAAACTATAGTCAAACTTAAACCAGTCCGTTCCATCTTTCGCTGATGCGTAATAATAGCCACATTCAACGCCGGAACCACAGTGAATAATGACTGCATGAAGATTAAAATTGTGGTCTTCTAGATTGAGGTGTTCATCTATTTTCAATCTTCGTACTCAACCACTTCTGATGTTAGGTGAACGTGCTTTTAACACTGATACACCCACTAATTCACCATATCTTTAATATATTCGGTAATGTATACAACTCTTAGACGTTTTTCCAACAAACTCTAGATGAATAGTGCATGAATGGTCTTCAGTCCTCCCAATCATAACAAGATGAGTGCCTACTCAGCTCGTCTCTCGTCAACGAACAGGGTCGTCCCCTAACATGTGTTTGTGTGTGTTAGATGGGTGCAAATCTTGCACGCTGAATCACAACCACTTTCTCTCATCCTGTGTAATTGAAATTTCACACGTTGGTTTAGTTCCGATGACAACACATTAATGTCGAATGAATTGCCTCCCCCCCTCCCCCCCTGCCACCCGAAAGCTAGATAGAGAACACGTAGGATTTCGGAAGTTTTTTTGACGGATTCGGAAGTCAAAAATTACACTGAAAAAAGTTGGAAAACTCGCGAAATTGAAATCGGAAAAATCCGTAAAAATAGTGGAAAGTATCTGACAGTCAACTATTATGGTTAAAAAAGGAAATTGTCCCTCCCTGCTCCCCGAAAGCTAGTTAGAGATCGCGTAGGGTTTTGGAAGTTTTCTTGACGGATTTGGACGTCAGAAATTACAGCAAAAAAAAATAGGTAGGAGGGTGCTCGCCCCCTCATCTTCTTGAAAAAAACTTGGGAAATTCGCGGAATTTAAATCGGAAAAATCCGTAAAAATAGTAAAAAATATCTGACCGTCGAATATTATGGTTAAAACGAAAAAAGTGTCCATTTCTGTCCCCCGAAAGCTAGGTAGAGAACGCGTAGGGTTTCGGAAGTTTTCTTGGCGGATTTGGACGTCAGAAATTACAGCAAGAAAAAATTGGGCAGGGAAAATTGGAAAACTTTTTGAATTGAAATCGGATTATTCCGTAAAAATAGTGAAAAATATCTGACCGTCGAATGTTATGGTTTAAAAAAAATTCACCTCCTTGTCCTCCCTCAAAAGCTAGATAGAGAACGCAAAGGAATTCTGAAAATTTTTCAACAGTTATGAAAAACTGGAAAATAATGATTGAAAAAATTCGATCTGTCACGAATAAAATTAGTAAAACTCGCGAAATGGAAATCGGGAAAATCCGTAAAAATAGTGAAAATTATCTGACCATTAAATAAAACGTTTTCAAAAAAATTTACCCGTCTTTCCCCTTCGAAAGCTAGATAGAGAACGCGTAGAATTTCGGAAATTAACAGTCAAGCAACCGTGTAACAATAACGCATCAATTGAAATGAACAGACTGAGAAACATATGTACAGAAAACTAAAAAATAAATAAATGAATGAACTCTGAAAGCTTTTTAGAGAAAAGCTTTTATTTAAATGCACAAAAAAAAGAAAATTAATTTTAAAGTGAATAAACCCATCATTTCGTTACATTATAAAATTTTAAATGATACAAAAGCTTGTCGCGAGAAGTACCTATCTATGTATTTATTATTGTGAATTGAATTTAGAATTACCTCAAGATTTATTCTCACGACAAGTTTTTATATAATTTAAAATTTTATAATGTAACAAAATGATGGGTTTAATTCACTTTAAAATTAGTTTATTTTTTTGTGCATTTAAATGAAAGCTTTTTGAAGAGTTTTTTCAAAGTTTATTTATGGTAGGTAGGTACTCACGTACTTCATTCCAGTGTTTTTTTCCTGAGCGTAGTGTTGTTTCATTGTTTCGGGAGCTTAGTTACTTTGGGAGCAAAATTCAGCAATTTATGCATTTATGAGATGTGATTATTCCATTGGTGTGTTGTGTCCTATGTATAGTTTAGTTGTTGCTTAGAAAAAGTATAAGAATTAATTGTGTTAAGTGCTTGACATTTACGAAAAGGGTGAAATGAATTGTATGAATACCTGTTTTTATTACCACATGTCAGGCAATAAAGAATATTTTGATTTGGTACAGTGAATTTTCAAAAATTGACCTGCCCTAAAAATTGAAATCGTTATGTCTTATTCCCCTAATCTACCTGATTCAGTATTTTAGGGAAACCATGGCAAAGAGGAAACTAAAAATGGCGGACATATGTGATGTTTGTGAAAAGTCGTGCAAGAATACGTATGCAATAGCATGCAATAAATGTTCAAATTGGTTTCACAGTAAATGTGTGGATCTTTTAACAGCAAAATTGAACTATTATGCACTTGAAAATAAGAAACAGAACGGTGACAAATGGATTTGTGAAAGGTGCAAAAGTGGGGTTATGTTACGAACTAGAAACGAGCAGAAAGGTAATAAAACCGAGCTAAGGGACAACAAGGATTACACGAATAATGACATAATGAATAAACTAATCGATATGGAATGAAATTACATGTTACTATTAGAAAAATTTGAGGCCCAAAATAAAGTCAATGAGGAGCTTCGGATGGAATTGAATATGGTCACAAACAAGTTGAACTATGAAGTCAATAGAAACGAGCAAAGTGAACTAAATAAAAATATCATAATAATGGGTATCCCGAAAATACACCCCAACGAGGATGCTGAAGAAATTATAAATAAAATTGGAAATTATTTCAATGTAAACATTGGAAAATATCAATCCTTCAGATTAGGCAGAGGCGAAATAGGAAAAGTAATGCCCATCAAGGTGGAATTTGCCTCTGAACAAGATAAGGAAGCTATATTCAAAGCAAACAAATCAAAAAAAAATAACAACTCGAGATACTGGTCTGGAAGGCCCACAATATGATATCTACAGGGTGTTTCATAATAAATGCGCATTACTTCAGGATGTGATAGTTCGTCCAAAAATATGAAAAAAAGTTTCTAATAACTTATGCGGATTTTTTATTTTTTTAAATTCATAATTGGTGAAGATTTTGAAGGGGTAGTGGGTGTTTTTTTCTCCAACTTCTACGCCACTGGAAAAAGTACAGTTTTGAGCCTCCTATATGAACCGCCAATGTTTTCTACACTAAAAAGGTATTCCTGGTCATAAGCTCTAAAATTGACCGTTTTCAAGAAAAATAAACTTTCATGTTGTTTAAATAATGCTTTTTCCTCGAAAAATTGCTGCGTGCATTGAAGCTAACGGCGGACATTTCCAATTCAACTGAGTATGATTGTTATTGTTTTTTTTGCAATCGAGAAGTCAACGTTTGGTTTTGTTACTTGTTTTAACGTTTAAATAATTTTTGTATAATTAGGAAAAAAACGAATTTATAATCGCTGACAGTGACATTTTATATTTATTGCTCTACATATTTTATCATTTTTATCAACAATTTACCTTTATACATCGCTGAGGATTTTTTTAAGTTAAACCTGTGAGTCTCAAGAACCTGGAGGACATCAAAATCATTGAAATTCTACTTAGGTTGGATATTTTTTAGAAAAAGTGATTATTTGAAGTTTATACTCATTAACTGCCATTCTGACACCGATTGGAAGAAAAATTTTGGAATTCGAGAGAAACGAGTGAAATCTTAAATATCGATAATTGATAAAAAGGTCTGATGTACTTCCTGTCTCATGCCAGATATCCAAAACTTATCGATTGATTGTGTGCAATGCAGTAAATCTTTCAAGACCGTGCATGGTTTGAAAATCCATACAAGCAAGATTCACAAAAATGCTTCTGTTTCGAAATCAATAATCAGTTCACAAAAAGGATCTGAATCTGTCCAAAATGGCATTGAAGATGCTACATCCTTTGTGAAACTCTTAACGAATTTGAAACGTACTGAACATATAGTCCATAGAATTCCAAAAACAGCTAGACATGCATCAGCATCTGCTCTAAGTGATGCAATCGAGAATTGTATAGAATCCAATACCTATATTTCCTGGAAGAACTTGCTTCTTTTCGCATATAATATATTTTCCATTCCATCTTCAAGTGATTGTAATCCCAAACTGCCATTGACAAAAGTCATCAAGCTCAATATCAATAAAACTACCGATTCGTTCATCAGCAAAAATATCACCGAAACAATTCCTAATAAATACCGTATTATAGACATTTCAAAACGAGTTATCAACAAAGTTGCAGATGGTGACTTATCCTCTGCGATTAGATTATTATCATCTTCTGATACTTTGGCTCCGTATGATCATTCGACTCATGCAGTTCTACAGTTGAAGCACCCAAAAAGCAATTTATTAACATCCGAATTTCTAATGATGAAACCTGACACACCTCCACTACAAGTTTCTAGGAATGATGTGTTACTGGCAGTGAAGTCTTTTCGAACCGGTTCTGCTGGCGGTCTTGACGCTATTAGACCAAGTCATATACAGGATCTTCTTAGCTACAGTTCAGGATCTGCTGGGGAAAAACTCTTGAACTCTTTGACAAAACGATGCAATTTATTGTTGATTGGTAATGTTCCCTCGGAAATATGTCCAATCATATACGGTGCTTCGCTATGTGCTCTTAAAAAACGAGATGGAGGAATCCGACCAATTGCAGTTGGCAGTTTTTATCGTCGATTAGTTGCTAAGCTTTGCTGTGTGGTGGAAAGAGAAAATCTTGGAAATTACTTCCGTCCATCACAATTTGGATTTGGTTCTTCTAGCGGATGCGAGGCCGTTGTACATTCAGCATGCTTATTCATCAACCAACACCCAAATCCCGAACACAGAGTATTCCTCAAACTGGACTATAAAAATGCCTTCAACATGATTGAGAGAAAAATTATGCTGCAGAATATAATCAATTTGGTGCCAAAATTGTTCCCGTTTTTGAACCAGTGTTATCAATCACCTAGCTTTCTGAATTTTGGGGAATATATTATATCGTCTGAGAGAGGAATACAGCAAGGTGATCCTTCAGGACCTGCTTTATTTTGTCTGTCAATTCATGATCTTATCAGAACTATATCCTGTGAATTTAACTGCTGGTATCTAGTTGATGGGTCAATCGCAGGTGATATAGCTTCTGTCATGGACAATTTCAAGAGCATTATCCATAAGTCTAAAGAAATCGGCCTTGAACTGAATTTTGAGAAATGCGAACTGATATATCTTTCTAAAATAGATGAAGATTCATTCATTGAATTCCGACGATTGGCGCCAGGTATTAAGATAACCAATAAATCTGAGGCATCTCTACTTGGTGCTCCATTAACTATGAACAAGCTGTCTGAATGTCTACAGGATAAAATGACTTCACTCAAAATAATGTCGAGTAGATTAGAGAAGCTACCAGTACATGTTGCTTTCTTCTTGCTTAAGAACTGCCTATCCCTACCTAAATTATTGTATATATTGAGATGTTGTCCAACTTGGAAAATTTCTGAAGACCTAGAAACATTCGATAACCTACAACGTGATATCACAGAAAATATTATCAATATTAAACTTATGGAACCATCCTGGAATCAAGCAATACTCCCAGTTAGCTTTGGTGGACTTGGACTACGTTCAGCATCTTCTTTGGCATTGCCCACTTTTTTATCTTCTTTTTCGAGTGTATCCAAATTGATTCAAGCTGTCCTGCCAGCTTCATTCTCGAACATTCCTGACCTCTTGTTTGTTGAAGCTGAATCACTGTGGTGTTCCAAAACTAATTGCAAACTACGAGGTGAAGAGAAATCCATTCAGAAATCTTGGGATAACCCGTTACTTCAAATTGCTTCACAGAAAATGGTTGATCTGGCTTCATCAATTACAGAAAAGGCACGAATCAATGCTGTATCTGTGAAGGAATCTGGAGCTTGGCTTAATACTCTACCAGTAGCTTCACTAGGAACACTATTAGATGATGAAACATTCAGGATAGCAGTCGCTTTGAGACTTGGCTTATCGATGTGTGCTCCTCATAAATGTGTATGTGGTGCTAATGTTGAAGTCAACGGAGTTCACGGACTGAGTTGTAAAAAGAGTGCAGGTCGCTTTTCCGGGCATCATCAAGTCAACGATTTATTGAAGAGAGCTTTGATCTCGGCTGGTATTCCGTCAATCTTAGAGCCACCGGGAATAAGTAGAGATGATGGCAAACGACCAGATGGCATGACATTAATCCCCTGGAGATATGGAAAACTTGCTGTGTGGGATTTCACATGTGCTGACACACTAGCTCCCTCTCATTTACCATCTACAGCGAAATCAGCTGGTGCTGCCGCCATTGCAAGAGAAAAAGTGAAACGTAATAAATATAGAACATTGACAGATAGCTATTTTTTTTATCCTGTAGCAGTAGAAACTTTTGGCGTCTTTGCTCCCCAATCTCTCGATTTCATTCAACAAATTGGCAAAAAATTGGAAAAAGAAACACAAGATCCAAGAGCTACCAAATTTTTAATTCAGAGAATAAGTATAGCCATCCAACGTGGAAATGCTGCATCAATCCTTGGAACTATACCAGCGTCTAGATCTTTCGATGAAATATTGCTATATCCACATGAACGCTACAGTTATAACAAGTTTTCTTCAAAATCTAGCAGTTTCAAATCGACTTCATTATCTTGCATCTCCATTGACAGAGGCAACCACCGTTCTGAAGACTCGAATATAAATAGATTCGATAAACGCATCTCAAGCGCCGTCAGGGATGGCGTACATAGCACAACCAAAACAAAAGTTGATTTGCCGACTTCTCCGAAACTCACAAGATCAACTATATCTCCATCCAACTCACTATCCAGCAGTCTTAACTCAAGTTCTTTACCTCGCCGCTCCAGTGACAAGGACAATCATAGTATTAGAGTCTACTCAGAAGATGATAGCAGTGGCGAACGCAGCTCAAACAGCTACAACACCTTCAGGCCTGTGGTACACGGTACTGTTAAAACACTAGGCCTCAATGGGTTGAAAAACATTGGAAGCACCTGTTTTATGAACAGTGTTATCCAATGTTTATCAAACACGAGATGGTTATTACAGTATTTGAGGAAGGATGCCTATACAAGAGACATAAACACAAGTATCTCTAGTATGAAGGGAGCATTAATCAATGCCTTCGCAGAGGTGATAAAGGAGCTATGGTCAGAAGATTCTTCTGATCGAGTGGTAAATACAGTCTCTTTAAAGAGTCAAATACAAATATTCACACCTCGTTTCATTGCTTACTCCCAGCAAGATGCCCAGGAGTTCTTGCGATACCTTCTGGAGGGTCTTCACGAAGATGTGAACAGAATAACGGAGAAGCCAAAACCCATTCTGACGGAGATAGACGAAAAGTTAAGTGACGGTGAGAAGGCACAAGAATCTTGGTCGAAGTACTTAAGAATGGACAATTCCAAAATCATTGATAATTTCGTTGGCCAGCTAAAGTCCACATTGAAATGTACGTATTGCGGGCACTGTTCCGTCACCTTCGATCCGTTCTGGGACCTATCACTACCAATACCGCAACGAACAGGCCAACTGAGATTATCGCAGTGTTTAGATTCGTTTACGAGGGAAGAAACGTTGGATGGCGACGAGAAGCTAACTTGTGCTAAATGCAAAAAGAAAAGGAAGTGTACTAAATCCCTATCAATTTACAAGTTCCCCAAAATTTTAGTGATACATTTAAAAAGGTTTTCTTCGATGGATCGATTCAGAGGAAAATTGAATGTAATCATCGATTTTCCGTTAGAGGGCTTGGATATGAGTAATTATGCGGCAGACAATGTAGCCCCTTTCCGCTACAGTCTGTACGCATTATCAAATCATAGTGGGACTACCTACAGCGGGCATTACACTGCCTACTGTAGGCATCCGTATGCGGGCACGTGGCACGAATATAATGATTCTCGCATATCCCCTATTTCATCCAGATCCCTCGTGAGCGGAGAGGCTTACGTTCTGTTTTATGAACAAGAAGGCACTAAATCGCACCTTTGAGATCATATTTAGTTATATTTTTATTTTTATTATATATTTATGTTGTATTCCTTATTAAATAGTTATTCTAGAATTAGGAAAAAAAATATTTAAAAAAATTTACCCATGTTTTTCAACATGAAAGTTGATTTTTCTTGAAAACGGTCAAGTTTATAGCTTATGACCAAGAGTACCTTTTTTGTGTAGAAAACATTGGCGGTTCAAGTAAGTGGCTCAAAATCATACTTTTTCCAGTGGCGTAGAAGTTGGAGAAAAAAACACCCACTACCCCTTCAAAATTTTCACCAATTATGAATTTGAAAAAATAAAAAATCCGCAGAAAACATAGCTTATTATGAGTAGAAAATGACTACACAATCTATTTTCTGTGCAATGAACGGTTCCAGAGATATTCGGAAAAAACGATTATTTTTTTTTTAATTTCAACACCCTGTATCTCGAAAATGGTGCATTTTAGAGGGTAAGTCAATAGATTTTTTTTTATATTTTTGGACGAGCTATCACATCCTGGAGTCCTGCGCATTTATTATGAAACACCCTATATATTAACCAGGACCTTACTAAGCAGAATTCACACATCTGCAAGGCAACAAGAGCATATGCCAAAGAAAATTAATATAAATTTGTCTGGGTGCAAAATAGTCACATATTGCTGAGAAAGTCCGAAAAAGAAAAAGTACATGTGATTGAAAAAGAGGAGGACTTACACAGCTTAAAAAACCATTAAAAAAATCAACCGTACCCCATGAACTCAAAGTTTCTTACTCAAATCTACAGAGCATTGAGAATAAATTCTAAGTTTTTGTGGCATATGTATATAATTCCAAAAGTGATATAATTAGAGAGATATTGCAATAACGCCAGTCAGTATTTAAGGCAACTTTATTTTGATAGTGACTGCCACTATTCTGTGATTAAAAACAGAAATATTGCAAATTTCTGCAAATTGATTTAAGAATTAGAAGGAATTATTGAACTTCTACGTCGACTCTTGTTGAAAATATAATATATTTATCAGTCAGAGCCATGTTTTATCCACTGATCATGTCACGATAATTTACGATTTCACCCAAAATGGAAATAAAGGACTTTAACCGTCCACTAGTAAAGGCAGGCAGTATTTTAATAAAGTTGTTCTTATTTCAGATTCACAGTGCGCGTGCGTACATGTCAAAATAACGTCGACTTTATTACTGGCTGGCGTTATTTAGCACTGCAATATCTCTCTATTATTATAACAGAGAGTTGGCTATTCCAAAATGAGATACAGTACTACAATTTAAAGAATTATACAGCTGTACATTCATGCAGAGAAACTAGAGGTGGAGGCACAGCAATATATGTAAAGAGTTACTTGAAGTATCATCAAATTAACTCAAGTGAACAACTGGATCAATGTAACGTAGATGGTATGAATTTATATGAATTAAAATAAAAAATTTAGGGAGTCTACAGACCACCAGGAATAAACTCAGTGGAATTTATAGAACAGTTTACAAACTTCCTGCTTTCTAGTAACAAAGGAGATTTCACAGTTGTTGGTGATTTTAATATTGATGTAATGGAACCATCAGAACCAATAGCAATGGAATACATGGCGGCAGTTCAATTGTCTGGATTTTGTCTGAAGAATGAAATAGGGAATGCTGGCGCTACCAGGGTTGCCACAAATACAAGTACTATCATAGATCACGTTATATGTAAAAGCAATATGAAATGTGATGTAAGTATTAATAAATATTTCTGTCTATCTGACCCCAAGCTGCTGAATATAAAAATAGGAAAAAATGTTCCTGAATACAAGCCAAACTGTAGGATAGAGAAGCAAAAAGTGGATAGGGATAAATTTAGTGCGTAATTCAATAATATAATTAATGGTGAGGAAATAACTACTTTTGATGATCAAGTGAAAGTCGTCCAATATTGACTGAAGCTACAAGTATAGTGAGTATTAAATGTAAATTAGGAAATTATTGGGTGAATAATGATTTTGTTGAACTTGTAAAAAAAAAATAAACATTATCAGTTAAAAGTTAAACAACCAAACAATGAGAGGATTTATAAGCAATATAATAGGTTAAAAAATGAAGTAAAAAAGAAAGGTCAAAATCTTAAGCATCAGTATTTCATAAATGAATGAGCAAGGCTGGCGAAAACAGCAAAAAACAGTGGCACTGCATAAATAGCTTCATTAAGGGTGAGGGTAATAGAAAACAAACTGTAGAATGTATATCGTTGAATGACCAGATTATAACAGATAACGAACAGATTGTTAATGAATTCAATCAATACTTTTGTGAAATTGGAACAGAAATTATTGAAAAACTAATGATAGAAAAACAAAAAAGAAATGACCTTATTGATTTTGAAGAGCTGTATTGCATGAATAGTATGGTTACTGAGGAAGTAACAACCCTAGAAATAAAAAATATAATTAGTACACTAAAACCAAATGCTTCACCAGGATATGGTGAAATAACGGTTAGTGATTTAAAGCTACTTGAACTATCTATTGTACCAATTATTACCAGATTAGCAAATGATATAATGCGTCATGGATAATTCCCAGATATACTAAAAATCAGTAAGGTCAGTCCTATATACAAATCTGGAAAGATGGGAATTGGGTACTGTTAATTACCTTTATACCTGGTACCGTAAAGGGTCATATACGAGTTGGGTGCGACGGATTTCTTGAATAATGTCGTTAACGGCAACTGGGCGCAAGGACTACCGGGCGCAGGGGCGACTGGGCGCCAAAAAAATATCTACTGATTATAATTATTATCATAAATTCATTTTGAGTGTAGTATTTTATTATTCTGATCTAACCTGACCAAACTAACCTAGCTCGCAAGTTGGGAGCTTGGAAGTTGAATGAAAATTAATTTTAAGTGTTGTATATAAAGAAAAATGAAATAACAAAATTTGAATTTGTAAATGTAAATCTTTATTAATGACTGTGGCTTACTGGCACCCAACTCCCAAGTATCTGGCACCCAACTCGAATGATAGGTTTTACTACCTGGCTCAGCCGGCACCCAATTCGCAAGCTTCGACAAATCTGGACCTGTAAATGAAATGAGTAATTATCGGCCAATTAGTGTTATCTGCAACTTTGCTGAAATCATGGAGATACTAACAAAAACAAGAATTAATAACTTCTTGGAGATATATGTTGGTTTTGATCAATATCAATATGGTTTCATAAGTAATAGCAATACACTATGTGCAACAACTGACTTTGTGAATTATGTAAATAAAAATCTCGATGAAAGAAAATACATCATCACAGTTTCTATCGATCCAAAGAAAGCCTTTGATGTAGTGGACCACGAATCTTTACTGTATAAATTGGAACAAATGGGCATAAGGGGGAAAATGAATGAGCTAATAAAATCATACTTGACTAACAGAAAGCAATTTGTAACTATTGATAAAACTGAAAGTAATCTACTAGATATATAAAAGGCGTTTCCCAAGGATCTGTAATTGGACCCCATTTATACATATTATATGTTATGAGCCTACAAAAAGCTTCATTAAAAGCTAGGTACTTCACTTTTGCCTATGATACTATATTGGCGTATAATGACTCATCATTAGAAAAATTAATAACAAAAATTACCGAATATCTGACTTTGTATAGAAAATGGCTACTTCATAATAAGCTGAAAGAGAACCATAACATTCGAAGGGCAGATATTTTTCACTATTCTTTCCGATTTAAATTTTTCGAGATTTCCAACATTTCCGAGAAAGAGGTATTCAGACAACTAGAAGAATTTAGACACAAAAACTAAATCAAAAAATTGTTTTTGGAGAAATTTCGTTCAATCCAATAACGAGTTAAAAGATTTGGCAACGTCACGAATTCCTTTTCCACAACGAAAATGTTTTCTCAAAACTAGGCTTTCAATTTTCATTAATCTTTTCGACTGTAGCCAAATCTCCCTCTATTAGTCAATAGCTGAACTAAGTGATCAAAGGAATGGGCGAAAACGCAGTAAATGGCGTACCTACCTACACACAGTTTCAATTTGTTATGAACATCTTGAAAATAAGGATGTTTTTTCCCACATTTTTTTGTTTGATACATTTTTTGTGATCTGAGTGATAGCATTAGCTGATTCATAATCCTGAAGTAAAATCAATAATTTGATTTGTGATAACCTCAAACTTGATCACATTTGAGATTTTTTTTCAGAATACTCATCCACTTTTGGGAGTTGCCATGCATGAGTCAAATTCTGTATATTGATCATTCCCCCATCTCCGTAGCAAATTTCAATTTATTTACTCCATTCGCTCACTGTTTATGACAAGCGAAGTCACTGATTACGGTTGAAAATTGTTCATTGTGACTCCCACCTTAAACCTTTACATCGAGCAGCAAGGCGGTTGTAGGGGGAAGGACCACCGACTTAACCTTTAAATTAGACTGCTAGTACTCATTTGCCCACCACTCGAAAAACTCATCCAATTGAATATCCTGAAATCGTGTCTGCGCAATGCGCAAGAGCCACCAGAGAATTGATATTTGCCAATCTGGGAAGCCACATTGTTAATTTGTTCATTGGCGTTACCTCGAGTAAATAGGTATTCTTAAAATAAAGAGTTTTGTACTTTGGTGTAAGAATCCCTAATTTTCAACTTTTGGAAAATGTCACTACACTGACTGTTTTTGTAGTGAAATATATTTTTTTGGGATACATTCACTGATGTATCATCAGCGTATATGGTAAGTGCATATCTAGACATCTAGTCATTTATAAATAAAATAAATAGTACTAGTACCAACACAAAATGTCAGTTGCTGAGGATTGCTTGGGAATCTATTTTCCTTTTACTCTTTCAAAGTAGGAGAGAAAATATGATTCATGGATGTAGTTATAAAATATTCTCGTTATTAAATAAAAACTCAATTTTTCAACATTCCACTTGCTTTCGTACTAGACCCATTAATTTTTCCTGAATTACGCCAACGTGATTCTGACAGATAACAGACACAATGCGCAGGTCCTATGGCCACCAGTCAATTTCGTAATTGGATCAATTTCAGTAATATGGTATTGACAGTCTAGTTTAAAGGTTAACTCGGAGGGAAGGACATCGAAACTGGGGAATGAGTGGAATAGGTGTATGTTTACGGATGGAGTATAGGTTAAACTTGTTTCGGAAGGATGGGAGTGTGTTGGTATGGAGAGGGAGAAATGAAATGTTTTTGGAAGGGAATATGGAGGCACGGGTGACTTTCGTAGGCTTTCATGTGTGGGGTGAAATATCTCTTCATCTTAAGTTTCAGCTTCAAAATGAGCCTGAGATTTTGAAAATCAGTTTATTTTCTAAAATCAACCTGTAAATAAAAGAGATAAGAGGATAATTCGGAAAATTTCTGCAGGTATCAAGATCATTTTCATGCCTCTGATGACCAAATTTGAAAAAAAAAGTTTTACTTCATTTGGCATCCTTTTGAAAATTCCGAAATTTTGCTTTGTTTCAGATAACACCCTGTAACGCTTTTATGTGAAAAATCTGAAGTTTATAAAATATACGAGATTATAGTTGAAGGATTGGGCTAGCGAACAGTGTGAACAGAATCAAAATTGTTCGAAATAGAAAAAAGTTATTCAGATTTTAACAGAAGCAAAATTTAGTGCGCCAAAATAAGTGTTGAGTAGTTTAAATTCACCGATTTCAATCAGAAACGGTAATGAAAAATTGCATTGATATTCCTAAATTCATTAATTTAGATCATTATCCCATTGAAACATCTCATTTATGTTTCAAATGTTCAGTTTTTTTAAGTTTTTGCATTCAACTGTTTACTAAACATATGATAGATGTTCCAAATGTCCAGATATCATAAAAAAACATTTCATTTATGTTTTGAAACACTCCTGATTTTTTATTTCTGGACTTTTTGTGATGTGTTTGAGAAATATATCTTTCAGATATTTTAATATTCATTTGAAACATTTCATTTACGTTTCAAATGTTTTCCGATTTTATAGTTCAACACTTTATTTGTTGTGTTAATGAAATATTGAAAATATGTTTCGGATAAATTTGAAAATTGATAAATATTCTTTCAAAACTTCTCATTTTTATTTTTGTTTCTGCAACACCTTTTTGAGAACAAAACAAATAAGTTCCCTTTTAAAAAGCAGGATCATTATTTATATAATCTATAAAAACATCTAAGGTAGAAATTCCGATTTCTGGGTTTTTATTATAAAGTTACTGACTTTGTTGAAACAATGTACCAACAACCATCTCGAAATTATTTTCTGTTGTCTGTTCTGCGAAACGTTTCCTACTTGTATCTGAATTCAGACTAGTCGAACAAAGTATATAGATAGGTTTATGTAGATTGAAATGAAACCTTTCTTTCAACAAAGCAAAAAATTAAAATTTTTGGATGTGATGGTTTCCATATCCTTCAGTGACTAAGATGTTTCAGCTAATTTCATCCGCAAATATTGCAGCTAACTCTCCTCTTACTGACTTCCGCTTATCAAAATAAAGTTTCCTGAAAACCTCAACAAAATAAATAAAATTAAACAAATCAGAATAGTACTAAAATACATCACCAATTAATTTTTTGATTCCTCAGAATGCTCTAAAGTGTGGTCATTTATAAATTTGTTGAATTTGCTGAACGGTTTTACCAGCCATTAGAACATTCTGATTGCAACGAGTCCGTCCAAGGCGTTCACCATGTCAAAGATAATATAGGGGTTTTATTTAAGTTATGTATCATTATTTCAGACTGACTGCACCAATTTTTCTATTTATAAGACATAAGGCGGATTTACCGGATTCATAATGCATAATTTATTGCATATGCATAATTTTATTGCATACCTAATCCATAAAAGTTCAACACAGGGACAACACAGGGACTTCTTTAACCTTAAGACGCATTTTGAATCAGGAAAATCCGCCTTCAAATTATGCATATGCAATTAAGTAAGTAAGCATTATGAATCCGGTAAATCCGCTTTTACACTTACCAGACTGCACCGTGCTGAGCGTTACTTTGTATTATATTCGCATTTCTCTGCAGGCAGTGTATAACGCACACAACTGAGATGGTAAGATGTGTGCTTTGCCATTTGTGTATTGGATACACCGATATGGCGATATTTCCGTTTTGTTTCGCGGGAAATTCAAATAATTCAAAAATCACTCTATGAAAGCAATGGCACCATAACACTATGAAAGCGCAGAAATATCAATTATCGAATATTCATTCCACTGGCCTCAGTACCAGCAGAAATAAATCAATATCAATCTACTTGATCATATTTGTATAAATGCCTTCCAACTTGATTTATTTCAGTAGAAATATATCTGAAAATGGTCAAAATAGAGCAATTAAGTTAAAATATCTGGCCTTTATGATTATTTTAAATTTACCAAAAAAGGGAGAATTTCAAAACTTAAAAAAATTAATTACTGATCGGAAACATATTGGAAAATTTCAGAAATACTAAAATTGTTTTGGAATATTCCTGAAATTAAGTAAAAAATGCGTTTTTGAAATGTTTCAATCTTTATTCAACATCTATGAAATGTATCAAAATAGTGTTCTAGATATCAATCTCAATTGATGTAATTCTGAAATGTTTCTGTTGTTACATATGGAGTAATTTTTCAAATGTTTCGAAAATTATAAATTGAAGATGTCTTGAAATGAACCAGAAACGTTCTTGGAATTTAGCAAAATAAACTTCCAAATATTCATGAATAAGATTTCTTCGAAATGTTTCAATAAGTCATAATTGAGATAATTTTGGAATATTGCTGAAATGTATAAAAATTACGTTTCGAATATTCCCACTTAATTTAATTTTGAAAAATTTAGTACGCAAATTTTGAAATGTTTTGAAAGTTATGAAGTAAAGATGTTTGGATATATTCCTCTCATATTTCAAACGACTTCAAACATTCCTGAAATTATTCACAAAAATATTTCAAATATTCACTAGTATAGTGATTCAGAAATGTTTCATGACATTTCAAGTACAGTGGGTTATGAATTTGCTATGGATGAATATAATTATTTTACCCTCAGTTACCCTCATTTACCATTATTTTAACTGCGACAAACTGACGTGATTATTAAGAGTGTGTCAATTTTTAAAGTAGTCAGTGGGAAAATCTTGGAAAAAAAGATATCAAGAAATGTCCAAACTCGGTTTTAGATAAAGTATCTGAGAAACCAATATAGCAAATAAGCGAACGTCGATACTCACACCCCCTACGCTTCATCAACCCCCACTTTTGGAATTCAAGTGACAACTTCCCACAAGGCCATACTACATTGAAAAGCTTCTAAAAATACTTTTCAGCAGTGGGAATTTTGGGAGTGTGGGGGAGTTATGCTAAAAAAAACTAAGTTAATAATTACTAATTGCTATCTCTTACCAGGTGATTTCAAATGTGAAGGTCATTTTGGGATTCTCCCTGTAGACTGGCCATTTGAAACATATTTTAAGCGGGAAAACAATTCAATCATGTTTTCTGCAGTACTAAGAAAATCTGACCATAAGTAGATTATTTCGAAAACGAGTTTGTCCGATTCACAGTGAATGCACAAAATGATTCCCATTCATCAAATCCGTGTCTCACAGTCGTAAAAGTTTGACGAAAGATATTTCGGCATTAGATGGAGCGCCGCCTTGTTGGTAACGAAGCTGATCTTAATTTAAGACTCCGGTGCCGTCTGAATCTATTTGATTTTCCAGCTGGTCCATAATTAAAGGCTCTATCGTAGTTTCCAACAGATTGAAATGCATTTCTCCATTCAGGCTGCCATCAATAAATGAGGGTCCTATGAATGTATCTGCATAAATTCCAGCCTGCACATTTACTTTTTTGAGGATGCTGAGCTAGTCCTTTTCCGTATTGACTTCTCGATTCAGAAGGAAAGTACTTCCATGACTTGAACAAAATTTGTATGCCTTTAGGATCAGCTTCAATCAAGTTCCACCATAATATATATTCTTCTATCAGAGTCATCATTGCCTAGTTCTTGGGAAAAAAATAATACGAAAAAACATGATTCTTCAGAATAATCCACACCGATTCATGTTACATGGATGTATGCCTGCAGGCTTTCGCAATGAAATTTGAGAATTCATTGGAAATATTACCAGCAATTCTACATCAGCATCGAGTTCTCGTGGTCCTTTTGTTCTTCACAGAAACCGTTTCTTCTAAAAAAACTTCAACAAAATGAAGCAATGAAAATCAAGGGATGAAGTTACAGAATTAAAATTTTCACACAAGTTCACACAAATGTCCACAACCCAAAAATAACGTTTCAAAATGAGAAGTTCAGTACTAATACATCCGCAAAACTAAAAACAGAAAAGCCAGTAACCTAAGTTTCAAAGATCATTTGCATAAATCCAGTGAATATTCACGGAATGGTTTCGAAGAAATAAATTTCAGCAATGAAAAGAAGATATAGATAGGTATAGTCCTTCCAAAGTCAGTTGAATATATTTGAATTCAACTCAATCTACAAGGTTCGTTCGAATTGGTATATGAGAATGTGTAAATAATGACGGAAAACAGAAAATTTAAAGAAGATTTTTCCTCCTATGGTCGGTGGATGAGAATAAAGCGGAAAATTTCACCATATTTCTATAAGGTTTGTTGGTTCATTCAAATGACTTCGGAAAGTCTATATACCTGACAATACGAAGTTTCAAATTCCAATTAAATTCAATTCAAATTATTCAGCAATAATACTTGTACATAGTATAGATCTTCATGTGTATACAAGATTTGGAACTTTATCTAGAGTGAATGTATTTGGGGTAGTCGAGTATAGCTGCCTAAGTCTGTATGTTACAGCTACTAGCCTAATAATCAAAGAGTAAAGAGTCTAATTGGCGCTAAAATTAACAAAATATCTAAACTAGCGATGGAAGTCGGGATAGTGTATGGATCGAAATATTGGAAAACTTATTTAAATATGTACATAATAATAATAATATTGATAATAATGAATATCGTTTGAAAAGAGGAGGAAAAACGGACAATATATCGAGATCTTCTCTTTGAACTCCGCAGGTTGTATCCGGACCATTCTGTCAAAATGGTGGTTCTGATCATAGGATTCGTTGGTGGAATGATGGACACACTGCTCTCCAACTTGAAGATAATACCTGCTTGACGTAATATGGCAGAAATCTTAGCAGCACGAATGCAGAAGGCCGTTATCCTTGGTTCGCTCCGTCTACTCAGGGCACATGATTCTCGGACCCAATAGTCACTCACCCTACGGACATAGGAAGTGGTTATTGGAGGACTCGCTTCACTATAAGATATGGTGGAGACAGAGTCCAAACAGAGCAGGTCATCATTAGAAGAGGCGTGTTTCAGGGAGACTCCCTCAGCCCTCTTATCTTCTGCATCTCACTGTTGCCATTGTCCGTTGCACTCAGGAATACCCGTGGGTACAACTGCGGCACCCTCAGCAACCGGAGGCATGATTCGTCCATCTGTTTTACATGGCTGACCTCAAATTAAATGCCTCTGGAATGAGGGACCTACATCAGTCCCTCAAGGTGGTAGACAAATGTGCCACGGTTCATCTCAAGAGAGGACGATACGAGGAATACGGAGAGAATGTACAGCTCGTAGAAGGAAACATCCGACATCATCTGGATGCCAGACAAACGCATACTTACCTAGGGGTGGAGCAACGCCGCTCCCAAGATGTCATTACCGTGAAAAACTCTCTCCGCGGCAAGAATCAGCATTAACTCCGACGGATCTGATCATCAGAACTTTCAGGAGAGAACAAAGTTGCTGCAACTAATATGCTTGCCGTTCCTATCCTCATCTACTTCTTTGGAGTAATGAAGTGGACTTAGAAAGAGCTGCGACAACTCTAAAACTCGCAAAATGCGATGCATCTCAATAGGAGCTTGCATCCTAAATCGTCTGTTCCACGGTTATACTTTCCCAGACATCTTTCTGCCAAGAGAAGCTCAATTGAGGACATGGATATAGGTCTTGCAGATGGAACCTGCGTGTTTGTAGTATATAACCCTTCAAACAGGAGGTTCACTCTGCCTGATTCGGACAATGTATATTCTCCTTATGACCAGGAAGTAATTTATTACTCAGATGAGCCCCGAGCGCTCCTACTAATTCCGACATGGTGGTGAACAAGAATGAAACTAATCTAAGCGAACATAAGGCCTTCCACGAGATGACTTCGGAACAAGAACCGGCCCTTTTCGGTAAAAGTACCGTAGAGTGCTTGTCTACCACTCTACGTTGAGGAACGATAACAGAAACACGAATTGGACTGAGTACCAAAGGCTATCGAATGATAGGACATTGGTCAAGTCAAACATCTCTGAAGACGAACTCGTGGAGGTTACTCTTGCTTTGATTGGCAACATTAAGAAAGCCAGAAAGTGAACCACCAAGAGAATAAAGATAGGAAAAGAACGGAATGTATTCTCACCTTATATTTCAAGGAATTGATCAGCTTGAAGAATTCGATGAGGAAGAGATGACAAGCATCGAGAAATCAGGAGATTGAACAATACATATTCCGGTTAGGCAAAGGAATCGATGCCAATAATGACAAGATTTAGAACGACAAACTTGAGGAATTGGATGTTCAGGACAACGCGCTGTGGCGAATGGCCAGATGCGTGTCAAAGCGCTTTGATCCAGTAACCGCTATGGAAAGAGGTACTGACTGAACCTGCAGTGATGTTCCCTCACAAGTGTTTGGTGTATATATCGCTAATGTTCACAAAAAGACAAACAATAATACTGTTGCATTCAGTAGCAGCTGCAAATTCCTAGGGACCATTGTGGATGAAAATCTCAACTGGTCAGAATGTGTGAATACGATATGCTCTGAGTTGAATAAACAGAACTTTGCACTGAAAAATTTTAGGAGCTGTCTCAACATTGAGGGTATGTATTTGGGTATGTTTGTATTATGCTCTAGTATATTCCACATTAAGTTATAATATCATAGTTTACGGTCTTGCGAATGACAATAATAGAATTTTTCTAGCACAGAAAAGAATCATAAGTCTAATGTTTTCTCTTGACTATCCTGAGTCTTGCAGAGATACCTTTAAGCAAAATAAACTCTTGATATTCATAGGCATATACTTATATAAATTTCTCTGTCACACTTACACATATAAACAAAGCTTTACACTAAATACAGACATTCACAAATTCCCAAAAAGGGCGAAAAATTATTTTCGCTTAGAAACGATTGAGAACACAAGCCATAAAAAGTCACCAAGATATGCTGGGCCCTATCTGTTCAATATGCTACCTGATGAATTGAAAAAGCAGCCTAATCTCTTCAGGTTCAAATCTCAACTGAAAACTTTCCTTACCTCGAATGTATTCTATAATATGAATGAATTTACTGCTCTGTGATAAATTCTTAGATGAACAGCTACTATGAACTATAATTATAATTATGTAGGTACTTATAATTAATTGCCTATAAACTTTACATTGAACGGCCAACGCTTTTGACATGAGATTCAATTCTGGCCTTTTCAATTTGTGACATTACTTTATCTAATTTTAATATGTTTACGAAATGTATTTTATACTTGTATTTCTTTGGGTTTTTTTTTTAAATTTGTTATTTATACATTTTTTACCCACCAATTGGGTTATATCCTACTCTGACTTATCAACGCGATGGACACGTTGGAAAATGATCAATAAATCTACCTATCTATCTATCTATCTAATAGAAGTCATAAAAAGGCTTCCAACCATGGCTTCCAGCTCAAAAGTGCAAAATATGTTTTCAAGGGAAAGGAATTCATGCCATCATACCCAGCAATGCAAGTAATGCAATAATATTAAATACAGAAATAATTAGTTCCCAAATTTTATAAAATTTAATAGCATAATAATAGCAAATAAACGCGCGTGATCTAATTTTTACCTATTCTGCTATTATTGAATACGCGAATATGCAATCACAACGAGAATGCATGTGATTGCATCTCATTTCCGCGAAACAATATAACATTAATACATGGCGCGCGTGGTCGAAGGTCAAATTTAAATACGACCACCACAGGGTACCGGACAGACGACAATAAACTTGTGTTTTCTTGTCGGGGTATTTGAGAAATAAATATTTAGCTCCAATTATTCGTTATTTCTTCAAGGTAAGCAATGTGATTGTGAAATTATTATTAGAAATGTTTTCGAAATTTTCAATGATATTTTTTTAATAGAATCAGTCACTGTGTTGCTCGATACACAATAAGAAGAATAATTCTTACAAATATCTTCATTTTTGTGTCTGATAGAAAAGTAATTTTTTCTGGAAATTCCTACTTTTTCTGAACAACAATATGACTGTGAAGGAAGTGATGAGATAACTGAAGAACCGAAATGATATTATGAAGTTAACTTTTTTTATATTACCTTGAATGACTCTGTGAACTCAATCATTCACACGGCTCAAAGAACATAGACCTAGTAGTCACTTCGATTTTCACTATGTATGATATTTGCTGTATTTAAACATATGTTTCGAGAAGATCTCCACAAACACTGTGAAGATGGATTCTCATGATTTGCTGAACGGTTTTACCAGCCATTAGAACATTCTGATTGCAACGAGTCCGTCCAAGGCGTTCACCATGTCAAAGATAATATAGGGGTTTTATTTAAGTTATGTATCATTATTTCAGACTGACTGCACCAATTTTTCTATTTATAAGACATAAGGCGGATTTACCGGATTCATAATGCATAATTTATTGCATATGCATAATTTTATTGCATACCTAATCCATAAAAGTTCAACACAGGGACAACACAGGGACTTCTTTAACCTTAAGACGCATTTTGAATCAGGAAAATCCGCCTTCAAATTATGCATATGCAATTAAGTAAGTAAGCATTATGAATCCGGTAAATCCGCTTTTACACTTACCAGACTGCACCGTGCTGAGCGTTACTTTGTATTATATTCGCATTTCTCTGCAGGCAGTGTATAACGCACACAACTGAGATGGTAAGATGTGTGCTTTGCCATTTGTGTATTGGATACACCGATATGGCGATATTTCCGTTTTGTTTCGCGGGAAATTCAAATAATTCAAAAATCACTCTATGAAAGCAATGGCGCCATAACACTATGAAAGCGCAGAAATATCAGTTATCGAATATTCATTCCACTGGCCTCAGTACCAGCAGAAATAAATCAATATCAATCTACTTGATCATATTTGTATAAATGCCTTCCAACTTGATTTATTTCAGTAGAAATATATCTGAAAATGGTCAAAATAGAGCAATTAAGTTAAAATATCTGGCCTTTATGATTATTTTAAATTTACCAAAAAAGGGAGAATTTCAAAACTTAAAAAAATTAATTACTGATCGGAAACATATTGGAAAATTTCAGAAATACTAAAATTGTTTTGGAATATTCCTGAAATTAAGTAAAAAATGCGTTTTTGAAATGTTTCAATCTTTATTCAACATCGATGAAATGTATCAAAATAGTGTTCTAGATATCAATCTCAATTGATGTAATTCTGAAATGTTTCTGTTGTTACATATGGAGTAATTTTTCAAATGTTTCGAAAATTATAAATTGAAGATGTCTTGAAATGAACCAGAAACGTTCTTGGAATTTAGCAAAAAAAACTTCCAAATATTCATGAATAAGATTTCTTCGAAATGTTTCAATAAGTCATAATTGAGATAATTTTGGAATATTGCTGAAATGTATAAAAATTACGTTTCGAATATTCCCACTTAATTTAATTTTGAAAAATTTAGTACGCAAATTTTGAAATGTTTTGAAAGTTATGAAGTAAAGATGTTTGGATATATTCCTCTCATATTTCAAACGACTTCAAACATTCCTGAAATTATTCACAAAAATATTTCAAATATTCACTAGTATAGTGATTCAGAAATGTTTCATGACATTTCAAGTACAGTGGGTTATGAATTTGCTATGGATGAATATAATTATTTCACCCTCAGTTACCCTCATTTACCATTATTTTAACTGCGACAAACTGACGTGATTATTAAGAGTGTGTCAATTTTTAAAGTAGTCAGTGGGAAAATCTTGGAAAAAAAGATATCAAGAAATGTCCAAACTCGGTTTTAGATAAAGTATCTGAGAAACCAATATAGCAAATAAGCGAACGTCGATACTCACACCCCCTACGCTTCATCAACCCCCACTTTTGGAATTCAAGTGACAACTTCCCACAAGGCCATACTACATTGAAAAGCTTCTAAAAATACTTTTCAGCAGTGGGAATTTTGGGAGTGTGGGGGAGTTATGCTAAAAAAAACTAAGTTAATAATTACTAATTGCTATCTCTTACCAGGTGATTTCAAATGTGAAGGTCATTTTGGGATTCTTCCTGTAGACTGGCCATTTGAAACATATTTTAAGCAGGAAAACAATTCAATCATGTTTTCTGCAGTACTAAGAAAATCTGACCATAAGTAGATTATTTCGAAAACGAGTTTGTCCGATTCACAGTGAATGCACAAAATGATTCCCATTCATCAAATCCGTGTCTCACAGTCGTAAAAGTTTGACGAAAGATATTTCGGCATTAGATGGAGCGCCGCCTTGTTGGTAACGAAGCTGATCTTAATTTAAGACTCCGGTGCCGTCTGAATCTATTTGATTTTCCAGCTGGTCCATAATTAAAGGCTCTATCGTAGTTTACAACAGATTGAAATGCATTTCTCCATTCAGGCTGCCATCAATAAATGAGGGTCCTATGAATGTATCTGCATAAATTCCAGCCTGCACATTTACTTTTTTGAGGATGCTGAGTTAGTCCTTTTCCGTATTGACTTCTCGATTCAGAAGGAAAGTACTTCCATGACTTGAACAAAATTTGTATGCCTTTAGGATCAGCTTCAATCAAGTTCCACCATAATATATATTCTTCTATCAGAGTCATCATTGCCTAGTTCTTGGGAAAAAAATAATACGAAAAAACATGATTCTTCAGAATAATCCACACCGATTCATGTTACATGGATGTATGCCTGCAGGCTTTCGCAATGAAATTTGAGAATTCATTGGAAATATTACCAGCAATTCTACATCAGCATCGAGTTCTCGTGGTCCTTTTGTTCTTCACAGAAACCGTTTCTTCTAAAAAAACTTCAACAAAATGAAGCAATGAAAATCAAGGGATGAAGTTACAGAATTAAAATTTTCACACAAGTTCACACAAATGTCCACAACCCAAAAATAACGTTTCAAAATGAGAAGTTCAGTACTAATACATCCGCAAAACTAAAAACAGAAAAGCCAGTAACTTAAATTTCAAAGATCATTTGCATAAATCCAGTGAATCTTCACGGAATGGTTTCGAAGAAATAAATTTCAGCAATGAAAAGAAGATATAGATAGGTATAGTCCTTCCAAAGTCAGTTGAATATATTTGAATTCAACTCAATCTACAAGGTTCGTTCGAATTGGTATATGAGAATGTGTAAATAATGACGGAAAACAGAAAATTTAAAGAAGATTTTTCCTCCTATGGTCGGTGGATGAGAATAAAGCGGAAAATTTCACCATATTTCTATAAGGTTTGTTGGTTCATTCAAATGACTTCGGAAAGTCTATATACCTGACAATACGAAGTTTCAAATTCCAATTAAATTCAATTCAAATTATTCAGCAATAATACTTGTACATAGTATAGATCTTCATGTGTATACAAGATTTGGAACTTTATCTAGAGTGAATGTATTTGGGGTAGTCGAGTATAGCTGCCTAAGTCTGTATGTTACAGCTACTAGCTTAATAATCAAAGAATAAAGAGTCTAATTGGCGCTAAAATTAACAAAATATCTAAACTAGCGATGGAAGTCGGGATAGTGTATGGATCGAAATATTGGAAAACTTATTTAAATATGTACATAATAATAATAATATTGATAATAATGAATATCGTTTGAAAAGAGGAGGAAAAACGGACAATATATCGAGATCTTCTCTTTGAACTCCGCAGGTTGTATCCGGACCATTCTGTCAAAATGGTGGTTCTGATCATAGGATTCGTTGGTGGAATGATGGACACACTGCTCTCCAACTTGAAGATAATACCTGCTTGACGTAATATGGCAGAAATCTTAGCAGCACGAATGCAGAAGGCCGTTATCCTTGGTTCGCTCCGTCTACTCAGGGCACATGATTCTCGGACCCAATAGTCACTCACCCTACGGACATAGGAAGTGGTTATTGGAGGACTCGCTTCACTATAAGATATGGTGGAGACAGAGTCCAAACAGAGCAGGTCATCATTAGAAGAGGCGTGTTTCAGGGAGACTCCCTCAGCCCTCTTATCTTCTGCATCTCACTGTTGCCATTGTCCGTTGCACTCAGGAATACCCGTGGGTACAACTGCGGCACCCTCAGCAACCGGAGGCATGATTCGTCCATCTGTTTTACATGGATGACCTCAAATTAAATGCCTCTGGAATGAGGGACCTACATCAGTCCCTCAAGGTGGTAGACAAATGTGCCACGGTTCATCTCAAGAGAGGACGATACGAGGAATACGGAGAGAATGTACAGCTCGTAGAAGGAAACATCCGACATCATCTGGATGCCAGACAAACGCATACTTACCTAGGGGTGGAGCAACGCCGCTCCCAAGATGTCATTACCGTGAAAAACTCTCTCCGCGGCAAGAATCAGCATTAACTTCGACGGATCTGATCATCAGAACTTTCAGGAGAGAACAAAGTTGCTGCAACTAATATGCTTGCCGTTCCTATCCTCATCTACTTCTTTGGAGTAATGAAGTGGACTTAGAAAGAGCTGCGACAACTCTAAAACTCGCAAAATGCGATGCATCTCAATAGGAGCTTGCATCCTAAATCGTCCGTTCCACGGTTATACTTTCCCAGACATCTTTCTGCCAAGAGAAGCTCAATTGAGGACATGGATATAGGTCTTGCAGATGGAACCTGCGTGTTTGTAGTATATAACCCTTCAAACAGGAGGTTCACTCTGCCTGATTCGGACAATGTATATTCTCCTTATGACCAGGAAGTAATTTATTACTCAGATGAGCCCCGAGCGCTCCTACTAATTCCGACATGGTGGTGAACAAGAATGAAACTAATCTAAGCGAACATAAGGCCTTCCACGAGATGACTTCGGAACAAGAACCGGCCCTTTTCGGTAAAAGTACCGTAGAGTGCTTGTCTACCACTCTACGTTGAGGAACGATAACAGAAACACGAATTGGACTGAGTACCAAAGGCTATCGAATGATAGGACATTGGTCAAGTCAAACATCTCTGAAGACGAACTCGTGGAGGTTACTCTTGCTTTGATTGGCAACATTAAGAAAGCCAGAAAGTGAACCACCAAGAGAATAAAGATAGGAAAAGAACGGAATGTATTCTCACCTTATATTTCAAGGAATTGATCAGCTTGAAGAATTCGATGAGGAAGAGATGACAAGCATCGAGAAATCAGGAGATTGAACAATACATATTCCGGTTAGGCAAAGGAATCGATGCCAATAATGACAAGATTTAGAACGACAAACTTGAGGAATTGGATGTTCAGGACAACGCGCTGTGGCGAATGGCCAGATGCGTGTCAAAGCGCTTTGATCCAGTAACCGCTATGGAAAGAGGTACTGACTGAACATGCAGTGATGTACCCTCACAAGTGTTTGGTGTATATATCGCTAATGTTCACAAAAAGACAAACAATAATACTGTTGCATTCAGTAGCAGCTGCAAATTCCTAGGGACCATTGTGGATGAAAATCTCAACTGGTCAGAATGTGTGAATACGATATGCTCTGAGTTGAATAAACAGAACTTTGCACTGAAAAATTTTAGGAGCTGTCTCAACATTGAGGGTATGTATTTGGGTATGTTTGTATTATGCTCTAGTATATTCCACATTAAGTTATAATATCATAGTTTACGGTCTTGCGAATGACAATAATAGAATTTTTCTAGCACAGAAAAGAATCATAAGTCTAATGTTTTCTCTTGACTATCCTGAGTCTTGCAGAGATACCTTTAAGCAAAATAAACTCTTGATATTCATAGGCATATACTTATATAAATTTCTCTGTCACACTTACACATATAAACAAAGCTTTACACTAAATACAGACATTCACAAATTCCCAAAAAGGGCGAAAAATTATTTTCGCTTAGAAACGATTGAGAACACAAGCCATAAAAAGTCACCAAGATATGCTGGGCCCTATCTGTTCAATATGCTACCTGATGAATTGAAAAAGCAGCCTAATCTCTTCAGGTTCAAATCTCAACTGAAAACTTTCCTTACCTCGAATGTATTCTATAATATGAATGAATTTACTGCTCTGTGATGAATTCTTAGATGAACAGCTACTATGAACTATAATTATAATTATGTAGGTACTTATAATTAATTGCCTATAAACTTTACATTGAACGGCCAACGCTTTTGACATGAGATTCAATTCTGGCCTTTTCAATTTGTGACATTACTTTATCTAATTTTAATATGTTTACGAAATGTATTTTATACTTGTATTTCTTTGGGTTTTTTTTTAAAATTTGTTATTTATACATTTTTTACCCACCAATTGGGTTATATCCTACTCTGACTTATCAACGCGATGGACACGTTGGAAAATGATCAATAAATCTACCTATCTATCTATCTATCTAATAGAAGTCATAAAAAGGCTTCCAACCATGGCTTCCAGCTCAAAAGTGCAAAATATGTTTTCCAGGGAAAGGAATTCATGCCATCATACCCAGCAATGCAAGTAATGCAATAATATTAAATACAGAAATAATTAGTTCCCAAATTTTATAAAATTTAATAGCATAATAATAGCAAATAAACGCGCGTGATCTAATTTTTACCTATTCTGCTATTATTGAATACGCGAATATGCAATCACAACGAGAATGCATGTGATTGCATCTCATTTCCGCGAAACAATATAACATTAATACATGTCGCGCGTGGTCGAAGGTCAAATTTAAATACGACCACCACAGGGTACCGGACAGACGACAATAAACTTGTGGTTTCTTGTCGGGGTATTTGAGAAATAAATATTTAGCTCCAATTATTCGTTATTTCTTCAAGGTAAGCAATGTGATTGTGAAATTATTATTAGAAATGTTTTCGAAATTTTCAATGATATTTTTTTAATAGAATCAGTCACTGTGTTGCTCGATACACAATAAGAAGAATAATTCTTACAAATATCTTCATTTTTGTGTCTGATAGAAAAGTAATTTTTTCTGGAAATTCCTACTTTTTCTGAACAACAATATGACTGTGAAGGAAGTGATGAGATAACTGAAGAACCGAAATGATATTATGAAGTTAACTTTTTTTATATTACCTTGAATGACTCTGTGAACTCAATCATTCACACGGCTCAAAGAACATAGACCTAGTAGTCACTTCGATTTTCACTATGTATGATATTTGCTGTATTTAAACATATGTTTCGAGAAGATCTCCACAAACACTGTGAAGATGGATTCTCATGATTCCGACGATCTGCAATTAGCTGATGAACTGAGCTAAATAATAACTGGTACGTTTGGCTCAAGATTATTCATTATATCAATCAAAAAAGAAATTGGTTAGATCCTAAATATGTAGCAGTTAGTGAGTTTCGTGAATTCCAAAGCAAGAGAAGGACTTTCTTCAGTTTTCGTTAGTTTTAGTTTATATAATTTGTTTAATTTGTTTTCAAATTGTTCAAAACAAAATGTTCAAAACAAAATGTTCAATTTATTTTTCTTAGCTAACACAACGAAGCTTGCAACGGTCTACTTTAGGGACAGCCTTTATACAACGAAACTAGTGAACTCCTCATTGAAAATGAATCAATTAATCGCTCCCAGTCAATGGGCAACCAGAAATTCTCCTGCCAAAATCTGATTCGACCAAATGGAACAGTCTAGCCCGACAGTGCGTGAAGTTATCATGTCGCTCCAAGTTCCATTGACATTTCAGTGAGATGCCTATTAAAACTAAGGTAACGCTTTTCATTAAGTAACAGGGTCATTTTGATCCCTAGTCTCAATATTTCTCAAAAGAACGATTTTAGCAAAAGATTATTACGTTACAGTAAAATAATCTCACCAAGATACGCCTAATTAGCCACTCAAGTTTTTTTTTAATACAAATTCCAACTGTGAGAAAACGGTTGTTGGTTTTCCATTCAAATTCATGAACAAGATTAGATCCACGCCTCTGACGAATTCATAAGAAGCTTAACAGTGCTGGGTAGCTGATTACGTCTCTGGTAACCGCCGTAGAACGAATCAGAACCAACCGTCTTTTTACGGGCTATGATGTAAGATCTGTATTCTTATTCTATATCTTTCCGGGGATGTCTGAGTTAGTAGATAGTTTTCAAATCTTCGCTGTTATTGACGAAAATAAAACAGAATTTCTGCGTTTCATTCATATCATTGATAATTTTTTAATCTGTCCTACGATATAATTTATGTAATTGTTAATAAATAATAAATGTTGTAAAATAATAACTAATATGCGTATTGGATTACTCCTACCACTTTGTAAAGCTATACGCAACTTGAGTTTGAACATTATTGGCCAAGATCTAACATTTTACTAGGTAGAAAAATATTTCGATTTGTTACCACCTCATTCATTTGTGTCAAATCACATCTCTCTAGGGATGCGTAAAGGGTACTTCACACGCTAAACTGATCTATTTCAATAACCTCCAGGCACTGTTATCATCATTTTGTATCTCTTTGATACCTACCAGTGTCTAGAATTATTATGAATAATTATATGTGTCTCTCATAATAGTTCCAGGATTTATGCGTTGTTGATTGGTTCGTGATATTGTCGTGAAATTCACGTATATTTAACGCTTTGAAGTTATTTATTGGACAACTCAATCCACATTTAGTTGGTGTAATTTGTTATTGTTTATAAAATCATTTATTATTATAAATCCCTATTTATTGCTCGTGTATTGTTTAGTTTGCCATCCCGCTCGATAGCTAGTGTAGCTACTATCTGCCGGCTGACGCCTACAAAGCGTACCTTAATAATAGAAAATAATCATTGTTAAGTCAAGCTTGAGTATCTGAACTCATATCCTGATGATGAAAAGGAGACTGATGTGCGAATCATAGTTTTTTCATCATATCGTCAGAAGCTATACCAAAGACATTTTGCGTTTCTGAAATTATTTGTTGTTGGAATTATATTAATTTTTCTGTCATATTTTTTAATCAGTACAATCACATATACATTTTCAATTATAGGGGCGCCAAATTCAAATTTTGCCTATGGCGCGGAAGTGGGTCCTGCTTCCAACGAAAAAGGCGGCTGGGCGAGAAGGGCTAAACAATTTCTGGTCGTTTAAGACTCTGCCAAGAAAGGCTCTTGTCCAGCTATTTCACATTATAAATGCAACAATCAAATGGCAGGAGTGCCCAGATTGCCTGAAGAAGGCTGTGACGATATCCTGCTATCCTGAAACGAGGTAAGGATGGCCACAAACTTGAAAGCTATCGGCCAATTTCACTCCTGAGTGTGGTTGGTAAGATAGTGGATAAGATTCTTTCGAAACAGCTGTTGATGAGCCTTGAATGAAAACACAAAATGATCCCTGATGAGCAGTTCGGCTTGCGGACCAGTCACAGCACAACCTCCCAGGTTGTCCAAATTGTATACGGGGTAAAAGAGGCTGCCCACCAAGGACTCAATATAGTCATTTACATTTTTATTTATTCTTGAAAGCTCTGTAGATAAGTTGAAAAACTTCTGACATTAAAGTTTATTTTGTCTTTGACTTTGATCCTACTGGACATGAATATAGTCTTCGACACCGTCTGGATGGAGGAACTGATCGCCAGAATTCTGATGGCAGATATATATGGCAAGGTTAAAAAATTCTCACCTGGTCAACAGGACTTCTGTGGTGGAAGTCAACAACACAGGCTCCGCAGAGTATCCCGAAGCAGGTGTCTTACTGGGCTCGATTCTCTCACCAAACTCGTACTTCTTACATACACATGATTTTCCACTGCACGAGCAAACGAATACGGCAATACACGCGGACGGCAGCGCGTTATGTGCCCCTTCGTTTGCATGCGATGCAGCCGCTTATCGGATCCAAGTGCACATGGAGATCATGACCTATCCATCAGCGAATAAGAAGATTGTGGTGAATTCGACCAAAACCAAGGTTGCCAACATCACAAAGAAATTCAAGTTTTCAAAACTACACAGGAAGTTGTCGATCGCAGGAGAGATCATAGAGGACTCAAACCATGTTCGATAACTGGAAGTGCTCCTTGACAGCCGTTCAGCAATGCATGATCATATCAGCCTTGCCGTTCAGAGGACATTGGCTACCATAATACGCATATATCCTCTGATATCCAAACCTCGAAAACAAAATGTCTATTTGTAAGAAAATGATCACGTCGGTTTTAGAGACAGGATACAAAACAAGCTACTCCGAATCATCACCAAGAGTGACAGATACATTCGTTGTGATGCTTTGCGAGAGCTTGCGGGCGTCGACTCCATCCAGACTTATATAAAGCAACTTCCGAAAAAAATTTACACCCAAAAGTCCTGCGTCTAGATACCTCACCAGACTCAGGGAGTATGATAATGTGTCGTATGAATAAACCTTGAGCAAAAGCTTTCGCTTGGATTTCTTGAAACAGACGTATTAATTTCGTTGAGTTATAAGGGAGACAAACCTATAGTATAAGCATTTGCTACCTTTTATGAATACAACCCAATGAGTTTTGTGAGCAGGGGGCGCTCATACATCAAGCGATGGATATTTTTCAGGAACGTAGGAAAGAACAGGTTCCACAGGGAAGCTGGTCGAATATTTCGAAAGCAAACCTGGACCCGGATTCCTGCTGCAGTCTTTACCTAGAGAGCTCGAAATATTTTGCATCGAAACCTAACGAAAACAGTATCCACGATCAAACCATATACACGCATAAACACTGCTACACGCGTGGATCATCAGTTACCTCCGATGATATTTTGAGTATTGGACCATCCGTCCAGACTAGCGGGGCCCTAGTACTGCAGACAGGAGAGAAAGCCCACTATAGCCGTCCCCTTTTCCGCATATCATATTTCCTGCCGGATGAAGACTGCGAAGGAATGTTGTTTTGAATATGTTAAATATATGGATTGGCAGATGTGGAATTTTATACTTAGGGACGATTTGGTTTAATACAAAATTGTTACGATATAACGACTAGTTATCCTAACAAAAAAGAAAATATCCAGCCTTATTTGTAAAGGCAAATCGTGGGACATTGCCTTCCTTGATTCGGCCTAATTTTTATAGGGTTGCGTCATACCATAGAAGACAATGCTAATACGCCACCCGGTTTGTAAGATTACTGCAATGAACGGGGTTTCGAGAATGGAGAATAATCAATATTTGTTGAATACTACATCAATTGATTATACGAATGTCTCTGCGACAACCTTCAATGAAGATATTTTCTGATATTACGGTGTACTTACTATACTGGAAGGTTGAAAAAAAATGCAAGTGAGCCATACAAAAATCATAGTGTCAAGTGACACCAATACAGTAGCGAATCAAATATTGTTAATTATGGTCTGATATAGGTATTAACCATTGTTGACAGGTGGCACAGTGGTTGAAGTACGGCGGTTGAAACTCCTTCTAGCATTGAACCCGGTTTGATACCGGTGTGCCAGATAATTTTTCACAAGTATATTTTTGGTATCGATAGGCGACTTCATGCCTTGGTGCTAAGCAACTGTTAGGTAGTTGCCTAGATGTCATTTCCGTTGTCAAGTGCTTGCTTGGAGTGGGCACCGACCACCCGGGGTGATGCTGTTGATTTGCGGATTTCTAGAGCTAAATAGTGAATTTGCTACAAAAACTCAGTAAGTCGCTCCACAAAATAAAAATGATAGCCGTCCCACACCCACATAGGATATGGCAACTTTTCTACACATCCGTGGGTCCGAGAATCATGTGCCCTGAAAAGACTTCAGCATCTGCCCGGCAGAGATTTTCACTGTTTTTCGAAGCCGGTATTATTTTAAAATTCGAGAGCAGAACCACCATTTCAATAGAATTGTGTGAAGTCTGCAGAGTTCAAAGAGTGGATCTCGGCATCTATTCTGGATGTATTCCTCTCTTCAGATGACATTCGTTTCACCTTAAGCAAAAAACTTCTTGAAGTAGAGGTAGAGGACTACATCAGACCAATACATTATTAATATTTTAATTCCATTAGGAATATTCCAGTCTTGCCCAGTCTCTGTAAGCACCGATACTCCGAAGTGCGAGTAGGTTATGTAATTTATCCAAATAACCACTACCCACGTCCGTGGGGAGAAGTTTGTTTTTTTTTTTTTAAAAAAAACATGATGGTTTTCTAGGGACTGAATGTTTTATATTTCAGATCAAAAAATGATTTATATTTCTTCTGAAGTTGATAGTGAATAAACCATAGTATCTCCATATGGCCCTCGTATTTTTTATTCTACTGCACATGGATAACTGTAAACACGTTGCAGTTTTGTGGGTTTGTTTGTTACATGGATTGTTATTTCTTCAGTTCATTGCACTATTTTGGGTTCAAGACACTGGTCTGTTCCTTTCGTGGAAGAAAGGATTCTTTATATGGGAAACAGTTGTTTCACATTAATTATCAAGAGAATTGGCCGATGACATGCTCAGTTCACTGTCAACTGGTTGTGTGTTAACCAGTATTTATGAGTTGGTTTTCTGTTATCCGATTGTCACATATTGTGAAAGCTTTAGAGTAACTCCAAACATCTTGTTTTATTCGAATAGCAATATAATTTATTCAAAAAAATACGAAATAATATAGAGGAGGTTAATGGATTTTGGATAGTCACATGCACTAAAACATTATGGTATTCCAAGAACTGGCGTTTAGACTGATTTTTGGTATTCTGGAGTATTTCGAACCTCTGACAGAAGGAAACCGAACTGAGTGAAGCTATATCATGTCTGTACTGTTAACAACATCATGGGAGCTAAGGAATAGTAGGTAGGAGTTAGTGTTCTTCTTGAGGCAGCAATTTTTTTTGCTATCCTGAGATCTTCAGAGATCATCCTGATGGAAAGTAGGTAGGATTTGGTATTCTTCTTGAATTCTGTTAGCTGTTAGCTGTACCTTTCGAAGCAGTGTGTTCCAAAGCATTGCAGTACGTTGAAAGAACGAGCCATGGGAAAGAGATGTTCGGCATATCTCCGAGGTGACTACAAATGGATGTGGGGACTAAGCTTGACGGGTCAGTCCGATAGGACCGCTAATCGGTGGAACAATCCATAATATTTTGGTCCATTAAACTATCTATAAAACCGAGACAGATCGCCAACCTTCCTGCTGTGTTTCAGAAAAGTGAGCTGGTTGTAGGCTTAGCATCACCAACGAGACGAATGGCCTTTCTGGAAAGAATCTCAAAGTTTCAGTTTGTGTTTAGGGGCTGCACTCCGAATGAGGAAATATCGTTCCAGGTCAGGTCTGTGTCTTATTATAAATCATAATCAGTGAACGGAAGTGGAATTATTGTTTGCATGAAACACAAAACCAAAAGTTATTGTAGAAATGTTGGCAATTGACTTCACATGATTTTTGCATGAAAGGATACTGCTGATGGTAATACCGAGTACTGAAATTTGAGGACTCCATTATCACGCTCGCCACTGTGAAATCGGTTTTTCTAGAGGAAATACAAGCTTGTGTTTTGTTTGAATCAGATTCTAGCAAGTTGTTGGATCATTCGGGCATGTTTACTGAGTCAGTAATTCTGGATACGAGGACAACTCAACATCAGGGAGAGAAAAAACTTGCGAACCTATATGGCAAGGATCTACCACTTATTACTTCCGCGTCCAAAACCGGTACTCAATGAGAAAATTACTCAAAGAATGGGTCTGAAAAGGACATTGAATGGAACAACATACCTGGATATAGATATGAAACAGCTGCTATCTCTGAGTAAGAAACCGGTATAGAATCGTATCAGGACTTTCAACTGGATATGCATTTCAGTAGGGACACCTCAGGAAAATGAAATAGTTTTTAAATAACTCATAATATAGGAATCCATTGTATGAATCAATTGTGAATCCACGTCCTATATGATCTGTGGATGTATTTCAAAGTACATCATTGAAATAATTTGATTTGAAGAGGTAAGACAACAACCCAACAAGTACATCCGAAGTCGATATGATGAATAAACCTGGATAGAAACTCAACAAAAATTACACTTTTGAATCTATCACTATCAAACTGACCAATTTGAAATTGTTCAAACAATTTCAAACCATAGACTTCCTGAAAATATTATTTTGTTCATGTGACAGTTGTGTAGTGTCAAATAGAAATAATAATACTTCCTAAAGCACGCACGGTAACAGTGTGCACTGCTAGGTACTTGTTGAATGTACTTGTTGAAATGAGTACAGGGTGTTGAGTTAAATCGCCGAGTGTGTTTTAGAAGTGTATCTAGGGCTAATAGACCGTCAGAAAGTGACAGATTTAGGTACCCTATTTTCGCATACAAGCCTCGAATAGGGTTGAAAAGTACATCAATGTTGAGTAAAATGGAGGGAAATTCACGAGTGGCTCCTGGGGAGAGCATATGAAAAATTCGATTTTCCAGAAAAGAAATAAATGGAGTATGTTGCCCATATTTTCACGCGAGCCGTTTTCACCTAATAATTAATCAATAGAACCTGGCTTGGGAATACCAAAGGCTTGAGTGTTGCAGGTGGCTGAAGGGTTGAAATGAGGGCGTAATTTTGTGAGGAAAAATCGAAATTTCAACACACAATCCCATTCAAACTATGAAAACCATCGTCACTAGACAGAAAAACATAATGGCTTGAGTGGCGCGAATGGATAAGTAGATTTTGTCTTCGGAAAATTTAATGGAAATTCTTTCTGATTTTTCTATATGTTCTCCCCAGGACCCACTCGCTCATTTCCCTCCATTTTATTCAACATCGATGTACTTTTCAACCCTATTCGAGGATCGTATGCAAAAATGGGGCACCTAAATCTGTCACTATCTGACGGTGGCCATTTTATACGTATACGTATACGTAGTATATGAACTCTTCCGATGAAATCGACATATACGTATACGTAGTATATGAACTCTTCCGATGAAATCGACATGAGACTTCCCTTTACGAATTGGGTTATTTCAATATTCTACATGCTTTACACGTTCATGATAATTCTCATTAGAATGTCTTCCATAATTTTATTTTATTAATTGAATCTGTTGATTTAATTCAGGGATTATCATCTTGAAAGTACAACTACCCTTTGAGATCTCTAATACAGATTTATTTAGCCACAAGACCGTCTCCTAGTGCAGACGGCCAAACCTAAACCCTTTTGGACATTTGAGAGACAAAAAGAGCCAGTTAAGCATCAAGCATTCTTTCAGTTCGGTTAGAACAACACCAATAACCAAAAAAAAATTCAAGTGCTTCACCCTGATGGACCCTATAGCTTGCAGTGAAACTATAAGCAGCCATAGGAAGAAAAGATACCTCTAGGTATTGATTCAAAGGATAGATCAGTGAAATAGTCTAACATCAAGAAATGCCGTTTTAATAATATAAAAAATTTTCCCAGGGTGTGCGACTTCGAAATGGTTGTTTTCATTGATGTGGTTTGGTTAATACCCGAAGATGTCAGATCGCCAAACCTTCTATGTCAAGTACAACCAAGGGCTATCCAAGGCGGTTTCACTTTGAGTGCAATGAAAACTATACCGTTTCAATGAATGTACCCTGCTGAAATGTGTCCAGCGAGAATGGAAAATCAATATGGAAATTCTCAGAAAATTGTTGATCCTAGAATTCAGGCTAATTGTTACTAACTTTCTAGCAGTAATCTATTTCAAGGTCAAACTTCACTTTCGCAGAAATCATTCCATCCAGTCACTCACGACTACAAAATTACTTTTGATGTATACCATGCACTTATCTATTTCTGCTCATTTGCTCTAACCGAACTATTTTCTAAAGTAACAAAGATACCTTCCTACTGATAGCCTTTCTGTGAACAATTTTAAATGCGCATGCTGACGGAGTTGAAAGATCCTGATGAACCATTCTACTGTACGACTATTTTCGTGATTTTCATATTTAATGCTAAATGATAATAATGATAGACGTATTCTCTACCTGCACAGACAATGCCATTGTGTACACTTATGTGAAAGAGTATTATTACCATTATGTATTCCATTTCAAATATGTGACTGAGAACATGTCGTTCAACGAATATATGATTTGTTATTTTCATAGGTCACTTGAATTGTGATGCCCTTTCCACCATCACATTACTAATTTGATTACGATATCTGGAAAGCAATAAGGACACGGTCTGAAGTTGGGTCGGTATTATGTAACAATGTATTGAGAATCTGAATGAGGAGATGTATTCTAATTATTATAAATGCACAAGGTGTCCCTTTACAATTATCCATATCATTTTGTAATCCTTGTAATCCGCATTAGAAAAATATTGATAGTGTCATGCTAATAATAGGATAAAGCGAATCAAATTCCAATTGTATTTGAAATAGTAATTGAATAATAAACACTGATTAATGATAATGAGAAGAACTCCTCTTAAACAATCGTAAAGTATAATCAGAGTCATTAGAATGTGGGGGTAGACGATAGTCATTATTATTATTTTCCGTGACGCTCAGGGGCGTATTCACTTTTGAGCTGTAGGAGAACCCGAAAACCCCACAGTATCATCCCGGTCAACTCACATCACACTTGCTCTACAACAGGGCATCTGATATCCTAATAAAAATATGCACTTGAGATAAATTATCTTGCACTCCGTGATCGAACCGGGTCCAATGGTAGTAGAAGTTTCAACGGCCGATACCTCGACCACTGAGCCACCGCCCAACACAATGACTCTGTACAGAAAAAATATTTCGTCCATAGCCTCCGGGCAGTTTTATAGGACAATTTCCCTTTTCCTTCTATTTTTTTGGCAAACTTTTTCAATTCATTATTTAGAATTCTACATTCCGCATCCATTGAAGGAAAACATATCTGTCAAAAATAATATGTCTTTGTTTTCTTTCAATATTTTCATCGAAACACTACACTCATGGAAATGTCCATTTCTATTTTCGTTTGAAACGCTTCCAACACTTTATCCGGAAACCGATTAGTTCTATCGGAACGGCATGAGAGAAAAATCACAGCCACAATTTCACACTGAATTAGTTAGCTAATATCAGAAGTCTCCAATAAATGATTTCAGAAATTGGTTCGTGATAAACGATAGATATTTTCATTTCAGTAATTGTTATCTGGAAAACAAGTTTATTCGTTTCCCTACAATAACTCTTGATTAAATAGTCAATTCAGGAAGAGAGTAAACCGAATTATTTTGAAGGGTAATTGAATTCAGTCAATCAAGAGAATAAAAATATTTTTGAATTGATAAATCACTTGGAATTTCTTTGAGCATTCAATACATTTCTTGATGTTTTATTTGTAGAGCCACCTAGCGGTTTCTTACCCAGGTTTGATCATGATACATTTCAATATTGTTTATTGAATCTTCAGGCAATATTCTAATTTCAATAATAGTAATGGGATTTCTCTGTAACATTTGTATCAATCTTATTATCGCAATGTTGGCGTGAGGCTTTCGTTACAATTTTAATCAATATAGGTTATTATGATTTGTTAAATATTGGTGAAATAATATTTAACCAAGCTCTCAAACTTGATGTGAACGTTTTCCACAGAAAACAGATATTTTTTCAAAATACTCTTTTTGTTTTTCAAAGGTAACTTTTTACATTTGATAAAGGACACGATTGGAGTTAAAAGCGGAAACTAGAAATAAAAAAAAATTGCGCTTTATTATATCTTTCCACGGTTACACCGCACCTACTTGGTAATCCTTATACGGATTTTGGAAGTTTAATGTAACCGTGTTTCCCTCCACAACTTATTATACACCGTCTTTATTACACACGTCTTTCTTACGATGAATTATTATACTCACCCCTGAACCACCGGTTTCCAAATCATAGCAAATGTGCGACATTTCATTCTTAATCAGTTCAGTTCCTTGTTCCGTATTGGATCTTTCTTTCTGGAGTCTCGTATGGAGTTGTTGGGTTAGGTTGTTCGTTTTGGTAGGTGCTGAAGTGCTGGTTTCAGACTTCCTGATATTTTTTTTTGTTGGTAATACCCGTCGTGTATGGTTTGTTTTTTGGTAACAATAATTTTCATTAAGTACATATGTCAACACGACGTTACAAAAAGGGACCAATTTTCTGTAAGTGGAATATTTTGAGCTGGCACAGCATGACTAGCACTCTTAACCCACAAATTTACGCTTCCGAAACGATCACAAGCTTAACATTCACATGAATGGCGGTTATTGTTAACATTTCCGGACACCTTGCTAAATTCATAGGAAGTTTTCGAAAAGTATTTCCGTCTTTTTTAATAGTTAATTTGTTAAATTATCTTGATATCCCCAATTTTACCAGAGCAAAGGTATGCAAATTTCAGCCGTGTATACTCATTTTCACGTACTTTCGTTTCGAAGTGAAATTAGAAATTCCCTATTCATGAATTTTTCACCAATTCTGTTATTATCAACCTTTTTTAACAATAATGATCCAGATTATTTTATACAGAAGACTATCAACTCTGACAATGAAATATACTTACAAGGATGTATCGATATCTAGTTAGCCTAGACCAGTTCCCTGCATAAACAAAATATTGCGTTACCATAGCAACAAACAATCACTTATTAGAAATGTCAGTGTAAAGTTTGACGTCAAAAAAGTAAACCAGAGTTACGCAATAAATTAAAAGAAAAAATATGTCTACAGAAATTGTGAAAATCGAAAAATTGGAGTATCGAGCCATCATCAAGTACCTGTATTTAAAAGGGTTAAGACGTAAGCAGATTTACGAAGATATGCAATACCCTTGGTGATCAATGTCCTTCGTATGCGACCGTGAAAAATTGGACTACAAGCTTCAAAAGAGGTAAATTTTTCATTGAAGATGATGACCGATCCGGAAGGTCAGTTTCTGTGTCAGTGCCCGAAAATATCGATGCAGTTCATGACATGATTTTAACAGACCGTCGAATTGGGCTGAAACGGATATCTGAAGCACTGAATATTTCATACGAACGCGTTCATCATATAGTTCACGTCAATTTGGACAGGAGAAAAATTGCTGCAAAATGGATCCCCAAATGTTTGAATGTTGACCAAAAGCGTGCAAGGGTAGTAGCATCGCGTTCGCTCTGTGCTCGATTTAAAAACGATGTAGACTTCTTAAACCGAATTGTTACTATGGATGAGACTTGGGTACATTTCTACGATCCAGAAACAAAGCAACAATCGATGGAATGTCAACACTACGGTTCTTCAGGACCCAAGAAGTTTCGTGTCCAAAAATCTGCTGGAAAAGTTCTTGCTTCAGTTTTTTGGGATTGCCATGGAGTAATCATGTTTGATTTTTTGGATAAGGGTAGAATAATAACTGTAGGTTACTATTCGACATTACTGACCACTATACGGGAAAAAATTAAAGAGAAAAGACGCGGAAAGCTATTCATGTTTCCATGCAAAAAATTCGTGATTTAGGGTTTGAATTACTAGAACACCCCCTTATTCACCAGATTTGGCTGTGGAGGTCTGGTTTGCAGAGCAAGAAGAAATAATTTTTTTGAAAGGTCTATAGAGACGTTGCAGGTTTGCCGTAATAAATGTATCCAATTAAGAGGAGAATATGTTGAGTAATAAAATATTTTGACATTGAAATTTTGTTTGGTTCTATAGTAGGCTAAGAATTTTTCAATATATTCGCGTATATAAAATCTGAATAATTAGCGACTGTTGTAGGTATTCATTCATCTTCTTTGGTAATAGTGGGGCAAGCAGTAAAATTTAAATTTCTCAAAATTAAGTTTCATTTGCAATAATGCCAAACTTTTGCTCTTATTCAAAAGCTTCTTCAGAACAAACTGGAAAATGTACAATATAAATTCTATGATGATGCTCCAATGTTTTTCTATTTTAAGTTACAATCATTACAAGGTATTTTGTGAAATGTCGTTCGTTGGTTTCATTGCTTCAGTTTTATCTTTCATCAAGACAATTCGAAGACCGCATAATTTCACACAGGGGTGATATTAGACTCGACAAAAAACATGTGCTTTCACAGATTCTTGTGTTGTCAAAAATCGTCAACCAAATTTTACTGATAGCAGTGTTTCAAGTTGAGAACAATTATACAAAAAGATTTTTTTCTAGAAATCGTTGAAATTATGAAGGAACCTAATGCTATATATAAACGAAAAAAAGATAGACATTGATAAACTAAGCTTAATATATACATAACTTTTGCATTCCGACTCAAACAATAAAAGCGTATCTGAATCATTCTCAACTATATTTTGTTGAAGTACAATCAGTGTTAACTTTTCAATCAATCAATCTCTCTGTACATATTTTTGAAAATGTCACTCAAACTTCAAACCTAACTTGAAATAGGATAACGTCATCGTTCTCTGCCATTTTCTTCAATTCTGTCGATAGTTTGGAGTTTGAGATCAACAAATTTAAATTTGAGACAAAACAACTTGTACCGAAATCTCTCTTCGAGATTCATCCAATGAGATATGTCAAAATCTGTACTGATCAAAGGTGGATCCATAATCAGGGAAACACAAAATGGTTAGATTGCCATATTATCACCAGGACCGGCTCTACAGGTTTGTCTGCTAGTGTGCAAATCCCAAAGTAGCGCCCCTATTGGAGTCTATTGAATTAACAAACTGAAAACTGAACCAAACTATTTGATGTTTTCATTCGCCTCTCTTTATTTTGTGCTCCAGATAATTATTTAAATTTTCTCTCTTATTATTCGTTGAATTCATGATTAAATTGACTACGCAAACGAAATATTTCCAGTCACTTTACTCACCATTTTATCTCTCCACTTCTAGTTTTTAGGTTTTTTTTCTTCAATGAAACAAAAACACTGGAGGTGGAGACCATGAAACGAATTGAATTACTGAAGTAGATTAAAAGACAATGTCAATGACACATTTATATATTCCCTGAACTTTGTCTAATATCTTTACCACCACACTGAAACCACTACAGCAAATTATCTATGTGTGAAAAAAAACGCCGACAATAAATAAAAATAAGCTCGTGTTGCTGGGCGGCTTTCAAAAAGCGAATTGCAAATAGATCAAAAAAAAGGCCAATTATAGGGACTGGAATCGTGCGCATGTCGACAAGGATTTCATGGAAGGTATTATATTTCGTACTTTGTTTTTACGCCCCTGTCCCGACTCCTTTTCGGCGGCATGTTTGGAATGGAACTAGTCAATTTTTCATTGAATATTTTTATTTGAGAGTATCTATCGTTTTTCCTTATGTTTGGCGCCCCTTTCTGGCCTGATGGTGTGCAGTGCACACCTCGCACACCCGCTAGAGCCGGCCCTGAATGTCACAACAGTCGTGGAATAAATAATGTTATTACTGTTTAGATTCGAACCAATATAACAGCAAGTGTCCTTGCAGAAACCAATGCTTCAAATCAATGCCATCTGGTGTGGAGAACAAGAGGAAGTTATGTAATTATCATTGGGATACAAATGTTCAACGATACTCAAGCTATTCAGATGAAAAAACTTTTTTGTTCAGAACGCATGAAATGGATTTCAAGCCTAACTATCCTTTGAGACTAATGGGTTTCCTCAGCTATTTATTAAGTACCTAGGCTTAAACTTCCACAAACTCTATCTGCAATAATTAGCTAAATGTCAAGTTCCAGTATTAGAGGAAGGGCATAAGCCAACTTCAATTCGAACATAAATATGAGCAGGATTTTTGTGTGGTATAAATCCATTATAAGAAACTCGTTCGTGTGAAATAATCCAATAAAATGCAGTGAAATATAATTTTCGGGGTATCAAGATGACTGACTAGCTGAAGCCGTATCAAGTGGACGGATTGTCCAGGCTTGAACTCTGCCTCTCTCACTCATGACAAACAAGAACGAAGAAAATTACTTTTCCTTATCGGGTAGAATATCCACTTCAACGGTATTAACCGATGGATTTACGGTTAGGCAAACATACTGAGGGTGAGCGTGTTGGTATACTCATCTTCTCCAATTTTTCTATGATTTCTTTTACATCCAATTTTACACCTCTCGTCTCTCCTAACGTTTGTGCACTGGGTTACCCAATCAATATCATCAAGCCTGTTTGTCAAAGAGATGGAAATTTTAATAATTTTCTCTCTTTTTTTTCAGGAATAAATAGAACGGAATGAATGAATAAATGAATACAGCTGAGATGGACAGTTAGTTCATTATGAACAACCCACTGACAAACTTCGGAAGTTTAACTATTCATGTAGGGACAAACGTATGAATCAATATTGGTTCCACTTGTGGTTTTGGCTTCAAGAAAATGTTAAATATCACGCATTACGCATAGTAATGAATTCAGGAATACCCATTCAGCTCATTTTAGAATCCAATCAAATAAGCTGGTACAATAGCCACGAGCCACCAAAAAATAGCAAATTTTCTGCCTACACGTTCACAACAAAATTTTCAAGAATCACTTGGCAAACAACCGCCAAAGACCTTGTAATAGGATAATCCTCCGATATCGTATTTTCCTTTTAATAATACTCTGGACATTATTCACTATTATATTCATTGTGTCAAAATTGAGCTCTGTAAGAAGTTCGTTTTCTTGATCTATTCTAGCTGAAAACTATGACATAACTAACTAAATAATATTTCAAACAATCCTACCCAATTGTGAAGCACATTTTTTTTATTTTTTATTTTGTAACTAAACTCCTAGGTTTTCTCAGAAAACCCCTCAAAAGCTCAGCTTGTGCGAGTAAGGGAGATCCGAACCACTTCAGCTCCGTGACAGGCTTCCGGGTATCGAACCCGGACCACCTGGGTGGAAGGCCAACGCTCTAACTCCACGACCACTTCGTAATATTCAATGTCTTATGATAACTATTTCAATTTATCAATACAAGTACACCTTCCCCGGGCAAACCAAAAAATAAAAACATTGGTCAATTCAATTTAATTTTTTGAACATAAATCCTATTCTACATATTTGATTACCTTCGATTTGTTTAATTAAAATAATGCTATTTTTATGAACCTCAATTAGTTTATTTCTAATTTTATAACTAAACCTTGATTGGTCCTTCAAATAAGGGCACTGATTTATATGAAGAATTATTACTTTTTATCAACACTTCATCACCTTCATTGTTACTAACTCTTCTACTATTTATATCCCATGCTTTTTTTCACTTAGTTTTGATTTAAGTTGATTATTTTCAGCATCATTATATGACGTTTGTAACCTGTACTTCAACTCTATCGGATAATCCTCAAAATTATATACGTTTAGTAAATTTGATGGAAATTGACAACTCTTTCCAAAAACCAGTTCATATGAAGAGTACAGCTTGGCAAACAGCTGCAATTGTGGAAACATTCACTCCCATGATGCGCATTAGTCTTACGACGGACTATCCAGTGATATTCACGTGATTGTTCGCGCAAGAAGCAAGAATTTCACAATCTCAATTATTGAAACCGTACAACTACGTTTCAAATGTACAAGTTTCTTAAACCACTAATGTCAGATGAAAAGTGCTATTTGCCTCTAGCTCAGTGAAAATGGGAAGGTTTGTTAAGTGGACACTGAAAATATTATAGATCTCAAGAGGGTGCCAGGCAAATTTAGTCCCCAGCAAATACCTTATTCAGAAATAGACAATTTTCCAATCTACCAAAAGGATTGTACAAAACAAAATGGCCGAGTGATACTAAATTGAATTTATTAACAAAACGGAAAATATACACTACACATAAATGATGGCTATATTCAATCCACGGTAACAACTGAGATTGAAGTAACAAACAATAAATTCTACTAATGAAAGCGCGAACAGCAATAGCTGAACTATAAGAAGCAGTTAATCAATAAAAGCTCTGAGTGAAATCAAAAACAGTTGAGTACAAGCATGTGAGCAAGATCTTATGAGCAAAAGCAATGAAGCAAATAGTCGGTGAGCAGTGACAACGTCGGCAGCAAGAGCACTAAGAAGGTAAGTAGTTAGTATGACGTTAGTATGTCGCCCTTAATGTGAGCAGTGAGCTTACCTATTATAAAAGTATTGCACAAATGAACCTGAAATAAGTAAACAACTAATAAATAACTACAAGAATTAACAACAAGTGAACAACAACGCTAAATTGAACACCGCGAGTATCAATAAGCCTATGAGCAATAAGCAAATAAGCAATGAGCAAATGAGCAATTATCACTTCATCAATGGGTAAATAATCATTCACCACTAAATCAATATGTAAATGAGTTATAAACAAATAGCGATGAGCAAATGAGCAATAAACAAATATTCAACTATGAACAGATTGGTAAACAGTAAGCAAATAAATCTATAACCAATAGATTGATAACCAATAACCAGATAATCAATGAGCAAGTGAGTAATGATCAATTAACCAATAAACAAACGAGCAGTACTCATCAACTAAGCCGCACCCAAATATTTAACACGTAAATGGAAAATAGTAGAAATTAAAGAGTGGGAGAAACGAATGGTCAAATAATATTTAGCGTAGCGTCGCGTTAGCTCAGGCGTAGGCGCATATGGTGGGCAACAATAAACCCCAAAACTCATTCAATAAAACCCCTCAATTCCCGCTTTACATTGAAACAAGCAAAAATATATATACAACAGGTAATGACCAATAATTAGTATCAAAATATAAAAAGAAATATAACAATAACTTCAATTAAAACTTGCGAGCTCCTTTTGGATGCCCTGTATACAACGTCGATCTATCCTGTGTACCAACAATGATGATTCCCTCTGTATCTCTATGATGATAGATCACCCTGTAGCTCGGCAAAGGTGGATCGCCCTGTACACCAAGTGGGATCGTCCTGTAACCAGCGTAGATCACCAGTAATGACTCTCCCTATGATTTGCCTACGATGGGCCACCCTGTAGATAGCCAAAATGGTTCGCCTTGTAGGACGTCTACGGTTAATCACCTTGCATCATTCCACGGAGAAAAGCAAAATTCAGGGATGTTCTTGGCTCCAAAGGAACAGCAAAATAACCTGCAAAAAAAACCTGGCCGTGAGGGTTTTCTTCTAAACAGCAATAGAACTGCGAAATAAATGACGTAGCTAGGACGACATCCGTCAATAGAAATTTGGCCTTATCGCATCTTTTGATTCGTCATAGCAGTCAAATAATACTGGTAATTTACACGTAGGACGCAAGGTTAGAATTGTTGCTTTTTAAATTTCTCCGAAGAGCACAGTTCTGGTCATGTAATAAAAATATGCACGACGGCCAAACCAGCACAACCAGAACTATCGATATCTCACTTGCAATATGAAGCCCTGAAGCCCACTGAATGATTACAACAGTATCATAAACTTTGCAAGCCAATAGCACCACGACCTTTCACTACCAATTTGTCCGTGCAAATGGGCAGGAAGAGAGAATAGAAAACCTAGCTGTCAATATGGAACAACAAATAGGAATCGAGAATGTCATTCCTATTAGGCTCCCACACACGAAGGGATATTTTGCGCGACATGGTATGTGACAGATAGTGTCTGTCTAATTTTGCATATGGGGTACGTACGTTCGTGCTGAACGCCGGACCCCGTCGGTCAAATACGTCGTCGGTGAAGGAACAGGTCTCTACAAGTCAAATTTTGTTGCAACTAACGAAAGGAAACAGTCGTTGAGCTCGTCGGTTTATTCTTGGTTTGAATTTTGTGGTGTAATGGAGTGGACAAAAAAAATATTAACAGAGTCTATAGAATTATATGGGGAACGACCATGTTTGTGGAAAATTAAAGACCCGAATTATACATGGTGTTTCTTAAGTACTTGTAGAAACTCAAGGAGCGTGTTGCTGGCATCGAAATAAGAAAAAAAGCTCCCATAAACACATGTGGGCAAGTTATTCGTTTCTAAGATACAGAGTGTCAAACTTTAATTCTTATATTTGTTTTTTGTGGATAAATTACAAAATATTTGTGATATTCGAGTAAAGTTTGGTATATGTGATGATTTTTCAATGACAAAATCAAATTTTATGGTGATTGTGAAAAAACTAATTACTAATTGAATTTATTTTAAATGTAAAAATCTTGTCATTCAAAATCACTTGTATCGATTATTTCAAATCTCAATAACTCGAAAACAGTTGCTCGCAGTGACCTATACCAGGTATAAATTTATACACAAACTGAATAAAAATATCCCCAGATACCAAATTTTACCCAAATAGCAAAATTATTTTGAAATTATTCATAAAATATAAAAATAAGAATTCAACTTTGACACTCTGTTTCTCAGAAACGAATAACTTGCGAACATATGTTTATTTATAGGAACTTTTCTTCTTATTTTGATGACAGCCACACGCTCCTGAATTTTCTACACGTACTTAAGAAACACCCTGTATAAATAAGAATTTAAAAAGAGAAGCATATGAACATTTGATACAATTTTTAAAAAGCAAAAATTGTAATGATGGTACTATTAAGGATGTTAAAACAAAAATACAGAATATCCGAAATGCTTTTTGATTTAAATAATTCTTCAAATCATCTTGTTCGGTTTGTCTCAATTCTAGTACTAAAGTCATATTTTCCTCGTTCTGAAAGCCATTTCTTGACCCACGTTGTTCTTGTCTTTTTTGTATTATCCTTTCGACTGATGTTTAAAATACATAAACCAATGAGAGCAATTTTTTGTCCATTTTGTGTTAACACCGACTAAAGAGGTATTTTGGACCTTGAGCTTAAAATACGAAGTCGCACTATCCAGTATGTCGAACTTTCAAATACATTCCAACTAATATGAGGGCAACGTATGTGCAGGAACCGATTTTTTGATAACTGGCGGACTAAGTATGGTCATGTTTAGACACGACACATCAGATCAAGTCGGGGTCGTGGTGTGACAGATCTGGTCGGTAGACACCGTCGGCCGACTACATCGCTGCGTCTATGGGCAGCTATTAGAAGCTAGAAAGACACAGACTGCGCCACCTCATAGGTTGAACAAGGCTATCACCAGTCACTCACCGACTAAACACCAGAACCACATACGACAGGCAACGACTCCCAACGTGAATGTATCAGATGTGTCAAACGTACAACTCCTTGCGCATTCCTGAATCAGATATTGCACTCACCTCTGTCGGATTTATTTCGATAATATGCTATGGACCCACGGAATGATCTCCCGGAAGTCTGACAACAACGTTGAAACTGTGCCCGTAAGAAGAGTCGCGGAGTACAAGGTGGTCCAAGAAAGATTTCATATATTTCATAATAGTACTTTTATGTGTGAATAAATGAATACGGGATAGTAAAATAGTGTGTTATTTAAATATCATTTACATAATTCACTAAAACTAAAAACGAACGTTACACTATGTTTGCCAAACTGTAATGTGTTTCTGTATGCACCGTGTTATTGTAAGAGAATGACCAATAGTTAGGGAGGTGGCATTTCGGTATATGATTAGCACAAGTTTTACCGGCGTTTCCGCGTTACAGCGGTTTGAAGTTGCTCAAAAAAAGGAAGGAGGAAGTATTGAATCATTTGCATATGTCTGCCTCTGGGGTTCATGGTCACAATCGTCCTGGAAACGACGAAAATCGAGGAGGCTGAAATTCAGGGCTCTGCATTATCACAGGACGGAGTTGTAGAAATGTAAAAAAGCTCTATCAAGTCATTTGCACACGGTTCTCATTGCAGCCATTCGATTCATTATGACTCCCTTGATACGAAAAAATATTTGGCAGCTTTGCCCACTGATTTTTTGCTGTACAATGGACTAGTTTTCATTTTTTCATTATGTATTATTTCTAAAAATGTAAGTAAAATGAAACAAAAATGGGAAAGAATCATTGAAATATCTCTGGAAATGAAAAAGTTATGGAACTTTGAAGTTGTGCTTGGAAGAATAATTTCATAGTACGCAGCGCTTCAGTGTGTGACGTCACACCACATGAACGAGGCGACTGGTATTCGCACATTCGCAGAGTTCTTACAAATTTATCGGTGTACAATCACTTGCGCCGTACAATATTGTATTGTGCCTATGTGTAAGAGCACGACAATTAAAAACCCCAAAGACTTGTTTTTTCATGTACCAAATGACATGAATAAAAGGAAGAAGTGGTGCAAACTAATGAGGCGTGACTTAATTGGACTAAGGAACTAATACGTAATTATTTAGAAGTGTGGCGATCTCAGACATGTGGCGTGATATCGCAAACGAGTCGGAGACCAAAGACGTTCTGCGCTGAAATACGTATATTTAAATAATCTATATCTCAGTCATTTATTGATGGATTTAAAAAGACACTGATTTACTAGTTCTGATCTATATTTTAATTCCATCGCGTCAAATATAGTATTTTCAACATCACTAAACTAGTTCTTTGGTTGAATTTCACGGAATCAAGAGAAATTATTGTGATTCTTTTTGAAAAGTAATTGAAGCTATAATATTGAAGAAGCGTCGTCATCGTTGACATCTGAAAAACCTTGTCCATGTCTCCTTCCTCTGAAAAATACACAACGTGTTCAACCTTTTATGGCACGAAATTTACATTATACATTTGAACAAATTTTGTTTTATCAGATTGATGTTCGGGATCTTCAACTTCTGATATGATGTCGCTATAGAACCGGGACAGTTGTTCTCCTTTGAACCATTCAAAATTGAGCGCGTCATCTTTTTGTACCCAGCCACAATCATTCGGGTCCAAATCACCAACATGATCTTTTTCGTGAGCATTCTTTCAGATTTTTGTTACATACAAAGTCCTCAGGAAGTGTTCCGTTAATTCAGTGTGATATAGAGGCAAATTTGAAGCGTCCAAATTGTGGGGTAAAAGTTTGAAAGATGCAGCGGCGTTTGAGACGTCGTATGTTTTTAAGAAATTTTTGTAGCTGCTCTCGTCAACTTTCTTCGATTTTTTAACATTGTACAAACGACATACGAGTTCTTTCAATATGTTGCTCCCACAAGCGTCAATATCAACATTTCCAATGGTGATGAGAGCTCTTGCAATTCCTTGCACTGTAATAATCGTTCGAAAGGTCTTCTTTACTTTTCCGATTATAATGAGTAACAATTATACATGAATAACTAAATGCTAGAGGAGAAAAAAAGTTCCAGCAGTGGGATTCAAAGTCACTCTTCAATTGTTATTCACTCTGTGAATGTAATTTTAACTACGAACGTCAGAAATTTTGCAGTGAAATTTCAGGAGGAGTAAAAAATTTCCGAAAATTTTATTAGTTGCTATGGTGGTGATAAAAAATACAGGTCTATAATTGGTCGAAAATGTTAGGCGTGGAATTTTCAATAATATTCAGCAGACGTAGAATGTCGTAATCGTAACTTGGCATTTAGCGTCGAGTTGGAAAAGAAAATTCAAATCATCTGCCTTTGGAATATCACAGGCCTAGATGGTTTCTATGAGAAATCTTAGAATCAGTTCAAGAGGCAGAGATGTGCGCTAATATGCATATCTTCTTTATATTTTTGAAGCGCTATCAACAGACAACGCAAAGGCAACATGCTGGCAAATTATTTTTCTATAATCCTTCTCACCGTTTTTAATCAAACAATTCAGGTCTGCCAATGTTTCACTTCGTATACAGTCTTCTTATTCTTGAAAATTTCTAAAAAAATAAAAAACCACAACAGTCAGAGCCCTGGATGTCTGCCTCTCCGATTTTCTATGTTCACAGGATGATTGTGATCATCAGCCCGAGAGGCAGACATGTGCGCAGAATATAGCACACCTTTTTATTAACATTTTTGAAACGCGGTTAGTTGACAACGCAGCGCCACCATGTGCCGATTATATTGAAATTTGGCTCGTCACCTCCCTAACTACAATCGGGTTCCAAGAACTTTAACTGGCTGGATGTTTTGCTACTTGAATACGCAAATATACGCCTAAGTTTTTGTGGGTATTTTCGAGTGCTCTCAAAGTCTCGTGGTGTTATGCAGTAAATTTGAGAGATGGTATTCCTAACAATTCACAAGAATCCTAAAGTATTGAAGCAAAGAATTCAGTCCCTTGACTGGTACCTACTGTTCTAAATAAACCAAATCTCAGAACGTAGTTTTCTTTGAAAGCGTTCGCTACAGTAATCACTTTCTCGTTTGGTATAAGATAGCCTTCAACAAATATGGTATGTTCGCATTTTGTGGTGGGAATATATCGATTGTTGCTTTCATCTGGTTTCAGAGGCCGTACGAGATCGTTATAAATTTCTGCAAGGCTATTCCTGCCGTAGTAGTGACTGTCATTCAGCCTTGAGTGCTCATACCTCTGACGATCATCACAACACTTCACAAACCTTTCAACTTGATTTTTCAACCCAGCCCAGAAATGGTATTTCTTAATATTGTTGTACATCCTGTTAATACCTGTATGCCCTCCTGTTGGTCCCATGTGGGAAATATTCATCATTAGAGTTCTGGTTCCTTCATCATCAATTACTCGTACGTCCTTTATTATAGAGATTTTTATATCTGCGTTTTTAAGTTCATCTTTAACTTTTAATATATTTTTGATCAAATCTTCAGATCTTTCGTTATTAACAATACATAATCAAGGGATTTTGCGTTTTCCATATACGTTTTTCAGTTCTCTCGGTGACGCACCAAATACTTACACTGATTGAGAAAACTGAATTGAAATCATATTTCAACCTATCAGTTACGAATCCATCGTTTCCTAATATTTTTGAATACAACATTCAGGATAAGTCTGAGTTCAACCGATTCTACAGGGCTTTTCAGTAATTTTACGATTCCAGGGTGATCAATCCTGCGATGTGAAGGAACAATTTCATCTCCGTTACTAACACATTATTTCTATGCTTGGCTCGTGTCATAACGAACACATTTTAAACTTTTTCACCCATGACATCAAGTTTGTCTGACTCAATCTGAATTCCTGAAAGAGCATCTGCAACATCGTTTTCGGTACCTGACTCTCAGGTACGTCACTGTAAAGTCATACTCTTTATTAAAGATCATAGTGAAATCTATGCAATTATATTCTCTCATTTCTGAACGCATTCGTATTATGTTTCATGGTAGATATAGTCTGGCAACACTGTGGTTGTCAATAAGTGAGAAATGTATGTACGCTCAACGCTGAACGCTCGTACGTTGTATTGTTGAATTGAAGTTAGTAAAACTACTCAAAAAGGTATGTGTCTATTTTTATTTCAATAGTTGCACACTGGTTACGTTGGATACTATAAAAAGCTAATACTCTTCTGATGCCAGACTGAACTTGGTTAGGCGACGAGATGAATTAGTCATTCCGAATCAATATACTAACGGTCTATGATCTGTGAAAATATCAAATTTCTGACAGTACAGGTAGGTACGGTCTGAAGTGTTTAACTGCAAACACAATGGCTAGTAACTCTTTTTCAGTCGTTCAGTAATTTTTCTCTGCATTATTTAATGAACGGCTTGCATGCGCTACGAGTTGGTCAGTTGAACTTGATAAAACAGCAAACAAAAACGAGCAAACAGCAAATTTCAAAGCGTCATTACTCAGGATGGGTACTAGGTCACACAGGACTGGTATGAAACGGAATAGCGGCACCCTAGCAGAAGGAGGGGGCGAAGCAACGTTCACTGCACCAGAACCAGCAATCAGGTTAGCATATAGCACTGCCAAGAATGTCATAACAGCTTGGGCAGACAACAAAATACTTTAGTATTGGCGTAGTCTACCGGGCCTAGCCTATTCCAAAGCATTTATCGCTTGTACAAGAAAAAACAGAACACTTACAAACTGATAGAACTCAGTAGAGCGTATCTCAGAGTTATAGTAGGTTCGCTTGCTGGCCACTTCAAACTCAAACATCACATGTATAAAATCGGACGTGCACAAGATGCAGAGTGCCCGCTATGCATGGGGGATGATGAAACGGGTTAACACATTCTGTATACATGCCCTGCAGCAGCCAGTTGTTCAATATTTAGCGATACGACAGTAAGGCCAGAAAACCTGGAAAATTGTTCTCCCAATACATTTCTCAATTTCTTTAAGAGATTTGAATATACTAGGAGAAATATAACAATAGGGTGGGCCACAATAGGCCATTGGCCGCAGTGGAGGGCCTGATACGGACACACTCACGTTCAAACCTAATAAACCTAAGAAAAACTTCAAAAAATCAATCATGATTATTCCATGGCAATCCCAAAAAACTGAAGCAAGAACTTTTTCAGCAGATTTTTGGTCACGAAACTTTTTAGGTCTTGGAGAACCGGAGTGTCGCCATTCCATCGATTGTTGCTTTGTTTCTGGATCGTATAAATGAACCCAAGTCTCATCCATAGTAACAATTCGGTATGAGAAGTCTACATCGTTTTCAAATCGAGCACAGATCGAACGCGATGCTACTACCCTTGCACGCTTTTGGTCAACATTCAAACATTTGGGGATCCATTTTGCAGCAATTTTTCTCATGTCCAAATTGACGTGAACTATATGATTAACGCGTTCGTATGGAATATTCAGTGCTTAAGATATCCGTTTTAGCCCAATTCGACGGTCTGTAAAAATCATGTCATGAACTGCATCGATATTTTCGGGGACTGGCACAGAAACTGGCCTTCTCGATCGGTCATCATCTTCAATGGAAAAGTTACCTCTTTTGAAGCTTTCAGTCCAATTTTTCACGGTCGCATATGAAGGACATTGATCACCAAGGGTATTAAGCATATCTTCGTAAATCTGCTTACCTCTTAACCTTTTTAAATACAGGTACTCGATGATGGCTCGATACTTCAATTTTTCGATTTCCACAATTTCGGTGGACACATTTTTCCTTCAATTTATTGCGTAACTCTGATTTACTTTTTTGACGTCAAACTTTACCCTGACATTTCTAATAAGTTATTGTTCGTTGCTATGGTAACGCAATATTTTGTTTGCAGGGAACTGGTCTAGGCTAACTAGATATCAATACATCCTCGTACACCCAGACCAGACCGCAGCAATGGAAACCTCAGAATATTTCTAAGAAGCGATGCAAGAATTAAATAATATATACTTTCAAATTGTAGAAAACCCATTTTCTGAAACACGGTCGGACTAAACAGGGTGACTCACCACCACTTACACAAAATCAAATAGGGTACTGGTCTACTATGTGTAAAAGCACCTTGAAAATTTGAGAGCTATCCGTGATAATTGAACCAATTATTTTGTACGCAAACCTCAATGAATACGATAATGCCACTGAGCAGTTTCTATCCAGTGGCAGCGCGTTCCTTCAAATCAATCAGCTATTTTCTTGGTTTCTGTTTTGTAATTTCTCTTGGTTTTCAACTTCTTTTGGTGGGGAGAGCCCACCGACAAATTTTGAGTCAGTGGTGGTACATCATCCTGTATAAACCACGATACTCTTGCGATGAACTCTTCAAAGTCTCCAAATCCAGATTCTGGAAAGAAAAAAAAACACATTCTTATATGATTGATCGGTAGCAGATAACCGAATCATAGTTAATTATCAGGTATCTGTGGAAAGTGACTATTGTTTTAGAGATAATGCGAGGAAATTTGAAAAATCTCTATAATTATTCTAAATAAAATTGCACTTTTTGACGAGTAACTTTGAAATTCAATTTTTGAATTGAAATTACACATTTTTTTTAATTGACAACATGATTGCTCGTCGGTTAAAAAAAAGATTATTCTATTAGATTTCAAACAAACTTTCCGTTTAAAAACTGAAAAAAAGTCTTCAGATATTTCTTGAAATGAAGCATTTTTTGATAATAAAATAAGATTTAAATGCATGGAGTAACCTATGACCAACACAACTGAAAGAATCAAATCATTGGAGTCTTGGAAAAAACTTATTTGTCGTCATCTTATTTCATCTAGCTCTTGCAAAAGTAAATTAGGTAATTATTGGGTTTATGTTAGTAATAATAGTCATGCAAGAAGGTAATATGTTATTAGCTTTTGGATTGATGATTTTGTTTTATCAGTTGTGTTGGTTGAGTGGAACTAGATTCATTTCAATCTTATTTCAAATTCAAACGATGTTTCATATCTTCCATAATATTTTGAAGTTCTTCAACGAAACTTTGTTTAGAACGTAATAGTAGGAGATATCAAATTAATCATAATAAACTATTTTTTCCTAACCCAACCAGCCACCGAGTGGCCATTTGAGAACAAAATAGTAGAACAAATTTAAAACTCAAATTTCAGATAGCGGAAATATTTTGACCGAAAACTGTAAAATTGAATTTTTTCTCAAAATTTTGGGATTGAAATTAGTGATTTGTAGGTATCCAAATCGTTAAAAATCGAAAGTTTATGTCACTTTTGGTGACAGCGGAAGTTACTAGTGAAAAATACAGTTTCATGTCATTTAAAGATGCTTCAAATTTGATTCCATTTCTTCGATAACACAAATGTTATAGGGCGAACTAGTTTCCGGGGATACCAGAAAAACATTTTATATTTGTACAGACTATGATATTCATTTTTGTCATGACCAACAATAGGCTACCTGAATATTTGGAGAATAAATTTGTTTTCATGTCAAACCTGTTGACAGAGCGTGGTTTTCCAATAACCACTTATTATTGTGCAGAAGGAAACGTTCAGAACTTCCAAAAACGAATGTTTAGTTCAAAATAAGATGAAAAGAAAAAGTAATCGTTACTATCTATAATATTGACATACATATTCGAACATAATATGATATCAGCTTCTGCGGAGATTCTACAATACCCAGCAAAAAAACAAGCTCAATGATAGATCATTTTATAAATGTGTCACTAAATTCAATATTCTGAGCACAGTAAATACTTGCAGAATAATCCGCAATAATAATCTCTCGTCATTTCTATGTTCGTGAATAGCTTCCGAAGTAAGTAAACAGAAATTGAATACCTTCATTTGACAATAGAGGTTTTAATTTTTATTCTGATGTACCTATTATCTTCGGATAAATGAATTCTATTTCCATTTTCCTCAGACGAGTCAACGATTGACAATATAACTGAATCTGGAATTCACTATGATATTCCAAGAACGAACCAAAGCTATACCGGGTGTCCGCGGAAAGTGGCTTGTCACTATAACTATTTTGTTTTTGGATATAATGGAATGGAATTTGGTGGATCTGTAAAATACAGAAAACTGCATATTTTTGGAATCCAAGAATAAAGCGTAATTGAAAAGAACGCAAAGAAAATAAACGCACAGAAAAAAGTGTGATGTTAAATAAGCCCACAAGAAATATCCACACGTGGAAAATTAGACACATGGATTAAATCGCACAATGCAAAAACCTCTCCTTTATAAATGAGCTCTTGAAAAAAACACAATGATGTGCGCATATTCTTTGACAAATGAGATTTCTATTTATTAAAAAAATTCCTTTCAACAGATATTATTTGAATTAGACTGTCATACATTTGAATGATTGTACAAACTTCAATATCAACGTACTGTAATATTTTGTTGGTGTGTTCATGTGCACCAAAATAAAACCCCAAGACACGATCATGAAAGCCGTTTCTAGTCGTTCTAATTTCAGTCTAATTTCTTCAGCTTCACATACAATTTAACGTTTCTGCTCATGGTTGCAATCTAGGCATCGTGAATTTCTGGAAATGTATCTTTCAAACTTTTACAAGCATCTGTTCGAGCTGACCAGCGTGTGGCAGATGGACTTTTGACGGTAGTTTCGTTTTTTTGTTAATAATTACCTATAGGAGTATTTGTGTTTGTAGAGTTCTCCATCTATCAGTTGGAGCTGTAAGAAACGTGTAAATTTCTTGAAGGACACCAAAGAACGAACAAGCTTCTTGAGTGCATTCAGCGGCACATTCACGCACTATTAGGTTAAGTGAATGTGCGGAGCAAGATATGTAATTTGCTAGGGGACTTAGTTCTTTCATTTTGGCCTGCTATCCGTTGTAATTGCCTGAGATATCTGCCGCAGTATTATACGATTGACCTCTACAATCTAATAAATTAATTTCAAACACGTCTACTGTTTTTTATAGCATCTGCTATGTCTTGTGATTTGTGACCAACATTAACTTGAAAAAACTTTCAATGGGCGTAGCATCGGCTTGAATGTATCTGATCACGGAAGTTACTTGGTCAATAAGGGAGATATCGGGTGGTGAATCCAATATTATTAAATAGTATTTTTTCTTGCTAGGTCAACTCTGAACGAATCGCGCGCACCCCTTCGTAACCTCGTGCCCCTAGGGATATGACTAGTTTGCCTTATGGATAATACGCCACTGGTTGTATGTATATTGAATAATATCTGTATTATGCAAAATGATGTATTTAACTTGAGGAAAATATTGAATTGCCATGATCATGAGAAACGTGAAGAATGAAATATCGAGCATTATAGGAAAATGAGTTTCAAATAAACACGTTACCGCTACTTTGCTTTGAAACGCGCGCTATGGTAACATAGGTTACAGGGATTCCACCTTTTGCCACTTCGTCGCCACGCCACCGCGATGCCACCACCACCACCACGCCACCGCTATGCCATCGCCACTCCACCGCTACGCCACCGCCACGCCACCGCCACGCCACCGTCACGCCACCGCCACGCCACCGCCACGCCACCGCCACGCCACCGCCACGCCACCGCCACGCCACCGCCACGCCACCGCCACGCCACCGCCACGCCACCGCCACGCCACCGCCACGCCACCGCCACGCCACCGCCACGCCACCGCCACGCCACCGCCACGCCACCGCCACGCCACTTGGTGGCTACTTGGTGACCACTTCAGTGCGCGCCTTGCCTTGCCCCTATCATGTTCCCTGAATTATTCTTGTAGTGAACGTTTTCTGGCGAGTATACCTATAATAATTGGTTTGAGCAGACTGAAATAATCTGAATATAAAATGAGAGTTCTAACAAAGATATCTACAATACTGAACAAGAATCGACAGTGGAAGTGATGGCGGAAAACCGTTTTCTAGTGCGCAGGTTTACTGGCAAAATGGTGTATGTTGAACAGCTGATCATCAACAAGGTTATGTCGATGCAGGTGATTCATTGTTACCAATGTCAAAAGTCAGAAATAGATTGTGAATATTATGTTCTGTGTTGTGACATGTAGTTTTGTTCCGTGATTGTATTATTATTTGAGTAATTTTCAATGGTTGCAATCCAAATCTATTAACTTCTGTGCTTGAAAAATTCCAACCTCTACTCATATGATAATAAAATATATAAATCAGCTAATCTTGCATCATACAAAATATTATATTTCTTTTCATTTCACAACGCTTCCGACGATACGCGAAGGCAACTTCTGTCATTCAATAATGATTTTTTTCCTGTGTCCCGACCTTTAGCACCCCAACAAAATGGCAGAGGTCATCAAAAATTACCCACCGAACATCAAAGGCGCCGACAAAAGTGGCGCTTCTTGTTCAGTATTGTAGATATTCTTTGGTTCTAACTTGTCTGAATAAGCAGCCAAAGGGTTGGGAATTATATCTTATTTTTAAATAACATTTGAGACAGAATTTCAATTACTAATTGTTTTGTAAATATGAAAGATAGACATGCAGTATAAAGTTAAAATATTCAGTTTTAAAATCAAAAACAAAATATTCATAAAATATGTCCATATAAAATATAATAAATGAATGTAGAAAAAAAATAATTTCAAAACATAAAAAAAAACATTTTGAACCAAATCGAAATGTTTTATATAATTGAACTATAAGTATCACTATAGAACATATTCCACAAATCAGTGAAATAAAAATCCCCAGTACATAAAAAAAGTGGGTAAATATATATCCTATATCAAATAATTAATATCTTGAATTCAAGATATTTTCAATTGAAAAAGAAGTATGTTGAAATTATAAAAGCTTGAAAGTAGTGAAACAAAAATAAAACTATAAAATAATATAAACATATCAAATATGGAAAGATTTAACATGGAAGGAACAAACAAATTATCAAAATGGACAATTTGACACTTAATAAAACCAAAATAGAACTCTGAAATAGTGATACACATTTCAAAAACCCACAATAAGGTTAAACATACAAACAAATGAATAGTAAAAAAAAGTACTAGTAAAATAAAAGCAAAAATAGTAATCTGAAGTAGTGTAATATAACAAACGAATAATTCTTAAAAAACAAAAGAATTTCAAGGAATAAAACAAAAAGTTCTAATCAAAATATCTTGAATATGAAAAGGTTATATAAACATAGAAACATGCATGGCGTCACACGTTAAAAAGTAAGGGCTGCGTCTTCCGTAGCTCGCACAAGTCTCTCGAAGCCGTCTTGAGGGTTGCAAGTAGGAGTGCAACAGGTTGACGGAAATAGCAATTATTTTAACAAAAATAGAAATAACAATTAAAAATAATTGTTGAGTAAAAAACAACAATTTATTAATTCAACAATCCCTTTTGAAATTGTCCTTGAAAATTTCAAAAATAACTATTCAAACACTTCCGTTTTCAACTCCATCTTTTCATCGTGTCGTCTTTGAATTATTTAATCTATTCCAGAGGCCAGGTAACCGAGTGGTTGAAGCGACATTGTCTCAGTCACTTTGGCTGCCAGTCGGCGATGATTCAAACCATGGCGACTGCAGAAATTTTTCTGATAGCCTGTGAAGGTGCTAGGAATCGCACGTAAGAAGATGAGACCTCGTTAATCCGTGGCTCGCACAAGTTTCGACTTCTGAGGGCTGCCGTTTGTAAGGGGACGTCAGCTGGTTAACGTCAACAACAATTTTTTTTAACAATTCCACAAAGAGAAAATGATATTGATCTTTTTCTTCCATCAGGTGAAAATTTGTTTCGTTTTTCTATCAGGAACATTTTTCATTTTTATTACTACTACTGAACACTTTTCACTATCCCACTACTAGAGGCAGTGCAAATTGAAGTGAAACGTTGATCCTTATGGTAGATTTTCTGGAAATATTTCAAATAATTCCTTACACAGTACATACTCATTCACAGATTTCACATTTGCTCTCAAAGTTAATTAGCAAAACCGAAATGAAACTACGGTTGTTCTGGTGACAGATATCTGGGATTTCAGTTAACCGATTTTCAGCATTTCCCGTATACCTTCAAACAAGATACAAACTGTCAAAAGTGAACGAGCAAACCTCGTCATGAAGCTACGGTGAAAAATTTCAGTAACTGATTTTCTGAAAGTTGTCATTTACGGAACGCGCTAACCTTGTTAACCACCATTCACCGACCTCTTAAGACTTAGCTAAATATAAAAAACAAGGACAGACTGCAAGAAAACTGAGTAAATTATTTTTTTCTCCATTTTGGCCATTGTTTCAAAATAAGCCATGAATTTATAGGTTTGAGTTTACTTGATAAAACGTTGAACAAACCGTTTATTGAATTTTTTTATAATCCAACACCGTTTCCTACTACCGACCACAAGTATCCATTTTACCGACCAGTAATAAATCTAGTTGTATTATGTTAAAATTAAATTCAACCTTTCGTTCGTTACAACACTTTTTGTAAAATTTGAGATGAATTTGAAATATTTTACTAACAACACATAAAGAGAGATTGATTATAATCATAACCTATCTAGAAGTAACAAACATCTTAAGTACATAAACTTACATTTTGAATAAAATATCCTTACATAACTCAAGAAAGTAAAAAGCAATTTCTTAACTTTTTCTTAAATTGTTCATTTGAGGAACTGAATATGCACCACGTTTATTGATTTAGGTGGGTTTACTGATATCACAACGATTTCTTCATCTGAATAACGTGTTGTAGGACATCTTCTCTTTGAGGCCATTTACAGTGATAACTAACTGGCATTCTCTTATATGGAAATGAAACTAATGGTGGTGCCAAATTTCCTATGGCAGCAACAGTTTTTGGAACAGTTAGACATTTTTTCTCATCGTTTTTTGTTCTAGTATATACTTCCTTTGATCCTTTTCTTACTAAGACCTGTTTTTCCTTAGGGCACAAATAAAAGGCGGACTCGTCACAATTAATTCGGATCATTCAAAACTTCTTTCAAGATTTTTTTTTTTTTATTTCAACAAAAATAACCCTGCATCAACTGCAATTGAGTTATTAGCAGGGGGGACAATCACAAACTAATTCGTATTCAGATTTTACAACATAGATTACTGTCTTTTAAGAAGTTGAGCACTTTTTGTAGGTCACTGTTGAGTATAGTTTTTATTTTGTCATCTAGGTTGTTCGATCTTCTTTCTTCGTAGTATAAAGGGCACTCTATCAAGAGGTGTTGTACTGTTATTTGAGTAGCACATATGTCACAGATGGGGGAGGGATCTTTCTGTAAAATATGTTGATGAGTTAGGAGCGTATGTCCTAGACGAAGGCGGTTGATTATAACTTCTCGTCGGAAGGGATAAATTTTCATCAACATGTTCTTTGATTTGAATGTACATGCTGATTCAGACCAAATTGAGTGCCAGGTGTTAGTAACAAAGCTTCCAATTGATGATTTGTGATCTGAAGATGGAAACTTGTTTAGAGAAAGTATGTTCTCATCAGAAACTGCTTTATATGCGAGCGCGTCCGCTTTTTCGTTGCCCTTGATCCCGATATGAGAGGGTACCCAGAGGAATTTGATGTTCTTCTCTTCAATTTGTAATTACAAAAGTAATTCTTTAATTGACAAAAGAATTGGGTGCGACGGATATAACTGTTTTAGTCCATAGATTGCACTTAGAGAGTCTGTGATGATAATGAAGTTATTTCTGGGAACTTCTTTGCACATCTTGAGTGATTCCAATATGGCAGTCAATTCACCTGTAAAGATAGTACAATTTTATGGAAGGCGTATAGAAAAACTGTGATCGCCGCATATATAAGCTGCAGCATGTCCTAGTGAGGTCTTAGAGGCGTCGGTGAAGACTTGGTGGAAATGACGGTATTTGGAGAGGGTTTCTGGGAAAGCGGTTTGAATAATATGAGGATTTGTGGAGTTTTTTGGGTAGATAGTTAGACAAGTATCGACTGTTGGGATTTTGATTATCCATGGGGGGTGATTTGAATTACTGGGGATTGAATGAGTTATTTTCAGTTATATATTCGTTTACCCGTATAAAACATCTACGAATTTAGTCTTCTGTGATGTTAGCACGTGAATGGGTTAAATTTTGAGAAATACGATGAATTAATTCAGGAGCCTTTTTAAAAAGTTTTCATACCAGTGCCTCCGTGGTATTCCGTTGTTGAATGGATTTTCTCTCTTGAGCTGGGATACAAGTTTAGCGACAGTGTCTATTAACTGGCTTCGAGTACTGGAAAACCCAGATCTTGCAAATAGAGGACCCATTTGACATTAGTTTCTTCTTTGGGTTTTGTCAAGGCGGTATGAGCTTCACTCGTTGCTCCTTCTGCATACTAATGATTTTTTCTATGAATCAAGGTGATCTTTGGGATGCAACAATACCGTTTCTAATAGCATACAATGCTTAGTTCAATCGACGTTAGGAATATTGTTTCTTTCCATTTTCTGATCTGGTAAATAAAAATTTAATAATTTACTACCAAACTGACTTTATTACAACTTCTTCAATTATAAAAAGTGATTCAAACAAATACAGGGTGTCAATTTGAAAACTTCCCACCCTTAATATCTTCCTTCCAGTAAACAATATGAGTGATCAAAAAAACAGGTCAATTTTATTGTCAAGAGGGACACTTTCAAGGACTATTTGTAGCCCTCGTGGTTCAACCCCCTAGGAGGGGTAGATGTTACCCTTAGAATTTTAAATGGGAAGGGGGGTCAAGTGGCACATCATTTTGATGGGCGTTCAATTCTTGTTCCAATGGTACCCTGACTTATTATTTTTTGATGAGCATTTTCCGAAAAATTGCGTTCTAAACTAACAGAAGTAATTATTAGAACGCCTATACTGAGATGCATGGTTTGGCCAGAACTGGTTAGAATATTAGGTGGTACCGTTCCAACCCTTTATTAGAGGTAACATTAGCCATTAGCTCCAAACACTTTACATAAAAAAGTAGTCTAATAGTAAAACGTAGATGGTAGTAAAGTTGTGTTTATTAAATGTTGAATTTTTAAGTGTCATCGCAGAAATTGTACAGATAGCCTTCCTTTTTTGCTACTTCTGCTGTAAAAAGTTTCTGTTTTCCGGCAAAAAATTGGTTAGCAAATTTGAACTATGTGGTAGTATTGTGAATACCGTTGTACCTGTTGGGCTGTTTAGGAATTACTTCAATAAGTGTATAAAAGTGTAAAAATGGTTTACATTCTTCAAGACAGAATTGAAATGATTGTAATTTATGGCGAAGTTGGAAAGTGCGCACGAAGGGCGGCATGTCTTTTTAACGAAAGACATCCAAATTGTAATGTAAGTCACCGGTATGTGCTTGATTTGGTGAATAAGTTTTACGAAACTGGTTCAGTGACAAATAAAAAAAGAAATAACCCCAGAGTACTAAATGAAGCAGCTCAAATTGAAGTTTTGGGAACATTTGCTGCAGAGCCCACGAGCTCCTTACGATCAGTATCAGAACAGACGGGAATGTCACGCGAGACTATAAGAAAAGCATTGAAAATGCATAAATTTCATCCATATAAAATGCAGATTCTTCAAGAGCTCCACGAGGATGATTATTATAGAAGAATAGAGTTTTGTGAAATCATGTCTCATCGAGTCAATACCATCCCTAATCTTCTGTTAAACATCTGTTTCAGCGATTAGTGTTCATTCTTTCTGAATGGCAATGTTAATAGACAAAATTGTCGCTATTGGAGTGACGAAAACCCACATATTTTTCGGGAAGGGCATACACAACACCCACAAAAAGTTAATGTTTGGGCTGGTATTCTTGGAAATGCCATTCTTGGTCCATTATTTCTGGGAGAAAACTTGACTGGCAATCTGTACCTTAATATGCTTGAAGAGACTATCGATCCTCTTATAACTCACGAGCTAGAAACTCAAATTGATGCAGAAGGTAATGAACTTTTGCAGGAGGATCTGTTACATTTCCAGCAGGACGGTGCTCCACCTCATTATTTTCTTCCCGTCCGACAGTGGTTAAACGAGAGATTTCCGGGTAGATGGATTGGCAGAAGGGGAGCAGTTGAATGGCCTCCGAGATCACCGGATTTAACACCCTTAGATTTCTTTCTTTGGGGGCATCTTAAATCCGTTGTTTATAAAACACAACCTTCTGATATTGACGAACTTAAAAGACGAATTACAGCAGCATGCCGGTCAATTCCTAGTGAAGTTTTCCGTAATGTTAGAGGGGAGTTCGAAAACAGACTGTATTACTGTTTAGAGCAAAATGGACAACATTTCGAATAGCTAATAAGATAAGCGTAAGTAGATTTTATGTTGGAAATGTCTTTCTCGCAAATTAAATTTTATTGTGTAGAAGGAAAATAACCACCAAATAAAAAATTCCATGCGTAATAAATTTATTCCTGTCATTCAAGGGTTGGAGCGGTGCCACCTACTCTTCTAACCATTTTTATTAAAGGGAGTCAATACAATAATGCATCTCAGTATAGGCGTTCTAATAATTACTTCTGTTAGTTTAGAACGCAATTTTTCGGAAAATGCTCATCACAAAATAATAAGTCAGGGTACCATTGGAACAAGAATTGAACGCCCATCAAAATGATGTGCCACTTGACCCCCCTTCCCATTTAAAATTCTAAGGGTAACATATACCCCTCCTAGGGGGTTGAACCACGAGGGCTACAAATAGTCCGTGAAAGTGTCCCCCTTGACAATAAAATTGACCTGTTTTTTCGATTACTCATATTGTTTACTGGAAGGAAGATATTAAGGGTGGGAAGTTTTCAAATTGACACCCTGTATAATATGTATATATGAAAAGACATTGAATAAATAAGTACAACTGTCCAATCTAAAATATCTTCTGTATTATCGGGAAAAATTCATTATTTCATATATTAAGTACTAAGTTTACTGAAATTGGGAATAAATAAATGCTGAAAGAACAATAAAGGTCGTTGATAGCTTATCACCGACCACAAATTTTGTTTGATCCTTATTCCGACCACATTTTAGCAATGAGTGAATTGAATGCAGGATATATCTATGTAAACTAAAGTGATATTGTATTATTTTGTATAAAGGTTAGTGTTCATTATTGAATAGCCAGTACAAAAGATGATTAGCAGAACTGAGGAAAGATAAATATGCTGTGTGTCATTATCCTGATACCTCGCGGTACTGAGGTTACGAATAAGTACATGTATGAAGTAGAAAATTAAGATATTTGGAAATGCCACACCCTGCAGAGCGGAAGATTGTCAGAAACAGCGTGAGTACTACATTATACACTAGATCGCAGAAGAAATCACAAGGTTGGAAAACAAAACACCCGAACAAGAGTCATAGAAACCAATGGACCATATTCTATGAGAGATAAATGGGTGGCACGTTCGATTTCATTTCTTTGGCACCCGTGCTCTTAGTGTCAGTCAGTTTAGTTGTCATGTTGACAATGCTGTCTTGCTTCCTATATGAAAAATAACTCACAAGATTGAAAATCATGTTGGGAAAGAAAAAGTGTTAGGCTTTATGTGGTGGTGGTTTGAAATATCTGTATGGATGGTGATCATCCAGTAAGAGAGATGATTTGAAATTTTAAAGAATTCCCAAGGGTGAAGAGTGAGGAAAAAATGGATTAGGATACTTGGAATAACAGTTAAAAAACTGACAAATTTAGGAAATTCTCGTGTTTGCAGTACAAAAATTTTCTAGTTCTTTCAGTTTGCTTTCATTTATTTTGCGTTGATGAATAGTTATGTAAATTGTGCAAGATTTCTACTTTCTACTTTCTGAATACATTTAGTTGAAATATTAATTTCTTCATCTCCTCTACTGTTGATATTCCTTTCTGTTTGTTTTTTGATGGATCTGGTTTGGTAGATTAAATTTTTTTCAAGGGAATTCTTAGTGATACATTTGATCCTATACTCCATACTCTTGCTTTGGAGGTACAGTATACATCTGTTACGAAAGACTATTCTTTTCTTATGAAGTCTAGAAGATTTTACAAAATTGCAAAAATGTGCTGGCAAACCACCGATGCCGACCCTTGGCCACCGTTCCATCATCATTGATGTAGACGTGAGCTGCATAACTTTTCTTTTTCTTTATTTCTTCAATTTTTTGTTACGGGTTGATTTTGCAACTCATCCCGCAACACTTCAATCATACTCTTGCATTACCTGTAATCAGATCACCTCAATCATATTTCAACGATTGATAGAGTCAGATAGGAAACTTTATGACTACTATTTAGAGAGCCACCCTGTATAGGATACCGTCCAGATGAACGTTCACATGTAGGCTAGTCTGTAAATATGTTTTGTGATATTTCGCTTCTACAGGTACCTTTTACGTACCCATCGATCAAAGCGTTTACGTCCATTTGAAAAGCCCAGAGTATTCCCATCAAGTTAGTTGTCTGAAAAGGAATGAACACACGATAACTTTATGTGTTATCTCGGATCCTCCAGCCAGTCATTAGCTGTCCTGGCAACGAAGGCGTACTCGTGTTGAGTAGGAGAAAGATCTCTCTATTCGATAGGAGGGATAATTACCTTATGATGTCGTTAAGATTGACACGGAAAGTAGGTCTCTTGTATCTTTTTCGAGCACCATGAGGATGAGAGGGAAGAATGTGTTAGGTTCCTGTCGTGAGTCGTAGACTAGTTTCGAGCATGAAATATCGATTTCGAATCGACTGAGTCCTTATGATCGAAGTGATGATCAGGGGAGAGCTGGGTAATAGCGCCGTGAGGAAGCGGTTCCAAGAACCTATTGAGAAAGAGAGAGAGAATCGAACCAAGTCGTGTTCTTGTTATGGGAAAAAAGTCAGTAACAGTTCGTTTTTGGAACCTTTGGAAAAACGAGGAACGACAGGACAGACAAGATGAGGAGTCGTTGGCCGTGGTTTCGAGGATGGAAAATGTCTTATTGAATTTTGGGCGGAATACTAAGAAATTCCATTAGCTTCGTTTATTTCTGTTGGAAGATCCAAGTAAGTTGAAATAAATGTGATATCAAAGCTCTACCTCAAGCGTAGGTTTTCGTTATCTGAATTACGATCTTCCTATTAGGTGTTCTACTCTCTGTCTAGCGACCATTGTGGTGCGGTAAGAATATAACTGAATGTGGGATCGATGCGATGGTATAAATGAGATTGAATGTGGAATCTACGATAAAGAAAGATCTATAGGAAAGGTTGTAAGAATAAACACCTTCGAAAGAAGGTAACGTTGATGTAATGGATGTGATTGGTAAGTCATTTTAATGATTCATAAACATTATGGGGTTCCAGTCAGGGGGTACTATCCCTGCGAAGCTGCCTATAACGATTTTCACTTCTTTGTTAATTTTGCATCTGAGGTAGACCCCTCTGGTCACCTGCAGTAGTGAACCCTGTGGTACAATCGGGAAATTATAAAAATGGGCTTATGAATTTTTTTTATGAATATTACTGTGTAAGCGGCTCCGTGACGTCACAGCGGCGCATTCCTTTTTTGGTTAGTCCCTTGCCTCAAGGGAGAAAGCCTTTGTATCGGTGTTGGTCGTACTGTTGTTTCTTGCAGCTAGTGAACTAGTACAGTATTCAGGTTATAAGGGTTTTTCTTTGTTCTTCCCTCTCGAAATACTCACACCTATTGAATATTGTCTGCTCCATCCCGACCGTCTTGGCGGTCTACTAGTTAGGGCTGGCTCATTAGAATATAGCTGGTGGCGCCCATTTTAACATCTGATAAATGAACATAATTTTTTGCATACACACCCCCAACCGAACTGAGCTTGGGCATGAGGTTGCTCTTCTAGAGCTGGCGAGCAGACAGTTATTAGTAACATCACAAAGCGCGTAACATTTTCTTTTCGCGACACTTTTTCTTTCGTCTTCACTATATATAATGTAGCAAGATATTCGAAAGTTTACCATACTCAAAGATCAAATGTTCCACCAAAATTATTCTTATCCGATATGGTTCATTGAACTGTACGGATTAGTGTGGGGTAGAGAAATAGGCGGGTTGGCAGTAAATCAGTATCAGTGCGAATGCACAATAAGGTTTTCATTTGGTGTACTCTCGTCTATCGAATGCATGAAAAAGATTCAACTAATTGTTGAAAAATAATTTCTATTTGTTTCAAAGACGATTCGTAAAATTCTTCATACACAAATCGAGAAATGGAAGAATTATTCCACCTCAATTTAGAACTAGTGCTTCTCCATCTCATTCAATTTAAATGAACAACTTTATGGCAAAGTTTGGATTTTTTGAGGGTCTGTTTAAGTATTTTATTCCGATAGTAAACTCTTGATGGAAGAACTCAAATGTGTTGTTGTTTCGTGAATCGCATCACAGGGACCATGATAATATTTGGTTAAATCTTGTTTATGGGTAGATAAAACGGCTACAATCTCCGACTCACAGTTATAAAATATTCATCTGCATTATTTTCTCAGCGTTACAAGGGATCGTGTGCTCTGATGATATGATAGCGGCTATAAAGGCATCTTATCCCATCGCAGACTGAATACGGTCAGTCCTGAGGCGGTGAGATTATATAAGAGAACCAAGCCGAGATGAAAGGTTGAGTTGGCGAGAGTAGGCAAGATCCAAAATTGTTTGTGTTATAGGCCTTTCCGCGGTGGTTAATTTCAATAGTTCTCTATTGTTATATAAATTAGCTTGTGTATGATGCTTACCACATAATCCTTTTTCTCTTAGTGCCATTTGCTTGATAATTATTACTTGATGAAGAAAAATATGTGTCTTTCATTTTTCTTTCCCATATCATGTTCTTCAATTGAGTTTTATTCTCAGATGTGGGTTCCTGGGATTTTATTTGAAACCCATTTTCTTTCAAAGGAATAATCGATCGATCGATTTGATCGAAATATATCTGATTTTTCAATTTCCAGTGTAACTCATATTGACATTAAAATTCTTTTTTTTTCCCTTAAAATAACAAAAACTGGTTTGTATAGGAATAGTCATGAAAATAAAATCAAAGGACGAAAAAATGTAAAGACTAAAGAAGAAGTACAATAAAATTCACAAACACTTCAAAATCTACTCAGTTTAGGCTTAAAATTCATTTGGTGTATAAAAACATTCATTCAATGAAAACAATTTCAAGGTCTTCTTGAACTCCGTCAGTTTATCGACGGATTATATTTAACTTGGCAAATTATTGAAAACTCCAGTACCCATGAAATCTGGAGAATTTTTTAATACTGTGGGAGTACGTGAGGAATGAATAGTATAGAAAATAACTTATGAAACGTCCCTATCAGATATTTATTAAACAACTACAACTTTTCTTTTTCATGGCAACATACATAACTACAACATGGAGTACTATATTTCATTTATCATTTATTCAACAGTATTGTACTTGGCAGTAGAAAAATGTAGGAATTCCTATTTCTGTGTACCAATATTGTGAATACACACCGTAATGTATTTTTGTAATATAAAAACTTTTTTGCTCATAGTTGAGTTACCCCACAAGCAAACACCATAACGCAACCTAAATTCAACCTGACTACAGTAAATGTTTTCCAGTTGATTCTTATCTAAAACTAATCGTAGATTTTTTGACATATAAATAACTGAGCTCAATCCAGAAATCAATTTTTAATACTGTGAATTCCAGTTGAGATAGTTTAGTTTAGTTTAGTTTATTTATTTATTTCACTGCCTTACATAATAAAACGTTTGTATGTCAAGAAATAGCACAAAAGTAATGATCAATTATAAAATTCAAGAAGGTGAATAAAAACAATAGAAACATACAAAAACAAGCGGGAGAACACAAACACAAGGTGTAAAAATTTAAAAACAAAAATGGATGAGTGTGTTGACATTATAAACATTTGAAATGGTTCACGTATTCTTTGACAGAATAGAAGAAAAACCTCAAAAGACAATTTTTTATTGTTTTTTTGAATTTGGACATACTAAGAACTTTAAAATTATTGAGAAGACAGTTGTAACGGTTGAATTCCATAGTGTTCATTTGTGATTTACTCAAACGAGATCGATTTGTACAAATTTTGTTACATTGGTCTGTACTCATTCCTAAAAATTTTACTCCACAGTTGGTACTGCGTAGACTTGTGTTATTAATATTCAATTCGAAGCCTTCAATTTTGCTTTGATAATTATGAAAAATGAGTCATGCTCATCAAAATACGTGGAAGTTGTATTCAAGAGCTCTTCACCTTGGTATTAGAGAACATTTCGAATATTCTCACCCCGTGTTTTGAATATTCTGAAAAAATTGCAATGGCCTCACATTCTCAAAACTGATCTGACAACGTTCTCAGGACATTTGAGTCGACTTTTTCCAAAACCGTGTACTTATATGCTTTCAGGAGAGCCAAAAAACTGTTGCGATCATATGGGTGAAGGTATAATTTTCAAGTTGGAAGCTAAAAATAGACAAAAAAAGTACATTTACCTGTGGGTAATGGAAATTAACCTTAACGGAATTCTTGTGAGCTATTTGCCAAACAAATTGTAATTACTTACCTGTTTTTGGGAGTGAATGTATAATCTACCCCCATTTTTAACTAACACAAAGCTAAAATGGCAATGTTATATGCAATTTTTTAATGAAATGAGGCAATAATGAAATGTGTTTGAAGAAAAGCAAATTCACAGAACACAACAATGAAAGTAATGTTTGTTCGAAAGTGGTTGACAATGTTCTTCTGGGTTTCCATTGTCTAGAAACAAAGAAAATAAATTCGTTGCATGTGTTTGAGTCACGACGTTTCAACAGCTAACATCTACTGTCGTTATCAAGTGTGTGAATGCGAAAAGATATTTCGGATAGTTATTATATAGCATGCAACTAATGAACCTGCTATAAAGGTAATTATGATCTTCGTGGGGTCTCTCTCAGGTCAATGTTAATTATTGTGATACAACGACCTTTTCTGGTGAGTGTTATTATTGATGACCGATCTTGACAGGTCTTGACACAGAGTTTTTATTGAAATCTCAATCGATCTAGCTGAGTGATAAGTGGCTTCCACATATTCTGAATCTCTATGCTCGGCTTATATTCAGAATAATGACGTGTTCAGTCAGCCGAGCATAGAGAATATTCCATAATTCACTGTTTCTTTTCGTCTTATGTTCTTGACATCAATACCATTCTTTTCATGATATTCAGCATCATTATTTGTAGCTCTGTCTTTGGTGAATAGTAATTATTCGAAGAAACAGAAGACGATTTGGTTAAGGCGCACTATTTGAAACCTAATTTTGAAAATTTCGGGCATCAAAATCGATAATCGTAAAAATTTTAAATCTCATATATGCTCAATTTTTTGTAAGTTCACTCTGTCATGATCTTCATATCTGAAAAGTCTGAGTGAAAGACTTTTTCAGTTGGTCCCGGCCTAAGGGTTGACCAAATAAACAAATTTAAAAACTTGCGGAAACGGCTGAGTTGATAAAACTGCATTTGGGTTGAATCTTATGCTTCCAAATTTCGCTTTTAGCATCTTCAGGTGCCAGAAAACCTTATATCCAAAATGGATACTTTTTGGCTAACTTTTCACCCTTTTCCACCCTTTGGAATTTACCCTTTTTTCTCTGTTTAATCCTGTTGATCTTTTTTGTTTGAAAATTTTTCTCATCGAGAATTCACTGTATATGCTTCAAATAAACCTACTCCAACTAGTAGGTAATGATAACAGAAAAATATTATTTCGAACCCCTATATAACTGCTTCCTGCTTCTCAACTTAGCCACTCCAGCGAGTTTTTAAATTTGTTTATCTAGTTAACACTGAGGCTGGGTCCTAAGGAACACAAAATTAAGTATATAGGAGACATAAAATTTTTGTAACGTTTCAACAGCTAACATCTACTGTCGTTATCAAGTGTGTGAATGCGACAAGATATTTCGGATACTTATTATATAGCATGCAACTAATGAACCTGCTATAAAGGTAATTATGATCTTCGTGGGGTCTCTCTCAGGTCAATGTTAATTATTGTGATACAACGACCTTTTCTGGTGAGTGTTATTATTGATGACCGATCTTGACAGGTCTTGACACAGAGTTTTTATTGAAATCTCAATCGATCTAGCTGAGTGATAAGTGGCTTCCACATATTCTGAATCTCTATGCTCGGCTTATATTCAGAATAATGACGTGTTCAGTCAGCCGAGCATAGAGAATATTCCATAATTCACTGTTTCTTTTCGTCTTATGTTCTTGACATCAATACCATTCTTTTCATGATATTCAGCATCATTATTTGTAGCTCTGTCTTTGGTGAATAGTAATTATTCGAAGAAACAGAAGACGATTTGGTTAAGGCGCACTATTTGAAACCTAATTTTGAAAATTTCGGGCATCAAAATCGATAATCGTAAAAATTTTAAATCTCATATATGCTCAATTTTTTGTAAGTTCACTCTGTCATGATCTTCATATCTGAAAAGTCTGAGTGAAAGACTTTTTCAGTTGGTCCCGGCCTAAGGGTTGACCAAATAAACAAATTTAAAAACTTGCGGAAACGGCTGAGTTGATAAAACTGCATTTGGGTTGAATCTTATGCTTCCAAATTTCGCTTTTAGCATCTTCAGGTGCCAGAAAACCTTATATCCAAAATGGATACTTTTTGGCTAACTTTTCACCCTTTTCCACCCTTTGGAATTTACCCTTTTTTCTCTGTTTAATCCTGATGATCTTTTTTGTTTGAAAATTTTTCTCATCGAGAATTCACTGTATATGCTTCAAATAAACCTACTCCAACTAGTAGGTAATGATAACAGAAAAATATTATTTCGAACCCCTATATAACTGCTTCCTGCTTCTCAACTTAGCCACTCCAGCGAGTTTTTAAATTTGTTTATCTAGTTAACACTGAGGCTGGGTCCTAAGGAACACAAAATTAAGTATATAGGAGACATAAAATTTTTGTAATAATCGATATAGCAGCAAAAGAATTTCAAAAATAGGTTTCGAGTAGTACGCCTCAACCAAACCGCCTTCCACTTGATGAATACTAGTAAGGTTCTAAACAAAATTATCATAACATAAGACATATAGAAATCGTAGAAAAAGTAAATAGAAATTTTCTGTTCGTACTGGAGTGGGCCATACCCGATTTCAAAAATATTTACAATTTGGTGTTTTTGAGGGATGGACTTTCACCTCACCAAACGGAAGACAGGTGGGCCATCGCGTCTCAGAACCCGCGGCTCTCTAACTATCACATTCCTCCCTTACGTTTTATGGTTTGCTTTAAAACAATTCAATTCTGAAAAAGTAATTTTTAGTTGGAAAGTTGCATACTTATTTTGAACAGGTAAGTGTAATCAATTTATCGAAACTATTTTACAATATGAGATTGGAATTGATTGATAGTTTGGTTTTGTGGAAGAGATTCGATTTTTGGCATATATTTTTGGGATATTAAAACTTTCGCAAATTGAAATCGAAAAAATGTTGATTCAATATGAATGGTTTTGCTATAATTTTCACTAGAAATCATTGCTATCATTCAGTTAAGACTTTTGTTTATGCGTATTTTTTGAGTTATCATACCTATTCGGCAGACATGATCCATCAATCTTACTAGAAACCTCCTCCTAGATTCCGAATGAAGGAATATTTCGAAAATTATCAATTGTTCATTTTCAGGGTGCAATTCAAAAGTAAAAAAAACTAGCAGGGTACTGGCTTTTTCTCAACGGATCAAAAAAGCTGTGGATGGAGTTATTAGTGATTTTCACCTGAGAATAACGCACAAAAAATACAATTTCAATGAAATGACTCTGAGAAGGTATATTATCATGTCTAGAAAAATGAAATAAAGAATTGTATTTTCCAAATTTTTCGAGTTTTCAAATATTCAAAGAGAGGGAAGGAACCCACCTACTTTTTCTCACATGAATCATGCATTCACTTGTGAGAAAACAATGGAATTTTTTTATCTGTATGTCCAAGAGAATGGAAAGAGGATTCATTTGCAGAAATAACAACTTTCCAAAGCTACTTCGAGAAAACACTAGCAAACAGTGACAAATATTTGCACTATAAATGCAACTGAAAATTGCATGTTTTGTTTTTCTACGGATTCGAGATTACATGTAGATTGGAGATCCGCCAAGCTTAGACTAATCTCATTGGATGCATGACTAACAATAATCTCGAATGATGTGTTGTGCACTTTGCAAAATTTGCCAGTTGTAAGAGGGAAGGGAAAGTATTTTTGATTTAATATTGTCTTGACTAGGGCTGCTAGGGTAGCACTCTGAGTCGTATAAGGGGTTGTTTCCCTTGTACGAAATACGACTTGGGGTGTAGCTACAGATGGTAGCTATAGAAACTCAGGGGTATCAACAGAACATAAATATTTATTAAATAACAACTGGGATACTGGGGGAAAAGTTAAATATACATTTTAAAATACGGGAAATTCAATAATAAAATATGGGACAAATAAAACTCCTACCTATAACCATCACTGAACCAATACTTACAGCTGAATCCAATAGGGCCTAGCCGATAAGGCTAACTGAGCGCTAGGGATCTCTCCTCTATGGGGGTCTATTACTGACTATATCTTCTCATAAAATTTATCTTGTATTTATATAAGGAAATAGTTATATCATTCAGTCAACGATTTTAGCTCGTCACGCGACTTTGCTAATTTCAATGTCGGTTATATATGACAATGAACTTTTATCGTGATCGAATTGATAAATAACAAGAGTGAATGGATCAATGCACTAAAACAAAAAGGGCATTGCTGGAGTTCACGACAATATCATAACAGCATTATTTCATCCAATGGCTATTTTTGTATAACCAAACGCACAGTGAGCATATTAGGTACTCTACTATTATTTTGAAACAGGTTAAATACAAAGTTGAAGGAATAACCTATTGGGCCGAGCGATTACCAATACATAATCTCCTGTTCCCTTATATCTGAAAAAGTATGGAGTAACCATTTTGATATTGATCCCGGATGGTATGAAAAATTTTCCTAGGAATATATTTTCAGGAAAAATTATTTTAGAAATAAACCATTATTTCAGTTTAGGGTGGGCACTCTCAACCATCCAACCAAATTTTTAGATATTAGAGCATTGAACATAAACTCTCACTGTGAATTGATAGCCCGAGACTTGCGAGAGCCAGCCCTAGAAGGGAAGTTCACAGAGCTGGGAATGAAAGATTGAACTATAAAATTTCTAGAGGGCCTCGGAGGTTAGTAGTCGTACGTTTGACTCGTGGAGTCAAGACGTAGACGCACAGCTCAGTTATGTTATTGTTCAGTTCAGGTGAATTCTTGTCCTCAATTTCTTGTCATGTTGGTTCAACTCTACTTACAATTCGGACTAAACAATTAATATCCACTATCGATATCTTTATCCCTTATTTCAAAAAAAGTTTATTATTATTGAACATTGCGGCATTTTCATTTCCGTTCAAAACATGAAAAAAAAAGGCGATCGAATTACTTTCCCCCAGTTTCTTAGTCGTAACCGCATGATCTACCAGAGAATTAGTTTTTGCAGGTATTTTTTTTAAATATGAGCATCTTGATTAATAAAGCTGGCAAATAATTATTATTCGTTACTATTTCAAAACATGAATTAATTTCCTAACTTTTCAGTCATATCAAAATTCCTACATATCGTATTAAAACTCCTTCATTATGGGAGGATTGATAAAGCTTACTCACAAAAAAATGCAAACAGTGTGGATTGTTATGAAAACATGGTTTGAGTTTTATTTGACAGTGAGCCACTAGAAAAAACACCTTTTCTTGTAATTTTGCTATCGATGAATGATTTTTTATATCAGGTTTGGTTTAGAGTAGAATACAACAAGTTGATTCTCAGTAAGAATTCTATAATGTTTATGCTATTTTGAAACCATTACATTTCATTGGCATATCTTGGAAGAACTTCATGTAAACAAAATAATAGAATTATAACTTTGAAATTTGAAAATCCGAACCTGGTTGCTAAACTAAAAAAATACATCCTGTATATCATGACTTGAACAAGAAGGAAGTGTCAAAAAAATGACAATTGTAAAGGAATGTGAAATATTCTAATTGTAAAGAAGAAACTAGATCAATAGTAATTAAGTTAGAGAAAATTGTTGAGGGAAAGTAAAAGTAGAAATAAAAATTGTCAAAATTAATAATGAGAAGTGAAATCGAAGTGTGTTCGCGGGTGAAAAAGCCAGTGATTGTTGAAAACTGAGGACAAAAAACAAGGCTGGAGAGAGGAGTTTTGTTGTCAAGGGAATAATTATGAGGAGAGGAGATTGAGAACTGAAACAAAGAACGGGAGGAAAAGTGATTTAATTTTGAAACGAAATTCAAGAAAAAATATAGAATATTTAAGAAACTAGTAAAGAAAAATGCCAGAGGAAGAAACAAAACCAGAGAGAAGTTCATCAAATTCCTATAAAAATCCAGTATGTGCCAAGAAAAATCATCAAATTCAAAATTCTACTACAAGTTTTCTTTGAAATGGCCATTTTCGAACTTTTATGCAAAATTAGAACTACCATTAGCACTATCTGAATTAACAGTGCAGCCATCTATAGACTTTTGCGGGAAACATTTTGAAGTATATGTCAGTTGAAAATTGTCACTTTAAGTTAGTTGATTAAGAATTTAAAAAGGGCGCTTCTCGTAAGACAGAATAATTGAACATAGTTTGAAGAGAAAACAAATTGATTTTACAAACTTTTGAAATTTTGAAAATGTTATTAAAATACTTTCAGACAATTTACGTTTTCAAAATTTATTTCAATTTAGCATACACTGTTTCCTTGAACCCAATTTGAATCCAATCTGGGAGTTGAGTTTTGTGCTCTGCAGAATCGACTGAGCTGGAAGAGAGAAAGATCATACAGGGAGGAAGCAGAAAGAAGAAGGTATAACAGGTAGACATTTTCTAGTCAGGGCGAACTGTTTCATGATAAAAAATAAAGAAATAAAAAAAAATTATTTTATCACAGTCAAATATCATATCAGGATATTTACATAAGAAGTGCTGCACATTCTTACTGATATCTGAAATACAGATATGGAAAGGATTCCATAAATAGGGAAATAACCGTGCAACAAAGAAAGCATTAGTGGAATTGGTTCGATGTAGTCGCACAAATTCATATATATGGAAAAATTACAAGAGGAGGTCATTCAGCATTGTGCAGGAATAAACCCTAATCTTCTCAGTGAGATTATCATAATATGATATTTGTCTATTGCTTAGGTCTGTTCTGGTTTCGTACACTCGCGTTTCGTACACCTCGAAAATTTTCATGAAATATTATAGTTTCGAGCAATGAATCAATTAACCAATTTTCGACTTCTTCGATCGTACACCAACCCTTTTTCTTTGTGAAAATGCATTTTGTGATGAGTGATTTTTAAGTATAACCTAACCAGAACGAACTAACCTTCCGTAGACATTTGACTGCGTGAAAATTGATAGAGTTGGTAGGTTTTGTAGCATTTTTTCGTGTGAAAAGACATTTTGTGTGGGGTAATTTTTTAGTATGATCCAACCAGAACGAACTTTACGTAGTTATTTGAGTTCCTGAAAATTTGGACCATCCCAGTGGTCGATGACCGAAACAAGAAGCTAACAATTCATTATTTATTTCACTGTACCAAACAAGAATGATTAATTGATTTTTTGAGGTGTACGAAACGTGAGTGTACAAAACAAGATAACGCCATTGCTCAGCATAGTAATGTGGCTGGACCAAAATCGCCTAATGTTCACTTTTTTTCTCGACAATATTGCGTTCAAAATATTTTGCCAATATGTTCTAAATATTGTAACAATAGTCCACCAATATACGAGAGAATATATCGAGAACAGGAAATTAATTGGTACAAACAAAATGTCAAATTATTTTCTACATTTCACACAATGCAATAATATCGTAAATTCAACTTTCTGTATATTCAAAGTATAATTATTAATACTACGTTGAAAGTTCAAAACTGAATATAATGATATTTGAGTCAAGCCAAATAGTGGCTCATTTTTTCTAAAGCGTTTTCTATAGCGTTCGTTTTTTTCCAAATGCATAAAATAATTCATTCCAAATTCAAATAAGGCAACCTAGAGAAGCTCAAACCTTAGTCAATAATGTAATAGTTGATTTAATATATTTGATGAAACATCAGGTGTATGAAAGCTCCCTTATTTCCACATTTTTCTGTATATTTGTAACATTACGACCCTATCATAAGGTATGTTCATAATTGTCATTCGAGTATTTCATTCGCAGTAATATATGTGCAAATAACGAACCAATTTTTGTGCATCATTCTACACATTCGTTCCTTCATTTCTTTGTCGATATTTGATAGCGCCCCTAAGGCTTGAAAAATGAATTGATGAGATGTGAAAAAGTTTGTGATAGAATATCAAAGAATAAATTGGAGAATCTATAACCTGGATACCGCATCTCTTCCAAATGTAAAAAACACAGTTTTTCATATTCCTGTACAGCAAAATCTTTATTTAAAGTGTTTACCCTCTAATGGTTTTATTACATCGTTGAACAGAAAAATGATAAACCAGAATTCGTGCATCATGAATAGTTCAGTAATAATAATAGCGTCTTCATTAGTATATACAATTTTGTCAATCCTTGATTGATGGTTGTTAGGGTTGTTTTGTTTTTTTGTTTGTTTTTAAGAAACTCCCAGGTTTTTGGAAAAAATCCCTCAAATGCTCAGCAAATTGAAAGATAAATTGTTTTTTTGTTAGATACCTCAATCAATCAGTCAGGGATGTTTCGTGTTATTTTTTTTGTGCTGAAGGATGTTACGTTATTTTAACTAATGTTTAATGTTTTAATAACCTTGGACAATATTTTGAGCAAGATTTGATGACATAGTTCCTTATCCGTCTATACTGAATGTTTGATTCCTAGCTTTAATTGTTCCATGTCGATATAGTAGTGTTACATTTTTGTATATTCATTCGTTTCCTTTCAATCTTTAGTGTAGTGAGTATTATAGGGTTGTCCAAGTTTAAGTCTATGAGTAGGGAACATGTTATAGATAAATACATAGATTCGTCTTTCATTTGAGAGTTCCCATAAGTTCCGTTATTCATTTGGGGATTTCCATAATTCATTTGAGGAGGTGATTGTTGAATTCTTGTATTATTTTAAGAAGCTGAGTTCCTGTAAACATAATTTGAAAATTGTTGAATAGGAAAGTCTCTAGAAATGAAAATGCTATACTTCAAAACGATAAGAGTGGTTTTTCAATGAGTTAAAGGGAGCAAGAAAAAAATAATTTTTTGATATTTTAATTAAAATTTTCAGTGACAGTATGAATGAAACAATCCAATATATACACGGTGTTATAATTATATAAATATAATTAGCGTAATTTAAACATGATAGCTGTACTAAAGCAAACACAAAAGTGTATATATAAATTCAAGCATCATGTGTTACAATTTCGGCAATCATATCCGCAACACCTCGTAAACATTTTAGATAAATTACTAACTTTTGGGATTTCTCTCTAGAATGGATAACTTTTGAACATGGTAAATTGAGCAACTTTGACCCGTTTCAACCGATTTTTGTTGCGTGATCTCATAGACTCAAATTTGGAAGCCCCTGTACATTAATCTACTAGTGATATTGTCTTCAAGCTCCATCATAATTTTGTGGCTTTGCTAGACGTAATTATTTGTGTAGAATTTTGAAAATTATAATATTTTGCTTCAATCAAGTTTTTTTCTCACGACAATCTCTTTATCCACAAATTTCATGGTACTTCTGCCAGGAAAATAAAACGTGGATGAAATTTCGAAATAGTTGTGATCGCGTTATTCTCTCAGTTGATCTTATTCATTGAGTTAGTTTTTGGATTGGGAGGTTTGTTGGTACCACTGAATTTTGACGCAAGTCCACGCAAGAGTTTCACATTTTTACAGTAAATTATCAACTCACTTGTGATACCAACATGACCACCTTATTTTGAGCTCATCAAAATCGCCAAACAAATTATGTTTACTATTCGACTATTTAACAATGACAATAGGAGAAGACCAAGGCAATGTAGATAGCCCTATCACTCCAAATTCGAGCATTCTATCGACTCCATCATCCATCATCTTTTGCATTTATAGAAAAAAGGAATTCCTATTTTGCTTCATCATCACGTTATTACAAGGTTTTATAGAAGGAAAGACATATTCAACACAAAATAAAGAATGCTTGGAGAAAAAGTCAGTTCTTATTTCCTACATCGAGGCTGTCTCATAGAAAGACACTGTCGATCTATCCTCACAAAACTATCATGATATCAGGATACCAGCCAGGTATCACAGTACTAATCAGTTATTTAGTATATGGCAAGAAACGGCCAACGTACAGCTCACTGATGAATTCTTGGCATGTTTATTGAACATATTCCAAAAGAATTTCGAGTAACTCCATAGTTTACGGAACGGAAACAAAATGTTGCTTTCGCCTCTTCGAACAATTTTTAAAGTAATGACCAGCCTTCCTACAATATAGAGAAGTAATATGAATTACAATCCAAATATTGTACAATATCACCATCAGGAGATGTGGAATTCCGAGAAATAGACCGTGCTCACCCGCCAAATGGGGTGTAATAAAACTAATTTGGAAGACAAACAAACTTCGAGGATAAGGAACAATCTGTCTATTCGACGTTCGACGGAGGTAAAAGTGGTTTGACGCAAAATTGATCTTATTGTCTTTCTTTTGAATTGCAGGTATATTAGTATCGAAAAGGCAAATATCAGAAAGCAATTTAGAAAAATTAAGTAAATTCTAGAAGTATACGGGGTGTTTTCAAATGTCATATACATACGGAGGTAATTCTATGGCTCATGCAATGATTAAACATTACTCTAAACATAGCTACTCAAACGCTCCGTCACCGATCTAGAGTGTTGAAATTTCAGGATATATTTTCAGTTTTTTTCTCCATAACTTCTTCAGAATTTGATAAATTTGGCTTGAAATTGGAATGTAGGTTACGCTGTAGGGCTCACCTCATTGGGAATTCCAAAAGGTTATGAAAATCCCTTGGAAGATATTTTTTCAGGGGTCCTCTTTCCTTTTCACTCACTTAACTTTTTTGTGGATCGTCAATAGTGGATTCTGAATAACAAAATGCGTTTTTGGTTCTTCTGTAGTCTGCTAACGTTTTCACAATAAAATAAATGAACGATTTTCCGTTATTTTCTATACGAAATAATTTTTTTTTTGAAATAGGCAAAAGACTTCATTCATTCATGCTTCATTCAAATAATTATTTTTGACGGTCAAGTCGGTATTACTTGTTGGAAATGTTGGAAATTGAAGCTGGGATGACGTGGTGTTTGTAGCAATGATTCATTACAATACAAAAAACCAGAATAATAACAATAACTAAGAAACTACTACACCAATTTTTCAAATTGACCTCCAACCCTTATACATGCTTGTGCGCTTCTTATCATTGAAGCCTGCACTCTTTAGAATACCCCAGGTGTATTTCTGACGGTTAAGAATTCATCTAATATTCGATTTTGTGAGTCGTCAACGGTATTAACTGATGTTGTGTACACTAGAGATTTGAGATAATCCTATAGGAAACAATCTAGGCTCTACAACTCAGGGGACCTAGGGAGCTATGACTGAGGGCCACCCCATCCTATACACTTCATCTGAATGGGTCTTTCTCATCTGACGGCTATCTGTGATTTGATTAATTGACAGTAAAATAGATTTTTTACAGACTCCAAAAATACTTTTGTTTTGAATTTTGGGCTAGTGATTTGCTCAAAAAATCAATTACAAGTTTGAATTTTCTTATTGGTTAGTCGACTTACTCGTCATCACTCGACTTGCCAATAAAAAAACTGACAAACTGGCAACTGTGGTTAAAAACACATCAACATTTTGAACTACTCAGACGAACTACCAATCTAAATAGGTCTATTCTTTAAATTACACCATTTTCACATCGATACACTCTATGATGCAACATCTTTCAAGTTTCAATGGAACAAACAGAGAACGCATGTAAAATATGAAGGCTGTTGGTGCCGTTGGTGGATTGCCACCAAACGCGCGCCAAATGCTAAACATAACCAAAAACAGTATAAATCAACGATTGAAGTATTCATATTCAACTAATTGATTCCCATTTTTACTAAACCTTCTTTGTGCATTTTAATTGGTATTCCAAGAAGAACAAACTCTTGACAGGCATTAAAAGCAGGTAAATGCGAATTACCTAATTTAGAGGTAGGCACAAACACTAGTTTTCTCATTATTTCAGCCACATTTTAGTATTCTAATGAACCAGTTGGTCCAATTTTACATCATTGACATTGTGGAGTGAAAATAAATTTTTGAAAATGAAGCACTGTTTTATGCCTAATTGTGAAAATAGTGAGGAAAACAGTAACAAATATTTTGTTACTGTGCCTGTTGATGCAGAAACTAGAATACTTTGGTGGCGAGCTGCAGGATTTCCTCGAAGTTCGCTTCAAATAAAATCAAAAAGGCTACATTGCTGTGAAGATCATTTTAAGATATTTTTTTTTAATAACTTTCAAACTTTGTAGTAACAATTATTGTTCTTGCAGATACCAGATGCTTTTGAGAATTGGGAGTATGCAAAATTTGCTGGTATCAGACCTATTATTAAAAGAGGAATTTTACCTCAGGCAAAAATTTCACACAATGAATCTCCTGCTACTGAAAGTGGACATAAAAGAAAAATTGAAGATGATGAAGAGAAAAGAAAAGAAATTAAGTTGTTGTGTAGGCCTTCATCGAGTAAAACTCTTTCTCCACAAAAAATTACAGAAATTTCACAAGAAGACAGAAATTTTATGCCTAGTCCTAGTTCGTGGATAGTAAGCCGTTCTAGTTCAACTAGCACATTAGCTGTGTCACCTATTAAAGAAGTAGTTTCGCCTTGGAAGGTAGAAAGTTTTGTACGAAGTCCTGCAATAACATTGTCTCCTCAAACATCAAGCACCTGTTCATCTGGTGAAGAATTTGCTTCGTCCACTGCATCTTCAGGATCAGAAGAATTATCAACAACAGGTGATAGACTCAAAACAACAACCATAATCATTGAACGACATTGTCGGTTCTATTTAGGCCTTCCTAAAGACATATTTTGTCTCGTGACAATTAGGTATTTGTGAGAAAGTTAATGTGATTCATAGAGATGTTCTCATAAAATTGAAAAAAATTCGATTAGATGATACATATTTTCGTCTTCATGTTGATTTCGAACTAAGTGTGAGTCAAGTCCAAAATTTATTTGTCGAGTCTGTACCACTCATATCAGAAGTAATGAATAATTTTATTTTTTTGGCTATCTTTAGATAAAATTCAAGATGTCTTACCTCTAACATTCAGAGCTAGGTATGCCAAAGTCCAAAGTATTATAGATTGCTTTGAGGTACAGATAGAAAAGCCATCACATCCTATTTTACAATCCAACACTTGGTCAGATTATAAACAGTGAAATACAGTGAAATTTTTAATCTCATGTACACCAAATGGGTTAATTAATTTTATATCACAAGCTAACCCTGGAAGGATAAGTGATAAAAATATTGTGGCAAAATCTGGGTATTTGACAAAAGTTCCTATGGGTGCCCACATTCTGGCAGATAGAGGATTTGAACATGTACAGAATATGTTATTACAAAAAAATTGTACAGTAATTCGGCCAGCATCTGTAAGTGGAAACGAACAAAGTTCTTCAAAAGATGTGAAAGAAAGTAGACAAATGCATCCCTTCGAATTCATATTGAGAGAATGATCAATAGAGTTCGCGATTTTGAAATGCTGCGTCCACATGCATGTACAAATAATAATTTTTTGCCTTTCATGACACATTTTGTGATAATTGCTTGTGGTATTATACATTTTCAGGAATCAATTATGTAAATTTACAACTAAAAAGTTTCAAATAATCATTATACTTTTAAATGATATGATAACATCGACAAAGTCTAAGTACCCTTCTGTCCAAATATGTCCACGAGGTGGAAAATATAAGGCATAAATTTGACAAAAATCAACTACTTCCCTGGCTAATACCACGAAGGACATTGAACTACATCAGACAGATATTTGTGCAACGTTCTTCCAAGAAGACCCAATTGCAAGTGCTTTAGGTAGTTGAAAATTCGATTATCCTTCGATTAGCCAGGGCAGTAGTTGTTTCTGTAAGATTTTTGCCTCATATTTTCCACTTTGTGGAAATATTTGGAGAGAAGGGTACTTCGACTCTGTCGTTGGTATCATGTATTTATTTGTACTCTCCAGCAAACTTTCGAACTTTGTTCAAAACTCCATTATACATGTAGTATATGTATCCAATAGTAGATGTACAAAGCGAGTACGAGCCCACCATGCGCAGTAGCGACTTCTCAGCGTCGCTGGGTTCACCGCGTGACGTTGGGTGTTGCCGGATTTAAAATTAAGGAGTAGAGTTACGGAGGGTGGGACGTTGCCGGTTTTAAAATTTAATTATGGAAGAAAAAAGATATACAGGGTGTACCATCATAATATTTAAGAGAAAAAAACATGGCTGCTGCCATACAGGGTGTACCAACTTGGCATTTAAGAGAAAAAAACATGGCAGCTGTCAAATTTGGTATACCGGGTGAACCAACACAACATTTAAGAGAAAAAAACATGGCTGCCTGTCAAATGACATGAGACAGAGAAAAAAACATGGCATCTGTCAAATTCGGTATACAGGATGTCTCAAAATACATCGGAAAAATGAATCATCACATCATTGGAGCATCGCATCATTGGGGCATGCAGGGATTCAGAAGTTTTCATTTTACGTATACAGGGTGTGTCAAAATACATCATTTAAGAAAAAAAAATACAGGGTGTCTCATAAACGTGCATCGTGATGGGGTTTGTCATTTAAGAAAAAAATATATACCAGGTGTACCAACGTGCCAGTTGAGTCAAAAAATATATACAGGATGTCTCTACCAACGTGCCAGTTGAGACAAAAAATATATACAGGGTGTCTCATAAATGTGCATCGTGACGGGGTCCGTCATTTTTAAAGTGCGATACCAATTCGTTTTCAAGGAATACATCAGAGCCATCTGTCGTTCAATATATACATTAATGATATTTTGGATCTGTACGTATCATCAAAAAATAAACACTTCCGGTTTCAAAAAATTAAGATAGAAGAAAAGTAATAGTAAATTCGGATTACCCACATAGAGGAGAGTCCAAATCTGCAATAAAATGGCTACTTCCGGTCCAAACCGGAAATGACACTTCCGGTCGTCCGATTCGGATGATTTTGGCATCAATAGATTCGTTTGGATGTCAAGAAATATTTTTAAGCATTTTCCGAGGTCAAAAGGGCATAGGAGGCTATCTTCGTTATTAGTAAAGTTACAGAAACGTGCGGGTACTCTAAGAAGACAACTTTCATGGGAGATCAAGAAAATAATAGAATTTGCGTACGTCAACTGCCATAAGGGCCGTAAACCGCACATATTAATGCGTTATGTACTTATTGCTTAAATCTTAGAAGCTGATTCGTAAGTTTAGTAAAATGGGTGTACCAGCTCGACATTTATGAGAAAAAAACATGGCAGCTGTCAAATTTGGTATACCGGATGTCTCAAAATACATCGATTATAGAAAAAAACATGGCGGATGTCAAATTTGGTATACCGGGTGTCTCAAAATACATCGATTAAGAGAGAAAAAAAAAACATGGCTGATGCCATACAGGGGGTACCATCATAGCATTTAAGAGAAAAAAACATGGCTGCTACCATACAGGGTGTACCAACTTGGCATTTAAGAGAAAAAAACATGGCAGCTATGAAAATTGGTATACCAGGTGAACCAACGCAACATTTAAGAGAAAAAAACATGGCTGATTGTCAAATGACATGAGACAGAGAAAAAAAAACATGGCAGCTGTCAAATTTGGTATACAGGATGTCTCAAAATACAGCGATTAAGAGAAAAAATACATGGCTGCTGCCATACAGGCTGTAACATCATAGTATTCAAGAGAAAAAACATGGCTGCTACCATACAGGGTGTACCAACTAGGCATTTAAGAGAAAAAAACATGGCAGCTATGAAAATTGGTATACCGGGTGAACCAACGCAACATTTAAGAGAAAAAAACATGGCTGTTTGTCAAATGACATGAGACAGAGAAAAAACATGGCAGCTGTCAAATTTGGTATACAGGATGTCTCAAAATACATCGATTAAGAGAAAAAATAAATAGTGGTTGGTTGTCAACGTATATACAGGGTGTCCTACAACGTTTGAGAGAAAAAACATGATGAATCATTAAGAGAAAAAACATGGCTGCATAAGTGATGGAAGAACGCTTCAATGGACATATGGAGATTCGAAACAACTACTTGCCCATGCAGAGATTGAATTACATCCGACATCTAAATGTGTAATAAGAGGACGTTTGGACCGTTCATTTGGGAAAAAAAAAACATAGCGGAGTCTGATTGGTCAAAGCTCATTATAGTAGTGCCATTGGTTAGTTGAAGTAATCACCAATAGGATGGTATCTGAAGAGTACAGACAGAAGGTTGAGGATTCTTTCGTTCCAAAAAACAACTAAAATAACAAACGCTAAAATGTGTAAAAAATTTGACGATTTCAGCGGTTTCACGTTCCATGTATTTCTTATGGAGATTTGACATTTCAGAATCGTTCAAAATTATTGCATTTGCTTCCCAAAAAACAAGTAAAATTAGAAGCGTTAAAACACTTAAAAAATGCAACGAAAATAGATATTTTCGCGTCCCAAAAAACAAGTAAAATTAGAAGCGTTAAAACACGTAAAAAATGCAACGAAAACATGTGTTTTCATGTTCGAAAAAACAAATTAGAAGCGTTAAAACACGTAAAAAATGCAACGAAAACATGTGTTTTCATGTTCGAAAAAACATATAAAATTTCGAACGCCGAATTACATAAAATATGTAACGAAAACATGCGTTTTCGTGTTCCAAAAAACAACTAAAATTACGAACGCCAAAAATACACTTTCACATGTAATTCTTATGGACAATAGGCATTTCAAAATTGCACAAAATGATCGTTTTCGCATCCCAAAAAACAGCTAAAATTTGAAACGCTGAAACACGTAAAATATGCAACGAAAATAGACGTTTTCGCGTCCCAAAAAACGAGTAAAATTATAAGCGTTAAAACAAGTAAAAAATCCCATCAAAAAGTACCAGTTATCACACTTATATAGTGAATTTTACTCAATTGCACTTAGCTTTGGGTATTTTGGTGGTTATGAGGCTTCAACTACTCGCACTCAGTTCTGGGCGCTTTGTATTTAATATTAAAAATTACCATTTAGTTATCAGTTTGTATAGTAAATTTTCATAAAGTGAAGTTAGATAGATAAATCGAAAAGGATGTTAGGTGTGGGATTTGAACCCACGCTCCCTTTCAGGAATCGCAACTTAACGCCACAACGCCTTAGACCGCTCAGCCAACCTAACTTATAAGTATACATAATGAAATGTTGGTATTGTAGGATAGGGTAAAAAATTCAAACATCTTGAATACAAAATTTAGGCATTTTCATTTCGGTAATATATGACAGGCATTTGTAAAGAATATCTACGTTTCGGAGGCTGAAATTGTAGTTGGTGCGGCGATTGCGACGAATGTATGCATACAAGGTGAGATGCCATCATTGTTGCTGAATGTGGGAACCATCCATAACGTATTATCATAATCCTCCAAGTTGACAACACGTGTAGGTAGGTCCAATTGTTGGAATTTCGCAGTAAGATAGTCACGTTTTTGAAGTCCTCGCACATAAATGACATCAACATCATGTAGATTTTTCTTGAGGATGGCATCCAATTGATGATATTCCACAAAACCGGAGGAATACCGCAATCCGTGAACGTTTCGTTCCAAGAATCAATGAAAAGTCGACCATTTTTCTTCAATAGTTGATGTGTTGAGTGATCTTTATATCAAGGTATTTTTGTATATAAATTGATGAGAACGTCAATATACACAAAAAAAATGCGAACAAATAGACGTTCCTAACGCTCCAAAAAAATGGTAGATTTAAAAAGCGTTTGAACTCGCAAAAATGTGAACAGAATATACGTTTTACGCGTTTCAAAAAAGATAAAAAATACGAACGTCAATTCACGCAAAAATACGTACAAAAATAGCCGTTTTTCGCATTCATTATTACGACGAAAATTAAGGCATACAAAATACACGTTTACATGTATTTCTTATGTAGATTTGACATTTCTAAATTGTTCAAAATGGACGTTAATACAAGTTACAAATAAAATAAACGCCAATTCACTCAAATAATATGACCAAAATATTCGTTTATTACATTCAAAATTGGAATTTTAAAAGAGCAATTCACGCAAAAATGTAATTCAATATAATATGGATTATGTTTGAAAGTACAGATGATTTTGAGGTAAGTGGGTTTCAGTTAATCATGTAGCAACGTAGCCTAAAGATGACAATAATTGATCATTCAGTCGAGAAAACATAATTTCAGCAAATATCGTGTTTTATTATTGGAGTTATCACCATTGTGTGGTTTAGGGCGATAGGCGTTTATATTTCATATCTTGAATTTATCCAGGAAATTATTCAGTTTACTTCAGTTAGCATCTACAAAAATTTATTTCGTGTTGTCGATTTTCACAATGTTCATTTTGAATAAAGTCCGTTTTGGATACATAAGTCCATTATGATTTTTTTTTTGAGATAGTCAGTTTTATCAAATATAGGGGTTTTTACAAATTAATAGAGTCTAATTTCAAAATAAGATAACATTTTCGCCATATGTGTTTAATTATCTGAAATGTGATTGAGTGGAATTTTCATAAAAGTTTTAGCTGTGAGGCATGGTGACGTCATTTTTATATAAATATATATTCATAAATGGGAATCACTCTCAAAAGTACAGCTTTCAAATCAGATAATAAACCTTTATCGGGACATGATACAATATTCGTATAAAAAAATCAAATTCGATGATTTGGATCAAACGAAAAGAACACAAAATATCATGAAAATAGTGGTAATAATTATAAAAGAAATTATGACGACTGTACATAAATTATGTTTGCAGCAGATTTCAAGCTTGACGCGTCAGAAGAAATGAAATGAAACGGGATGAATCAACGAAATTATGAAAATAATAATAGTAATAAATATAGAGGTCAGCGCATTGAAATATACTTATGGAAGGGATCAAATTCAACGATTTGGATGAAACGATGAAACGACACAAAAAATCAAGAAAATAATGATGATAATAATAAAAAATGTAGAAGACATCATATTATACAGTATAGAAGGCTGTTAATAAATTATGCTTGCGGCAGATTTCAAGCTCAACGCGTCAGAAGTAACGAAATGAAACGGGATGAATCAAAGAAATTATGAAAATAATAATAATAATAGTAATAAATGTAGAGGTTGAAATAAATATGGAAGGTATCAAATTCGATGATTTGAATGAAACGAAACGACACAAAAAGTTATGAAAATAATGACAATGATAATAAAAATGCGGTCGACGTCATATACCGTAGGCGTCCGACGGGTATCAAGCTTAACGCGTTGGAAGGAACAAAACGATAAAAAATGAAAGGAAGCAAAAATGTATTATTGAAATCATAAAAATAATTGTGATTATGAGAAATAGAGAAAGCGCATAAATTACGCGTTCGACAGGTTTAGAGATCAATGCATTGAACGAAACGTCGCGTCGTGAAAATAATAATAATACTACGAAATATAGAGAACAACAACTAATAACCTATGTGTCTGACTTGACTTGTTGAATAAAACGAATCGCAATTAAACGAAAAGTTAACGTGAAAAATAAAATGCCAACGAGGTTCAAAATGAAAAATTGAGGTTAAAAAAAGTCATGGAACGATGGGAAAAGATGAATTCAAGGAACAGTTTCATGGACATTTCGTAATCACAGCGTTTCTTGAGAGACAATAACATGTAAAAAATAAATGAGACACCAAAGTTGATATTCATTAGATTTGGTTTCAATTAAATAAGTCTCATGCAGTGTGTTAGCAAGAGAGTTTGTGAGAAATAAATCATAGAGGAGAGAAATTTCAGTGAGCAAGTTTGTTAGAAAGATACCCATCAAAGTCGTTTAATATCCACCAGTTTTCCACTTTGTAAATTCGATAGCTTCGGGGTTTTTTCGAACGTGTTGCAAGAGTATATAATCCTCGTTCCTATATGAAAATGGTGTTTGGTTGCCTATGAGATGATATCTCTAGAGGGACCAAAAAAATCAGCCCTCTATAAAATACATCAATTCCGTTGCCATTCTTTATTCACATTATTTCCAATGACATCTTGGGCATTTTTCTATAAATTCCATTTAAGTTCTTGTGGAATTCCTCTGAACGTTTTTGATCTGATTTGAGTATTCCTCAAGGAACCATTACATAATCAGACACCAAATTTAACGTGCGGGTGGAATGATTCATCAGATTGGTATTCAATTCAACTCAATTCAATTCAGGTGTTGTGTTATGTTCCAATTAAGTAAGCTGGTTTGTCGGCGAGATTTCACTGACAAAGACATCAACTTTGACACAAGATTAGGAGATTCATCAGATTGGTTTTCATTAAACGAAAGGTTCGTGCAGTTTGGTACTATAAAAGTATGTGAGAAATACATCACCAACGAAAGGAATTACTTTAAATGTTAAATATTTTCAAGTGAATCGTATGTTATTGCTTCCCAGTGGAAATGAGCCGAAAGACTTGAGGTAATATCGAGAGGAATATTTTCGACTGAACTATGTATCGATTCAGTTGTAAAGTTTCACCAAAACGAAAAATATATTCAGATCATTTTTGTTGAAATTCCTTATAGCCAAAGCACCATTTACAAACTCACCAAACTCACTCAAATAAATAGTTCCAGATGATTTTTGATGACAAATATCTTGGCTGAAAACACTACTACGCATGCCCCGTGTGAATACATATTTTCCTTCGAATTGACAAAAAAATTAAACAATAGTGATCATCGAAAAGGAGTTCAGAATTGGTTTTCTCTTCAAAATTATCTATTGTCAAAAAGTCCACTGCTTGAATAGCTGAAGAGGTAATTCCTCCTATCGAAAAACGGAGTTATACAGCGAATTGGAGTTTTAATAATATTCCTCCAAAAACACTCGAAGACATAGCCTGTGCGGGTGGAAAATGGTTGTAATTATTATTATTTGCCAGGGCGCACCAAGTCGACTTATTCACTTTACAGCTGTAGGAAAACTCGGATAACTTATCCCGCCACCATTACAAAAACGAACATGTAAATTACAAGAACAAAATCAAAAGTATCAAAATATCAATGAGGATTTGAGAATTCAAGCTAAAAGAACCATGTAACAATTTGTTATTCAAGGATTAATACAACGGAATATCTAAGAAAATTAGGTAGTTCAGACGAAATATACATGAAGTTGATAGTAGAATAGTTCCAGAATCGTCAAATCAACCAAAAAAAGACTTGTTATGAATATGTGCCAAACCGAAATAACTCTTTGAAGGAAATGCGGGATCACATCATACAACAATATCAAGAAATTCCTTGGGGGAAGAAAGATGCATGACAAAACAATACGGATAGTTGAAATGTGCTAAAAATTTTTCTTTCAAATACACCACTCCGATAATGAGTCTTCGGAACAAAATTCAAGAGTTGCATTATCACCGATGTTACGGCTTTAAGTCTGTCAACCGTACAAAGACAGAAATCGAATGTTTGAGTGAAGAAGACTAACGTAAAAAATATTGGAATAATTGTGAATATTTCTTTCAAGTGTCGAAATTTGAAAGTAATCTCGAGATTTCACGGCTGGGAAGATTATTCTGTTTCAACTCAACAAGCATTGTGGTATATGTTTCAGTGGAGTGAGTTGGTGCATGAGCAAGATTTCATCGACGAAGGCACCAAATTTGATGTGTGTTAGTAGACAAATTTGTGAGAAATATATCACCGACGAGAGAATCTTCTTCAATAAGTATCAAGATGACTTGAAATATTTCCAAGTGACTTGTAAGATTTGTCCGTAGGTAGATTTCATGGGCGGAAAGATAATTCGCTTTCAATTCAACATTGTGTTATGGTTGAAATGTACATATCAAAGTCGGAAGTGAGCTTCTGTTGGTGCGCACGCACACCAACAGAATCTCCTGGCGGCTGTCAAATTCGGTATACCGGGTGAACGAACGCAACATTTAAGAGAAAAAAACATGGCTGCCTGTCAAATGTCATGAGACATAGAAAAAACACAGCTTTTGCTGCTGCTTGTCTGGTGGAAAATGAGGCAATGAAAAAACGTTTCATTGGGGGTATAATTCTTCACGGAGACAAGCAGCAGCAAAAGCTGTGTTTTTTCTATGTCTCATGACATTTGACAGGCAGCCATGTTTTTTTCTCTTAAATGTTGCGTTCGTTCACCCGGTATACCGAATTTGACAGCCGCCAGGAGATTCTGTTGGTGTGCGTGCGCACCAACAGAAGCTCACTTCCGACTTTGATATGTACATTTCAACCATAACACAATGTTGAATTGAAAGCGAATTGTCTTTCCGCCCATGAAATCTACCTACGGACAAATCTTACAAGTCACTTGGAAATATTTCAAGTCATCTTGATACTTATTGAAGAAGATTCTCTCGTCGGTGATATATTTCTCACAAATTTGTCTACTAACACACATCAAATTTGGTGCCTTCGTCGATGAAATCTTGCTCATGCACCAACTCACTCCACTGAAACATATACCACAATGCTTGTTGAGTTGAAACAGAATAATCTTCCCATCCGTGAAATCTCGAGATTACTTTCAAATTTCGACACTTGAAAGAAATATTCACAATTATTCCAATATTTTTTACGTTAGTCTTCTTCACTCAAACATTCGATTTCTGTCTTTGTACGGTTGACAGACTTAAAGCCGTAACATCGGTGATAATGCAACTCTTGAATTTTGTTCCGAAGACTCATTATCGGAGTGGTGTATTTGAAAGAAAAATTTTTAGCACATTTCAACTATCCGTATTGTTTTGTCATGCATCTTTCTTCCCCCAAGGAATTTCTTGATATTGTTGTATGATGTGATCCCGCATTTCCTTCAAAGAGTTATTTCGGTTTGGCACATATTCATAACAAGTCTTTTTTTGGTTGATTTGACGATTCTGGAACTATTCTACTATCAACTTCATGTATATTTCGTCTGAACTACCTAATTTTCTTAGATATTCCGTTGTATTAATCCTTGAATAACAAATTGTTACATGGTTCTTTTAGCTTGAATTCTCAAATCCTCATTGATATTTTGATACTTTTGATTTTGTTCTTGTAATTTACATGTTCGTTTTTGTAATGGTGGCGGGATAAGTTATCCGAGTTTTCCTACAGCTGTAAAGTGAATAAGTCGACTTGGTGCGCCCTGGCAAATAATAATAATTACAACCATTTTCCACCCGCACAGGCTATGTCTTCGAGTGTTTTTGGAGGAATATTATTAAAACTCCAATTCGCTGTATAACTCCGTTTTTCGATAGGAGGAATTACCTCTTCAGCTATTCAAGCAGTGGACTTTTTGACAATAGATAATTTTGAAGAGAAAACCAATTCTGAACTCCTTTTCGATGATCACTATTGTTTAATTTTTTTGTCAATTCGAAGGAAAATATGTATTCACACGGGGCATGCGTAGTAGTGTTTTCAGCCAAGATATTTGTCATCAAAAATCATCTGGAACTATTTATTTGAGTGAGTTTGGTGAGTTTGTAAATGGTGCTTTGGCTATAAGGAATTTCAACAAAAATGATCTGAATATATTTTTCGTTTTGGTGAAACTTTACAACTGTCTTTCGGCTCATTTCCACTGGGAAGCAATAACATACGATTCACTTGAAAATATTTAACATTTAAAGTAATTCCTTTCGTTGGTGATGTATTTCTCACATACTTTTATAGTACCAAACTGCACGAACCTTTCGTTTGATGAAAACCAATCTGATGAATCTCCTAATCTTGTGTCAAAGTTGATGTCTTTGTCAGTGAAATCTCGCCGACAAACCAGCTTACTTAATTGGAACATAACACAACACCTGAATTGAATTGAGTTGAATTGAATACCAATCTGATGAAAATCCTTCCACCCGCACGTTAAATTTGGTGTCTGATTATGTAATGGTTCCTTGAGGAATACTCAAATCAGATCAAAAACGTTCAGAGGAATTCCACAAGAACTTAAATGGAATTTATAGAAAAATGCCCAAGATGTCATTGGAAATAATGTGAATAAAGAATGGCAACGGAATTGATGTATTTTATAGAGGGCTGATTTTTTTGGTCCCTCTAGAGATATCATCTCATAGGCAACCAAACACCATTTTCATATAGAAACGAGGATTATATACTCTTGCAACACGTTCGAAAAAACCCCGAAGCTATCGAATTTACAAAGTGGAAAACTGGTGGATATTAAACGACTTTGATGGGTATCTTTCTAACAAACTTGCTTACTGAAATTTCTCTCCTCTATGATTTATTTCTCACAAACTCTCTTGCTAACACACTGCATGAGACTTATTTAATTGAAACCAAATCTAATGAATATCAACTTTGGTGTCTCATTTATTTTTTACATGTTATTGTCTCTCAAGAAACGCTGTGATTACGAAATGTCCATAAAACTGTTCCTTGAATTCATCTTTTCCCATCCTTCCATGACTTTTTTTAACCTCAATTTTTCATTTTGAACCTCGTTGGCATTTTATTTTTCACGTTAACTTTTCGTTTCATTGCGATTCGTTTTATTCAACAAGTCAAGTCAGACACATAGGTTATTAGTTGTTGTTCTCTATATTTCGTAGTATTATTATTATTTTCACGACGCGACGTTTCGTTCAATGCATTGATCTCTAAACCTGTCGAACGCGTAATTTATGCGCTTTCTCTATTTCTCATAATCACAATTATTTTTATGATTTCAATAATTCATTTTTGCTTCCTTTCATTTCTTATCGTTTTGTTCCTTCCAACGCGTTAAGCTTGATACCCGTCGGACGCCTACGGTATATGACGTCGACCACATTTTTATTATCATTGTCATTATTTTCATAACTTTTTGTGTCGTTTCGTTTCATTCAAATCATCGAATTTGATACCTTCCATATTTATTTCAACCTCTACATTTATTACTATTATTATTATTATTTTCATAATTTCTTTGATTCATCCCGTTTCATTTCGTTACTTCTGACGCGTTGAGCTTGAAATCTGCAGCAAGCATAATTTATTAACAGCCTTCTATACTCTATAATATGATGTCTTCTACATTTTTTATTATTATCATCATTATTTTCTTGATTTTTTGTGTCGTTTCATCGTTTCATCCAAATCGTTGAATTTGATCCCTTTCATAAGTATATTTCAATGCGCTGACCTCTATATTTATTACTATTATTATTTTCATAATTTCGTTGATTCATCCCGTTTCATTTCATTTCTTCTGACGCGTCAAGCTTGAAATCTGCTGCAAACATAATTTATGTACAGTCGTCATAATTTCTTTTATAATTATTACCACTGTTTTCATGATATTTTGTGTTCTTTTCGTTTGATCCAAATCATCGAATTTGATTTTTTTATACGAATATTGTATCATGTCCCGATAAAGGTTTATTATCTGATTTGAAAGCTGTACTTTTGAGAGTGATTCCCATTTATGAATATATGTTTATATAAAAAATTATTGTAGATAAAATAATCAATTAACCAATAATGACGTCACCATGCCTCACAGCTAAAACTTTTATGAAAATTCCACTCAATCACATTTCAGATAATTAAACACATATGGCGAAAATGTTATCTTATTTTGAAATTAGACTCTAATAATTTGTAAAAACCCCTATATTTAATAAAACTGACTATCTCAAAAAAAAATCATAATGGACTTATGTATCCAAAACGGACTTTATTCAAAATGAACATTGTGAAAATCGACAACACGAAATAAATTTTTGTAGATGCTAACTGAAGTAAAATGAATAATTTCCTGGATAAATTCAAGATATGAAATATAAACGCCTATCGCCCTAAACCACACAATGGTGATAACTCCAATAATGTTTTCTCGACTGAATGATCAATTATTGTCATCTTTAGACTACGTTGCTACATGATTAACTGAAACCCACTTACCTCAAAATCATCTGTACTTTCAAACATAATCCATATTATATTGAATTACAAACTACACATACTTAAAATGATGCCGGTACTGGTCACAAAATAACTATGAATAACATGTTCATTTCTGGGTTTTCGCTCACAGGAAATGCGATAATAACTCAACGGAAAGTACGTCGGTTGTAATAATCAAGTTTTGTTTTGTGCCTCTAAGATCCGTTCTGTGGCCACTATCACCATACACGAAATCACGAAAACTCATGCTTTTTTATGGATTGTTCTATAGTAATATTCGCTACCGACCGAAGCTCTTACCTTTTTTACGTCGACGACGTAAGCTCAACATGTAGTTGATACTCATTTTTGCGTGAATTGCTCTTTTAAAATTCCAATTTTGAATGTAATAAACGAATATTTTGGTCATATTATTTGAGTGAATTGGCGTTTATTTTATTTGTAACTTGTATTAACGTCCATTTTGAACAATTTAGAAATGTCAAATCTACATAAGAAATACATGTAAACGTGTATTTTGTATGCCTTAATTTTCGTCGTAATAATGAATGCGAAAACGGCTATTTTTGTACGTATTTTTGCGTGAATTGACGTTCGTATTTTTTATCTTTTTTGAAACGCGTAAAACGTATATTCTGTTCACATTTTTGCGAGTTCAAACGCTTTTTAAATCTACCATTTTTTTGGAGCGTTAGGAACGTCTATTTTGTTCGCATTTTTTTTGTGTATATTGACGTTCTCATCAATTTATATACAAAAATACCTTGATACAAAGATCACTCAACACATCAACTATTGAAGAAAAATGGTCGACTTTTCATTGATTCTTGGAACGAAACGTTCACGGATTGCGGTATTCCTCCGGTTTTGTGGAATATCATCAATTGGATGCCATCCTCAAGAAAAATCTACATGATGTTGATGTCATTTATGTGCGAGGACTTCAAAAACGTGACTATCTTACTGCGAAATTCCAACAATTGGACCTACCTACACGTGTTGTCAACTTGGAGGATTATGATAATACGTTATGGATGGTTCCCACATTCAGCAACAATGATGGCATCTCACCTTGTATGCATACATTCGTCGCAATCGCCGCACCAACTACAATTTCAGCCTCCGAAACGTAGATATTCTTTACAAATGCCTGTCATATATTACCGAAATGAAAATGCCTAAATTTTGTATTCAAGATGTTTGAATTTTTTACCCTATCCTACAATACCAACATTTCATTATGTATACTTATAAGTTAGGTTGGCTGAGCGGTCTAAGGCGTTGTGGCGTTAAGTTGCGATTCCTGAAAGGGAGCGTGGGTTCAAATCCCACACCTAACATCCTTTTCGATTTATCTATCTAACTTCACTTTATGAAAATTTACTATACAAACTGATAACTAAATGGTAATTTTTAATATTAAATACAAAGCGCCCAGAACTGAGTGCGAGTAGTTGAAGCCTCATAACCACCAAAATACCCAAAGCTAAGTGCAATTGAGTAAAATTCACTATATAAGTGTGATAACTGGTACTTTTTGATGGGATTTTTTACTTGTTTTAACGCTTATAATTTTACTCGTTTTTTGGGACGCGAAAACGTCTATTTTCGTTGCATTTTTTACGTGTTTCAGCGTTTCAAATTTTAGCTGATTTTTGGGATGCGAAAACGATCATTTTGTGCAATTTTGAAATGCCTATTGTCCATAAGAATTACATGTAAAAGTGTATTTTTGGCGTTCGTAATTTTAGTTGTTTTTTGGAACACGAAAATGCATGTTTTCGTTACATATTTTATGTAATTCGGCGTTCGAAATTTTATATGTTTTTTCGAACATGAAAACACATGTTTTCGTTGCATTTTTTACGTGTTTTAACGCTTCTAATTTGTTTTTTCGAACATGGAAACACATGTTTTCGTTGCATTTTTTACGTGTTTTAACGCTTCTAATTTTACTTGTTTTTTGGGACGCGAAAATATCTATTTTCGTTGCATTTTTTAAGTGTTTTAACGCTTCTAATTTTACTTGTTTTTTGGGAAGCAAATGCGATAATTTTGAACGATTCTGAAATGTCAAATCTCCATAAGAAATACATGGAACGTGAAACCGCTGAAATCGTCAAATTTTTTACACATTTTAGCGTTTGTTATTTTAGTTGTTTTTTGGAACGAAAGAATCCTCAACCTTCTGTCTGTACTCTTCAGATACCATCCTATTGGTGATTACTTCAACTAACCAATGGCACTACTATAATGAGCTTTGACCAATCAGACTCCGCTATGTTTTTTTTTCCCAAATGAACGGTCCAAACGTCCTCTTATTACACATTTAGATGTCGGATGTAATTCAATCTCTGCATGGGCAAGTAGTTGTTTCGAATCTCCATATGTCCATTGAAGCGTTCTTCCATCACTCATGCAGCCATGTTTTTTCTCTTAATGATTCATCATGTTTTTTCTCTCAAACGTTGTAGGACACCCTGTATATACGTTGACAACCAACCACTATTTATTTTTTCTCTTAATCGATGTATTTTGAGACATCCTGTATACCAAATTTAACAGCTGCCATGTTTTTTTCTCTGTCTCATGTCATTTGACAAACAGCCATGTTTTTTTCTCTTAAATGTTGCGTTGGTTTACCCGGTATACCAATTTTCATAGCTGCCATGTTTTTTTCTCTTGAATGCCTAGTTGGTACACCCTGTATGGTAGCAGCCATGTTTTTTCTCTTAAATACTATGATGTTACACCCTGTATGGCAGCAGCCATGTATTTTTTCTCTTAATCGCTGTATTTTGAGACATCCTGTATACCAAATTTGACAGCTGCCATGTTTTTTTTTCTCTGTCTCATGTCATTTGACAATCAGCCATGTTTTTTTCTCTTAAATGTTGCGTTGGTTCACCTGGTATAACAATTTTCATAGCTGCCATGTTTTTTTCTCTTAAATGCCAAGTTGGTACACCCTGTATGGTAGCAGCCATGTTTTTTTCTCTTAAATACTATGATGGTACCCCCTGTATGGCAGCAGCCATGTTTTTTTCTCTTAAATACTATGATGGTACACCCTGTATGGCATCAGCCATGTTTTTTTTTCTCTCTTAATCGATGTATTTTGAGACACCCGGTATACCAAATTTGACATCCGCCATGTTTTTTTCTATAATCGATGTATTTTGAGACATCCGGTATACCAAATTTGACAGCTGCCATGTTTTTTTCTCATAAATGTCGAGCTGGTACACCCATTTTACTAAACTTACGAATCAGCTTCTAAGATTTAAGCAATAAGTACATAACGCATTAATATGTGCGGTTTACGGCCCTTATGGCAGTTGACGTACGCAAATTCTATTATTTTCTTGATCTCCCATGAAAGTTGTCTTCTTAGAGTACCCGCACGTTTCTGTAACTTTACTAATAACGAAGATAGCCTCCTATGCCCTTTTGACCTCGGAAAATGCTTAAAAATATTTCTTGACATCCAAACGAATCTATTGATGCCAAAATCATCCGAATCGGACGACCGGAAGTGTCATTTCCGGTTTGGGCCGGAAGTAGCCATTTTATTGCAGATTTGGACTCTCCTCTATGTGGGTAATCCGAATTTACTATTACTTTTCTTCTATCTTAATTTTTTGAAACCGGAAGTGTTTATTTTTTGATGATACGTACAGATCCAAAATATCATTAATGTATATATTGAACGACAGATGGCTCTGATGTATTCCTTGAAAACGAATTGGTATCGCACTTTAAAAATGACGGACCCCGTCACGATGCACATTTATGAGACACCCTGTATATATTTTTTGTCTCAACTGGCACGTTGGTAGAGACATCCTCTATATATTTTTTGACTTAACTGGCACGTTGGTACACCTGGTATATATTTTTTTCTTAAATGACAAACCCCATCACGATGCACGTTTATGAGACACCCTGTATTTTTTTTCTTAAATGATGTATTTTGACACACCCTGTATACGTAAAATGAAAAATTCTGAATCCCTGCATGCCCCAATGATGCGATGCTCCAATGATGTGATGATTCATTTTTCCGATGTATTTTGAGACATCCTGTATACCAAATTTGACAGATGCCATGTTTTTTTCTCTGTCTCATGTCATTTGACAGGCAGCCATGTTTTTTTCTCTTAAATGGTGTGTTGGTTCACCCGGTATACCAAATTTGACAGCTGCCATGTTTTTTTCTCTTAAATGCCAAGTTGGTACACCCTGTATGGCAGCAGCCATGTTTTTTTCTCTTAAATACTATGACGGTACACCCTGTATATCTTTTTTCTTCCATAATTAAATTTTAAAACCGGCAACGTCCCACCCTCCGTAACTCTACTCCTTAATTTTAAATCCGGCAACACCCAACGTCACGCGGTGAACCCAGCGACGCTGAGAAGTCGCTACTGCGCATGGTGGGCTCGTACTCGCTTTGTACATCTACTTCCAATTCTCCCAAAATCTGTATACTCAAATCGATAAGCTACTTTGTGAACATTTTTGGAAAAGTGTAACATATTGAAAAGAGAAACATTCTCAATAAGAAATTGAAAAAACATGATTGCCCTGGAAATGGAAAAAACACTAAGATAAAATGAAGTTATTTTTGTAATATCTAACAGAAAACAACTACCATTACAAAAATAACTTCATTTTATCTTAAGGTTCTTTCCATTTCCTGGGAAATCATGTTTTTTCAATTTCTTATTGAGAATATTTCTCCTTTCAACATGAATACCTACCTTCCATGAGGTTTACCTTGAACGACGGAAAAATGGCGACTTAAGTTTTCCTTTCAGCCGCAGATGATTCTACTGAAACTATGAACATCCCATTCATATTTCCAAATAAAAATCAAAATTTAACATATTGTTATAAAAATGATAATTATAAGTACAATGTGTTTCGTATTATTTTTATTATTGTTGTGAACAAGTCTAGCTCCATGTTGACTAGCCAATTATAATAAAAAAATTATTCTTAATTTGTTTTTACATTGTGGTGAATCATGATTCAGAAATAAAGAATAATTCCTTCATTTTTAGAAAACAAACCAATTTGAAAGTCAACCATTTTGGCTTCTATAAAAACTTATTAAAATAAGGTGTAAGCTCAAATTGACTTATATTTAATTGTTTCAAACAGCCTTAGAACTATGCATTGAACTCTTCCTTGGTTAGATAACTTTTTCAGATCTGTATAAATATTTAAATGTTTTATCATATGTAGAATATAGAAAATGAAATATTGGACGCCTGTGGTGACACTCAGTGAGAACAAAAAGTATTTTACACCTTCACATCACAAGTAATTTAATTCCTAGATGCGCATTTCGATAACAAAGTTATCTGCATCGGTATGGATTACTAAACTAACTGTAAATGGGCATGCCAGTCTTATTTATATCAATTAATCAATTACCATGAGTTTATATTGTGTACTAGGGAGTGACCCTACCTGATGGACAGGTATCCAGTGAACAATACAACAAAGGCACTTTTTCATTCCTCTACTGGTATCAAGTCAATAGTAAGTCAAATATGGACCATTATCATTTAAAGCAAGGGTTTCAAGCCCCTTTTTTGAATAGCAATACTTTCATAACAATCTTATTTTCTCTAATCATCAACAGGTTTTATTAATTTTAAATTTTGGAAACACTCGATTTATTTTCTCGCGAACATTTAGCAAGTGCCAAATATTCGCGGAAACGAACATTCTTAGATCTTTTGGTTTGGCCATAAATAATTACAATCTGAATAAAATAATGTAGCCAATTTATTGAGATTTCTATGAATTTTTGTATCTTAATTTTCTCTCTGTATACCGACTATATACGAGGGCTGTTTGGTAACTCCGTGACTATTTGAATAAAGAAAAAAAAAATTGGCAAATAAGCGTTTTATTTTTCAACATAATCTCCTTTTAGATCAATACATTTAGTCCAGCGTTTTTCCAGTTTATTTATTCCTTCCAAATAATAGGTTTTCTCAAGGCCCTCAAAATAGGCGTTTGTTTCGGTTATAACCTCTTCATTCGACCCAAATCTCTTACCACCCAGCCATTTCTTCAGGTTTGGGAAAAGAAAATAGTCGCAAGGGGCTAAATCTGGAGAATATGCTGGGTGGGGTAGTAGTTCGTAGCCCAATTTATGTATTTTTGCCATAGTGACTACACACGTGTGCACTCGTGCATTGTCTTGATGAAGCAGCACTTTTTTTTTCGCTAAATGTGGTCGTTTTTGCCTCAAATCAATATCGAATCTGTCTAAAAGCTCTGAATAATATTCGCCGTTGATCGTTCTACCCTTCTCTAAGTAATCTATATGAATGACACCGCGTGCATCCCAAAAAACTGTGGCCATAACCTTGTTGGCTGACAGACGCACCTTAGCCTTCTTTGGTGCACGTTCACCACTTGACACCCACTGTTTTGATTGTTCCTTGGTCTCTGGGGTATTGTGATGGATCCATGTTTCGTCTACGGTTATATAACGGCGTAAAAACTCGCCCGGATTGCGATTGAACTTTGCCAAACACTCCTTTGAAGTGGTCACACGGTTGCGCTTGTGGTCGAGTGTGAGCAATCGCGGCACCCATCTCGCGGATAGCTTCTTCATGTCCAAATATTCATGTAAAATGTGATGTACTCGCTCAGTTGAGATGCCTACAGTCTCAGCTACCTCACGTACTTTTATTCTCCGATCGTCCAATATCATTCCATGGATTTTATCGACGATTTCTGGCGTGATGACCTCTTTTGGGCGACCTGAACGTACGGCGTCACTTGTGCTGGTACGACCACAACGGAACTCAGTAAACCACTTCTTAACCATTGAAATTGATGGTGCAGAGTTCCCATAGTATTTATCAAGTCTTCCTTGGTTTCAGTTATGGTTTTTTTACGCAAAAAATAATGCTTAATCAACACACGAAATTCACTTTTTTCCATTTTTATTAAAATTCACGAGGTTGTCTGCTTCTAATTGCTGTCAAACACAAACCAAATGTCGCAGCTTGCTCAAAATTTGACAGTAGTCTATTGAAAGATGGTGGTTGACAGCAGCAGTGTTGCATTTAAAGTTACTGCGCGGGAAATTTAAAAAGTCACGGACTTACCAAACAAGCCTCGTACTTTTAGTTTTTGTTCAATTTTTTATTGTATTGATGGTGCATATATTGTAGTTCTAAAATTTAGCCGAGGGTTGTCAGAGTAACTATCATTGATTCTCGATCTGTGTTTGTTACCTTCTGTTTTATTATTGCAAAAGGACACCCATTTTCAAAGTTGTAGAAGGTACCTATACTTTAGAATGGTGCCATTTTGTCTTAATTCGAGGGGTTTTGCGATTAATCTTACAGTAGTCAAATAGTTATGTGTTCCTTTGTTCCTAATTTTGTCTGTTCTTTCTTATCTTTGTTTTAGTTGAGATTTTATGTGAATCATAGTATTAGTTGAAAGATTTAGAGCATTTTTACTGCTGACTGATGTAGAAGTAGTGACTACCTGTAATGGATTCCCAATCTACATTATATTGTTACTTTCTGTTTTACTATCGCAAAAGCTACTAGAATACCAATTTTCAAAGTTGTAGAACCGCTATTTGGAAGGTGTGTCTTAATGTTTCAAATGGTTTACGATTAATGTTACAGTTGTAAAATATATTTTTACTAATTTTGGTGTTAAATTTTGTCTGTCATCTTTGTTATACCTACTTGAAATTTGATCTAGATGATGATGGTAATTGTTGAGATTTTAAGCATTTTAACTGGTGCTTTTCCCCTTTGTGGTGAATATTTATGAATATATTGGACACTATTGTATTAAATGTATGTAATACAGTTGTAGACTTTTCATTTATAAATAAATTTCTATTCTATTGATTTTTGGCTGCTTATGTATTGACAGTAGTTTGTGGATTTGTATAAACGAAAACATTAAATTTATTTCTAGCTGTACTGAGTACAGAAAAAGGTTGAGTTTTCTAATTTTTATTTATTAAACTTATCATAATTTTTCTTTTACTAACTCAAGTCAATTTAAAGTAAGCTATGAGAATATAACATGATGTACAATATTGAATGAAAGTTTGTTTTTGCGGAGGATATTCGGTTCTTGACATACCTTTTTGGGAATTTTAACCTTCCACAGTCTGAAAATGAAAAAAATGTTAATTCAAAGAAATCTGTACAAGTATAGAGGAGCAATAATCAATTTGCCCCGATCAGTTACTGCGTTTAGAAGACTGTTGTCATGAAAACAGTTTATTATTTCGTCAGTAACGTATCGAATACAAAATTTGCCTAATAACGAGAAATTTTTTTTTAAATTGACTAAAATACTTTCGGAGACTAAATCTGTCTCCGTTATCAAAACTCGAAGGATGAAGACTTGCTAAAATTCTATTTTTGTCAGCTTGGATATGAAGGATTTGTTTTGACAAAGTCAAATTAAATCTGCCAAATATTTTTATGATGACATTCGCTGTCTGGATACATATAGGGTGTCTGATATTAATCAATCAATCTGTTATTTCTCAAATCTTCTCTGATGTACAAATTATTTAAAAAACTTCTAGCTCAGGCTATTCATTTATTTATTCAATCAAGTACTTTACAGAATTTGACACTAATTCCAAAATGGTACAGCTAATCTAAATTTGACGGCAAACAAACAATAAACGAAAATATGTGTATATACAAAGACATTAGTGAGCTTAGTAACATGTCTATATAAATATAAGTAAAGGACAAGATAAAAATAAATTACATTGAATTAAATACTATTGCAAGTTTTCAGGTAGCAGTGACGGATAATTTTAGTTATTTCTTAAATATGTAAAGAGGGATATTGTATATGTTTATTGATTAACGATGAGTATTGGAGTTTTGTTGAAGCCTACAACAGAAAACGGTGCGACAATAAGTAGTACGATATGTTTGTATATAGAAAGTGTTGCAGGTTCTGGTGATCCTAGAGTTGGCATGAAATGATAATTTTTCTAATATATCTGTACAATTTATGACACAATTTACAACTTTGAATAAAAAATATGACATGACATTAATTCGTCTCTGTTCTAAAGTTTCTAGGTTCAACAATGAAATTCTTGTTAGAGAGTCGAGACCGTGGAAAGGAAAGTACAAGTTTCCAAACAAGACAATTTGTGAACCGATTTTGTACTCTCTCTAAACGGTCCTTCTGGCAATCGTAAATAGGTGATCAAATTATACTATTATATTTCAGAATTCTTCGAACAAGTGAAATATACAACATCTTAATTGCATTCTGATCAGAAATATTTCTATCTTGCCTCTTTATAAAACCCACCATTCTGAGAGATTTATTACAAATATTGTAAATATGATCGTTGAAATAGAGTTCTTTATAAAATATTATCCCTAAATCACTGATACTAGTTACAGCTTGCAAATCAACCCCATCAATAGTATAGTTGTAAATAGTTGGATTGAGTGTTTTATAAAAACGCATGATTTTACACTTATCAATATTGATTTTCAAATAATTTTGTTTAGAGTAATTGGTGAAATTGATTAAATCACCCTGAATTATCTTCAGATGATACAGTCGATCATCTTCAGATGATACAACTCTGTAGAATTTGGGATCATAAAGTAAATTTAACAATTTTTAAAAGTATCAATAACATCATTGTGGGATCAATGTGGGATACCTGAGTAACTCCAGAGGTAACATTTATTGATTTAGAAGTAGAATCTCCTATTTTCACTTTCTGATTACGCTTGGCCAGATGAGAAGTGATAAAATAAAAAAAAAACTGCCATCCACACAGAGTGCTTTCATTTTAGAAATAAGAAGACTATGATTAACTGAATCGAATACCTTGGCAAGGTCAGTGTAAATCACATCGACCTGAAAACCTGTTCTAGTTTATTACATAAAATTTTTTGTATGATTCCTGAATTCGTAGCTGTAGAGCGATTTTTAAATAAACATGTTCATTAACAATTATATGCTTAAAATTGGAAAAAAAAATCGTCTGTTAATATTGACAAACATTTTCGGAATACATGACATTTTAGATATACCTCTGTAGTTTTCAATGTTGCTTTAACTACCTGACTTGAATATTGGTGATAACAGTGATGATTTCTATATGATCGGTAATGTTCCATCATCAAACGATCTTTGAAAAATAATTTCATGTGGTGTGGATAGTACTCGGCAGCACTGTTGGAGAAGTAACGGAGGAATTCCATCGGGGCCAGCACTTTTGTTTTTGTCCAAGTTAATTACCTTATTCTCGATTTCCTCTGTGCTGAACATGTGAGATGTAAGCACTGAACTAGATTGTGACGTATCCAGTGTTGGAGTATTTGTAACATCAACCAATTTGGAGAATCACTACTGAAAGTGGTTAGAAAATGCATTAACTGTTTATTTTGAAGTTTCTAAAGTTTTCCCTCTGCACTCCATTATTTTTGGTCTTTCCTAAGGGAATTCAATATGACCAAAAATATTTAATGTTGTCGGATATAATTTTTTTATAATATATTAATAAAATATAATAAAAATGTTTTGGCCATAGCCCTCTAGCAAACCGTAGACACGTGTTTCAAGCTTGCTGGCTTTCCATTCATTTGTGATATCTATTAGAAGACCCTGACTTCCAGAGCTACAATGCTATTAATGTCACCACGGAGACAGCCATAGCTATCTGTGTTTCATCAGAGTCCAATAATAAAATAAAATAGTGGATTAGTGAGGGGAACTGTATGAAAACACAAAGAATAAAAAGTTATTGGACATAAGAGATGAATAAAGTATCTATCTATCTATCTATCTATCATAGCCCTCTAGCAAACCATAGACACATGTTTCGAGCTTTTTGTCTTTGGTCAGTATGGTGTAGACAAGTGTAAGGATGAGCAAAAATCAGCTGCAAGTAAAATCAGAAACAAACGGAGGTAAAACAGAAAGCCAACTGTTCATTTATGAAATCGGTTAGAAGACCCTGACTTCCAGAGCTACAACTAACGTCACCACGGAGCCAGCTATAGCTATCTGCATGACATTCGAGTCCAAGAATAATAACCGATATCACATATGACTCCATTTGTTTCTGATTATACTTGCATCCTTACAGTTGGCTACACCATACTGACCAAAGCCACCAAGCTCGAAACACGTGTCTACAGTTTGCTAGACTTTTTCTTTTTGTGTTTTCATACAGTTGCCCTCACTAATCCACTTTTTTAATGATTAAATTTGAATAAATTATGATTTTTGATTCACAGATAACTTGCAACTAATTGCGGGTAGATGGCCTTAATCCAGAATTATTTAGCTAAATCTAGAATTTTTACAATTTCATTTTCATTGAAAGTAACTCCTATTATTTGAACTTCTTCATTTGCCTCGAATTCAGAAGCCACTCAAATAAGTACTTTTTTTCTTCCAGAAAAAAACATTTGCAATTGTATCTGGAAATAAAATTTCTTTGCAATAACATCATCTTTAACATATCGTCCGATGCTTTTGTATGAAAAAGGGCACTTCACTTCGATGACGTATTCCTCAGTAATTCCATCAGGTGGAGCACCAAAAATGGGGTATGTTTTATTGAAAAACAACCCAGCTTTGCAAATTTTGAATGTTTCCAAACGTCCAACTACTTGTAACACCTGAGGTTCAAGATTTTTTCCTCGAACAATAGCCTCTGTTTCAATAGGAGTTTGTGCGCCCAAAATCCTTCCCCTCAAAGTGCCTTCCAATGTTTTGGACCTTGCTGCTTCATAGACGATTGATGCAGTAATTCTTGCAAATCGCATCTCAAACCATATGGGATTATCTGTCTGACCTCGACTGTTTTTTTCAATAGTGTTTATTAAATTGTCATTAAGTAAACTTTTGCCAAATTGTAAAAAATGTTCCACTGTTTTGTCCACATCAGATTTCAGAAATGTCGTCCACAAACTATGCATTGAACCCTGATTTTTTGATTGTTCATAAAATTGAAAAATAATTCCTTTTTTCTCTTGAACGGAATCGAGGACAGACTGGACATACTCCAAATCAGGTTCCTTCAGGACAATTGGTTTTCCAAGGATAGTGGCTATATCATCATCAACAATATCAGCCTTTGCAAGTTTTGATCCTTGCCAATAACATTTGGTGGACGTAACAGAGGGCTCTTCACTTCTACGGTGGATCCAAAATAAAAATGCAATGCAATGTTTACATCCTCCTGTAATAAGTAATGATTTGAAGTGAAAATAATAATTAATTTGTGTATATCAGTTACCTTGTGCTGCTACGCAATCCAAGCAATCTGCCGAAACTATGGTCTGTTCTTTTTCATCAATAACTACTTTGATTAAATATGTTTTTTTTTTTAATTTCATGCTCAGGAGTAATCTTCCCCTGGACGTACAAAACGCTCCTTGACGTTTGAGTTCCACGTAACAAATTGCATTATCTCCATACGATTCTTTTGCAGCACCGATATGAAATAATAATAATTAAATTAGAATAAAAATAAGTATGAAGTACCATACCAACTTTTTGGTTTTTTCATGCTGTACTTCAGCACTCATAAATTTCATATTATTAGCAAAAAAAACACTGATCATTTCGCTTGTTGCTTCAGGTAGATTATTAGAATCTGCCTTCTCAAATCCCAGAGTCAATCTATTAGACATTTGGATTACAAAATGTAATACAAATTCAAAACACCTCACTGACAATTGCTTATAAATAAACAACAAAAGTTTTATATTTTGTAGTAGTTCAGACGTCTCATTTTGCTGTCAATGTCAATGCTCTACCAGGAAAACTTTCAAGTTTAAATTACTTGAGTTTCTCGCCAAAAAATTAAAATATTGTTTTTTTGGCGAAAAGAGAAATAAACAAAATGTTTCTTTTGATTTTATTATATTTTAATGTTATCTTTCTTAGAAAATGTAATAAAAAAAATCGATGAGAGAGACCCATACTTCCTAACCAAAATAAAAATATGTACTGTATACACTAAATTTGATATCTTAGAAAAAAAAGTAACGCAGTAAACATTTCTTCAATTTTTACATGTTGAACATAAACTCAAGTTCATTTAAATGATTGTCGACATCATTATCACGTATACTTTTTTTCTGATGCGATAAGTCTCAACTTTCAGCGTGACATCAACGGAAACGAGATTAATGCGAGACCAAATTCTATTCCAAAATGCTTACAAGCATCTCGCTTTGGTATGACGGAACCTTAACTGATTCAAAATTCATGTTCCCAATACGACGGTCCTTTTTTAGGTGAAAAGTCTCGACTTTCAGCGTTGTATCAACGTCATACGTCATTGATCATATTTTCATTATCAAAATGGCCTGGTATGCACAATGTCCAAATAACATATCATAATAAATGTCACGTTACTGATTCAAAAGTAATTTTCCCAATAAGACAGCATTTTCTTAGACAATGATTCCCAACTTTCAGCGTGGTTTCATCGTTATAATTTACATACTTTAAGAAATGGCTTTCATCGTAGATTGAAGGGGGAGTGGGGTTGTTGTACAGGCTATGAAGCTTCACAAGCAGTTCGACTTATTTTGGTGTGGATCCATTTGTTGCACATGTACGTATCGTATTACCGTCTCGTTTCATTTTGATATGATACGCTGCACGTGGTGTTTATTGTTTCGGCGTGAAATAATTAAGTGTATGCGTTTCAATTGCATGAACGGGTGATACCAAGTCGGCGGAGTAGCTTCAGTTATTCCCGCATCAGCAAGCAGCAGCCGCTACGTTTTCGTACTTTGTTCTTTCGAGAAAAAAAAAACGAAAAACCCCGCGTTGGTGGATGTCAAAGTTCTATGCGAACAGGGAGCAATTTACTGGAACAAGTTTATAGGATGACCTGAAATTCCAATCAGTCAGTGGCTTGTATAAGAACTCCATTAGAATGCATCCTACGGACTGATTTTGAATTTCTGTTGTCATCAACTGAGCCAATAATTGCTAAACAAAATCCTACATTTCGGAATCAATCTGTCCAAGACGAATATTTAAACAATATATTACAACTACCTATATCAGCAAAGACAACGCAAATGTGCAACGGCTTCATAAACATTCCGTCCACATACGAACGTTTTCGTATCGTGTCATTTCTTTGATGTACCAGCGAAAACCGACAACTGGGCAATCACGTTCGTCGCTTTTCTTTGTATCAAATTTTGATACGTCACTTTTCAACAGCGGTATCCACTGATACCCAACAAGGATACGATACGCGAATTTGCAACAAATGGTCTCATGGTAACCAACGGGGTCCATCAATCACTGATGGACCATTCACAAAAGCGATCGACAAGTATTCAGATTATGTTACTGAGTTTGAGCTAATGCTTCGTAACTTCAATAGCATCTATCGTTTGATAGAATAGTTTATAGTGATTATTTTGATCAATGACTGAATATATCTTTTTAGGTATTCAACTTACGTCAGATAGAGTATGCAAGAATACATAATTATTTGGTAGTGAAATGTATTTAATTAATAATTTTCATTGCTATATTACGAAATACGTGAAATAATCATATTCTGCATAATGCCAGGAAAGACAGTGCTTGGAAAAACATACAAATAATACGTTAAAATTTGATTTACAAAATATTCATCACCCAGGAAAAATATTGTCAATTTTAATAAATCATTTTTATTACTATATTATGGAAAACGAAAAATATTCATATCTTGTCTTACACCAGTAATGTTTGAAGAGACAGATGATGTTTGGAAACGGAATATGAATAATACATTTGAATTCGATTTTCAAGATTATCATCACCCAGGAGATATATTCACTAAAAATATTTTATTTTAATGATTTTGATTATTGAATAAAAATGTTTTTCAGGTATTTACCTTACTTTCAGCAAAGTATGCAAAAATACGTGGTTAATTCGTCATAAAATTCATAAAGTTGAATAACACATTTCGATTGCTAATTTATGAGAAATGCAAAATATGAATATTTTGGAGTGTTTGGAAATATGTATAAATAATAGATTTATATTCGATTTTTGAAATTATCAGCACCCGCATGATATAATAGTTTACATTGATTATTCTGATCAATGACTGACTATATTTTTTTAGGTATCTAACTTGCGTGAAGCACAAAATGACAGAATACATAGTTATTTTATCGTGTAATATTTCGAATTTAATATAATATTTTCTTTACTAAATTATGGAAGAAGCAAAATATTCATATTTTGACTGATGCTATAGGAAAACTTTGGTCAGCCAATTTCTGGAAACATATTCAAATAATAAGTTTAAATTCGACTTCTATAATTATCATCACCCAAGAGAATAATTTCTTGATATAATGGTTTTTATTGATTGATTTGATCAATAAGTGAACACAATTTTTCGGGTAGTCAATTTACGTTAGGAAGAGTTTGCAAAAATAAATAGTCATTTGGTTGAAAACTCTATTAATCTGAAATAATATTTTTTTATCACATCTTCATGGAAAACGATAAATGTTTATATTTTAAAATTAAAATTATCATCACCCAGGAGATATATCTACGACAGAATAGTTTTATATTGATCATTTTTATTAATTATTAAAAAAAATTCTTTAGATATTCAACTTGCGTCAGGCAAAGTATGCAAAAATATTTGGTCGTATAATGGATCAAATCGAATATAATATTTTCATTACTTCATTTCGAAATATGTAAAATATTCACATTTTGCTAGAAACTTCATAAAGACGATACTTGGAAATACATATAAATGACATGTTTATATTCGATTTTCAAAATCATCATTACTCAAGAGAAATATTGATGATAAGGTATTCTTTATCGAATATCAATAATTTTATATATTTTTTGTGGAGTATAACTTTTGCCTGGGAAAATATGCAAAAATACATAGTAATTTGATCATAATATTGATTATATCGACGAAGATATATTCAGGATAACATAAAAAAATGTGAAATTTTCATATTTATTTTGATGTCTGCGAATTATTGGAGAGGCAGTATTTGAAAAAGTATAGAAAAAATATGTGTACAAGCAACCTTCAAAGGTATCATCATTCAATTGAGACATTCATGATCATACAGTATTCATCGTTTAATTTCATCAAAAATTCGATATAATTGAAAATTCGACGAGAAATGGGTTGATTTCGATATTTCGTCTAGTCATGAGTATGATCGATTTTTGAAGAACGTATCGGTTGAGTTCATTCAACATAATGCCTGAGATATCTGACGGAAACCATTATATGACCTATAATAATTGTAAATTAGAATGTTTTCCGAGGGCCCCTTCCTCATGTCCATGATATTTAGGAAGAAGTAGTCAAAATTGTACAAGAGAGAGTAGAGCCAAAAAATCTAGTCTGATTTCAAGTACCTACAACAACAAACAAACTCTAATAAAGGATCCTAATGAAATAAACGCTTTCAAATTATCCACTAGAAACCACTCTATCAGTCATTTATGTTCAACTGAGGTAATTAAGTTGAGCTACAAATGCCCAAATGAATCCACAAATGTACATTAACCCAAACTAATCCTTCACATAAAAAATAAGAATAACAGAAAAATGGTGAGTGGTTAAGGCCTCGTCCTCCTGGCTGCAGCCTTGAATCCCAGCTCGTCGTTTCCCTGGGTATGGAAATAATAAACGCTTCCTGCACAAGTTCCCTTAATGCACACATTTTCCCAGAATAAAGCTATGTCCCAGTGAGAACCGCAAAGAGCAAAATAAAACGACAAAGTCGCCAGTGCACAACACTAATTCCAAACTGTTCAATTTTTTAAATCAGTAACTGAGGAAAATTTGTCAAAATGAAAACGAAATATTTTTGTATCTATTTATTCACTGGAAAACGGACATAGCTCGGCAAAAATATTGAATTTCACTCTCGACCTGCTCGAGAGTTGTTTTTTTTTTTGGCATGCACCTAAAAACTTACATGAGAGCGTATTTACCGATACAGGTATATACGGGGTGGAAGGGAAATAAAATTGTACAATTTATAATTGAAACGAGACCATCCTGTTATTGGATATGTATCTGTAAATAAATAAGTGTTCGAAAAATAAAACTTACAGATCTAAAATATATATGAATTCCTACCTGTTGAGATTTTTGTTAATATTCATAATGCTGATTGTTATGCCAATTCAAATTTTCTGTTCGGGACAATAATTTGTTTTTCATATGTAAATAGTTGACTCGTCTCTCGTTACATTATCAATAAAACTTCGAAAACAACAAAAATAACGGAAAAGTATACGCGGAGGACTCCGAAACTGATACCAAAGACAAGAATCTAACTGAGCTCTGAAAAATATGCTAAAGTTTGTTCAAGCAGAAAAATCCATTTTCATTTTTACTCCTTCAGCCAAGCTGCAATAAAAACAGCTCAATGCGAGTGAATTCAAAACGTGTCTGAGACTACCTGGAAGCTCTGACAGACCTGAACTCTCTTGACAGATCGATCTCAGCCTGGGTACCAGCACATAGAGATTATACAAAACGGCAATGAACAGGCTGATTTATCAGCCCGAGAAGGCTCTGAATGGACCAGCCTGGTTTTGCCATAATAACAAAAGCTCTAATGAAAATAGACACCAAATCATGGATTCAACAGAAATCCCGAAATTGGTGGAATAACTTGCAATAAACGAATAATTTAAATAATTGGTTCAATGAAATGCAGCTAGTAGTCTCAACATATAGGTTAGTAAAATTGGTCTGGAGAAAAAACCAAGAGCTCCAAATTAAAAGGGAGATTTAAAATGCTAGTCTATGAAGTCTTATAATGAAGACAGGGCTAGATAAACAACTCTAAACGATTTCAATGAATCTGAAATAGTCGTGGTGTAGAGGTTTCCAGCATGAAAGTCCCTATTCTAATGTATTCGAATATTTCTTGAAAAATTAGTCTATCGCTGAAGAGGAAAACTGTTGGAGCTCATTCAATGTATTGACACTAATCTATGACAGTTAATGTTGGAAAGCGAAATCAATCTACAGCATTGGATTTCATTCAGTACCGACAAAACAGACAACGTACATGCACTGCCAACCAGGGTCGGACAACTGAATGGTATATACTTCCACTGATCACTGACACTTATCCCTTATCATCTTCAAGTTGATAGTAATCGTTAAGGTTCATATAAAGTCAAATATTGCGTGTTTCTGAAATGTCACAGGTAGCACATCATATCGGCTGAATCTTGGTTCCATATTGGGCCAATATAGATATATTGTGAATGAAAAATCAATATTGGTCCAATATGGATGAATATCTTTCCCTACCGATTCCACCAAGAACAGGCTCAATTAGCCTCTCTGAATGTTTAGATTCATTCACTAGGGAAGAAACTTTGGAAGGTGATGAGAAACCGACATGTTCGAAGTGCAAAGAAAGAAGGAAATGCACAAAGTCTCTTTCGATTTAAAAATTTCCAAAAATTTTGGTAATTCATTTGAAAAGGTTCTCTCAAGAAGAGGAATTCAGTAAATTGAACGTCTCAGTTAATTTTCCTCTAGAAGGGTTAGATATGAGCAGCTACTCAGCGGAAAATGCACCCTCTTGTCGATATAACTTGTACGCACTGTCGAACCACAGCGGAACTACCAATGAAGGACACTACACTGCTCACTGTAAACATCCATATTCAGGCCTGTGGCACGAGTACGACGATGCGATTGTTTCCACTGTTTCTTCGAAATCCTTTGTGAGCGGAAAAGCGTATCTGCTCTTCTATGAGAAGGAGAGCACTATTTCACCCATTTGATTTTTTTTTTGTTTCGTTTTACTTATTTAATTTTTTCTTTATGTTACATTTTATGTTGAAATATTTACATTGTATTCTTTAGACAGAGTACATTTGTATCAGTGATGGCTATAAGTAAATTCAGTAAATTATGTATATTAATTAAGTTAACTAAATTCAGTATGTCAGTTTTCTAGATTTGTGAAACATGTATAGATATATTATTAGAAAATATTGGTGGAATATTGGTTGAACTAGTTTTGAATGTAGATTATCACACGAAATATTGGGTCAATATTGGTTGAATAATTTCTACCAATATCGATAATACAATGTTGGTTATATATTGTTTTCCACATCTAGAATAAAGATTGCCATCCAAATATTCCAGTCATATCGATTATTGTATTTCCAAGTTTGTTAAAATATTGGTTGAATATCATTTCCACTTTATTTGACAAATTGTAAAAACTCATATTGAGTCAATATTGGTTGAATGATATTTACCAATATCGATGAAACAATATTGTCTTCACATCGTTTTCAACATCTAGAATAAATATCGCAATCCCAAAATTCCCCTAATATCGATTCTAGGAATAAAAACTATATTGTATCTCCAAGTGTGATTACACATTGGTTGAATATCATTTCGCCAATATTCAACAAATCTTATTAAGTAATATTGGGTCAATATTGGTTCAATAATATTTATCGATATCGTTAAAACAATATTGTCTTTATATTGTTTCCTACATCTAGATTTAGATGAAATTTGAATATTGGCCGAATATTTAATGAAACATATTGAAATCATATCATGATCAAACTTGGATAAAAATCCGATAGGTGACTCTATATATAGAACGTCTTCTAAAACCTACGAAAGTATTTTAAATACTTCCCATTACTTTTTTTCAATACAGCTAACTCAGTGCCCTAAGTGGTTATGGCGATCAAAAGGCAGACTCTGGTGTCACCTTCATCAACTAAAAGACATTTAATAATTTACCAAGGTACATTGACATCCACCAATATATCCAAATGATATTGTACCAATATCGATAAATATTTTGAGGCCATTATTGCTTCAAGAATATTTCACCAAAACTATTTCTAAAATATTCAAACAATATTCGACCAATATCGAGAAATGTTCACATTTTACTTCTCGACAATATAACTTTTGAATATTGTGCCAATATTGTCAGAATATTGTATCAGCGATATTGTACCAATATCGCCGAACATTTTGAGGCCAATATTAGTTCAAGAATATTTGGCCAATATTATTCAAGTAATATTGGATCAATATCGCCGAATGTTCACATTTTTTTTCTCGTCAATATTGCATTTCAAATATTTCGCCAATATGTTCACAATATTGTACCAATATTTTACCAATATAGGTGTGCTACTTGGGGTAAGATGGCACCGACAAGACATATTTTTCTTACCATAGTGACAGCGATCTTTCATAATATTTTCAAATAAATTACAGTTTTCTGATGGAAAATCTACCTAATATTCAACGGTCAACCCTACTGCAAATGCATTGGTGCCAAATCTCAACATTATTCTGAGTAGAAAAGAAAACTGTAGGTCACAATGAGCTTATGACAAGAGGCATAAGATGTCCGGAGGACTGCTCACTGCTAAAATCCTATACAATAGGAAAGTTGGGTCGAAAATCCATCAGAAAACAACTACTTTCCTGGCTAATGCCACGACGAACATTGAATTACATCTGATGAAATTTCCGTGCAGAGTTCCTACAAGGTTCTCTCTGCAATTGCTTGGTTGCATGGGAATGTTCATCGAAACATTCGGACCACCTATATATCGATTTCGGAGTGTTGCTCCTCATCAGTATAGGGTAGGTCTAGCAGTCAATAACTAATGACTGCAACGAATGAATCGACGACCAAACCCATTTACAGACCGAAACTGAGATCGCGCCCGCACAGTAGGAACTCTGCACGGAAATTTCATCAGATGTAATTCAATGTTCGTCGTGGCATTAGCCAGGAAAGTAGTTGTTTTCTGATGGATTTTCGACCCAACTTTCCTATTGTATAGGATTTTAGCAGTGAGCAGTCCTCCGGACATCTTATGCCTCTTGTCATAAGCTCATTGTGACCTACAGTTTTCTTTTCTGTTTATATACGGTCTTGACGATCGTGGTCATGGGTATTGCTTTGGTTGGGCTTCCGGCACTGAGATGGCGCTCGCAGTTTGGAATTAATCCACTGTGCGGGCGCGATCTCAGTTTCGGTCTGTAAATGGGTTTGGTCGTCGATTCATTCGTTGCAGTCATTAGTTATTGACTGCTAGACCTACCCTATACTGATGAGGAGCAACACTCCGAAATCGATATATAGGTGGTCCGAATGTTTCGATGAACATTCCCATGCAACCAAGCAATTGCAGAGAGAACCTTGTAGGAACTCTGCACGGAAATTTCATCAGATGTAATTCAATGTTCGTCGTGGCATTAGCCAGGAAAGTAGTTGTTTTCTGATGGATTTTCGACCCAACTTTCCTATTGTATAGGATTTTAGCAGTGAGCAGTCCTCCGGACATCTTATGCCTCTTGTCATAAGCTCATTGTGACCTACAGTTTTCTTTTCTGTTTATATACGGTCTTGACGATCGTGGTCATGGGTATTGCTTTGGTTGGGCTTCCGGCACTGAGATGGCGCTCGCAGTTTGGAATTAATCCACTGTGCGGGCGCGATCTCAGTTTCGGTCTGTAAATGGGTTTGGTCGTCGATTCATTCGTTGCAGTCATTAGTTATTGACTGCTAGACCTACCCTATACTGATGAGGAGCAACACTCCGAAATCGATATATAGGTGGTCCGAATGTTTCGATGAACATTCCCATGCAACCAAGCAATTGCAGAGAGAACCTTGTAGGAACTCTGCACGGAAATTTCATCAGATGTAATTCAATGTTCGTCGTGGCATTAGCCAGGAAAGTAGTTGTTTTCTGATGGATTTTCGACCCAACTTTCCTATTGTATAGGATTTTAGCAGTGAGCAGTCCTCCGGACATCTTATGCCTATTATTCTGAGTACTGCGAAATAGCTCACAGGATTATTTATCATTATCTGGTATTAATTGTGGTAATGTGATTCAATGCATTATGTAGCTATATTGTCAAGAAGGTTGTGAGAGGAAAAGTGAGACGCCATCTTCTCTCTTCTATTATTATTTCCATTTTGAAGTGGACTAGTAACTTTTGTATCCATACCTTTTCTGCCGTTTGTAATTTGTTGGTTTATTTAATTGTTTTTCGGAATTATGAGATTATTGTTGTTTTTGAGCTACGTTTTCAAGGTTCTTTCTTTCTTTTATTTTCTTCTCTTGTCCAGCTCTTCGTATAGGCTTGTTGTTCAGTGGTCTAAGAAATATTTCAGTTTTGCAGTATCTCCGGTTTCTTTTTTTGTGAATGTAGACTTCGCGGGCCTCATTAAAAGGTGTGGACCATTTCCTTCAAAGGTGATTTATTCTTTTTCTTAGATTTTGGTTTATTGATGATGACTGTGCCATCGGTTTTCCTGTGGAAGGAGATCTTGGGAATCTTTGGTATTGCCCTTTTTTCCGGTTCACCTGTATATTATTTATTGTATTCATTTCAGGGTTGCAGTGCCCATGGGTTTGTTATAGATATAGTAAGTCCGCCCTTGATCTTGCTTGGATTAGATTTGCTTTTAGCACAAACAACAATATTGTTGGTAAAATTCAAATCAAAAAGAGCAGCTAATATGAACAACTCACTATAATTAATTTTTATAAATATTTTTTAACTTTGTAAGCTGAATTCTGCCTATTATGCCGTTATTTTTTAAGTATATAATATAAAGTTATTCAAAAACAACTGGAATGGACAATAAAGATGCTATTATGGTTATTATTATTATTTTTCAATTCTGTTTTGCGTCCTGTTTTATTTCCAATACTGATATTTCAAATCGCAAAACACGAAACTTATTACTTACATACTTCTTCAATTGTGTCGAAGGACTCCATTGCTTTAGGAGGACCAATCCAACATCCAACTGATGAACTGACAATCCCTTATCGACGGAACTTTCATTTTCGAAAAATTATACAAATTAAAGTAAATATGACAGTGACAATAATTATGTGCAATACCTTGTGGACAGTAGCAGAACTGTTTTGATCTTTTCGTTCATGCACTACAGATGAATCACTTACTGGAGCAATTTACCGTTTTTTGTCCGAGGTTTCGAAAATCATTATTGAAAATATACATCGTTTGATTTTATTCCTGAAAAATAGTATGAATGATTCCTCAATGTTCAGTATTTTGAATTTCATATAAATATTACTTGCAAAAGCGATTCTTCTCAACTGTCTTTGATTTTATAACAAGATTTTCAGATTTTTTTTTAATTGCGGGGGAACGTTGAAGTAGAAAATTCTGAAAAAAATCATGATAATCTTTTACTTTGACATTGATATGTCATGATATTTGAAATTGAATCTGATGAATGGTTTTTGGGAAAACTTAAAAAATCTCTAAAAATAATGTTTTTATTTTTTCCTCGAAAACTGTTCATCAGATTTTCTTCTACAGCTCTCTTATCATTCAATTTGGATTACAAAATAACTCGAATTTTTTTCAGAATTTTTATCATTGCAGTTAATTTTTTCATGGGTTTATATGAACCTTAATTCGAAATAAAAATAAAAATATTATTTATCGCCGGCCTGGCTCTGCTCAACTCAGCCACTAGCTTCCCGCGCCGTCGCCGCTGCTAAACTTTGAAAGGGTATTTTCAAAATTGAAATTAATTAAAACTCGATTAAGATCTGCGTTATGTGATGATCTGTTGAAATCATTGCTAGTAATAAACATTGGAAAAGATTTGCTTGAAGCCATATGACACTTATTTAGTAGCATCTCTCAATTCCAGTTTTTAATTAATTTAACTTTTAAGTGTAGACATGTGACATATTTCTGCTGTCCCTTGGTAAAAATTATTAACTGGATTTAATAGGTTCTGAATTGTATTCAATATGTGAAATGTTCGTGAAGCTTTCACCGATACTTCGAATTTTGACCCATTCCATGATGTCAAAGCCGCATGCCACGATTTTTTTTATTCAACTTCTCTCAGTTTCATAATTTTCTAGTAACTCCTAAAAGTTACTAGGTTTTACCATAGGAAGAAAGATTGATGTTCCTGTACTTTTTGTGTACCATAACAAAACCCCTAGAAGCAAACTTTCGTTGTAGTGGTCTCTATATTTTACATTTATTGAAATTATCGATCACTTGATTGGTAATATATTGCTGTTGATATTTTGTCCCCATAAGGGAATTTGAATTGTACTATTTTCATTAGTGTTACTAGAGTCAGTGAGTTTGTGTCTCATATAAATATTTTTATTTACTGTCAGTTTTTCTATTTTTCGTAAAAATCTTTTGCAACAATGTTGGGTAGGAAATGCTATATTTCACAATTTTCATCACCTGCGATGCTACACAAATTTTTCAATCCAGGTAAACATCTAGAACGATTCAGATAATTGGTGCAGTGTATCGATGAAATGGAAATCAATGAAATGGACCCAGCAATGGTGTATTATTCTGAAATAATTTGCCATAAACATTTTGAATTTAAATACTCTTCATCGATATCGAGTAGACTCCTTACGATCGCTGTAACTACATTATATTTGCAAATATTTGAAATAAATAAAATTTTGTTAATTTTCAAGTACTTTTTTATCCTTTTTCACTTTATATATACATGATATATGACACGAAGAGTGGTACTATACTAACAAATGGTGTTCATACATCAATGGTCCATTGAAGAAAATGAAAAAATTGGAAATAGCAATCGAAATCTCTGAAAGTCACTTATGACCCGTTGGTTTCACATTGGAACTATAGTGTGCTTATAAATAATCTATCTATCTTATTACTGAAATCAAGGTAAAGTCATTGCTATGGTTTTCCGTTGATTCGAATAGCAAAATATTTATTTGCAATAGCAAGTGAACAATGGTTGAATAGTTGCGTTTAAGTTTCCCGCTTTTTTTGTTCACTTGAAATTCCAAGCTATAGAGGTAGCTGAATATCAATGTAGCTGATAGCATTGGAGTCATAATTTGATAGATTTTACTGCTGCGACATATACAGGTGGTCACAACGAACTACAGAAGCGTCTCCGAATTTAACCATTGCCGTGGAGCGTCTATGGAGTAGGTGGTCTGTGATCATCACGCGACAGCAAAGCAGAAGGCTAATAACTGTAGCGGATAGATCGTGTATTGTCGATAGCTGCTAGAATGGTAAAAGTAAATCTTGAAGTGCTAGTCGTGCCGTGTCTAAGATACTGTTGAATCCAAATAAAACAGAGCTTATAAATTTCTCAAAGCGCACGGTCGTGAATATCATTGTGTGATTCAGGGCTCTGAGCAATAGAATAGATGAGTCCAACTGAGTAGTGCGGTACCTCCATAAATATGTTAACTTGGCAATTCAGCAAGCTACAGCAGCGTTGAGAAGGACTTATCCTTTGATAGCAAGAATGTATTTTGAAGCCTCCCCACGACCCAATAGTTGACATTGCAGAGGATGCAAAATAGTGTAGGTACTCCTCATCGTCACAAACCGTGATATATATATATATATATATATATATATATATATATATATATATATATTCGGCTGTACACACTGAGCGAGCTGTGAGTATTTTCCGATCTCTTTGCAAAAATCTAAGTATTTTTTTCTCTGAATAGCGACTGTAGTGAATCATTTGTGTTTTGATGATAATGACAAAACTCTCTCATTTTCTCAACACCAGATGACACTAAATTGAAAAAATCGGTTTTTGCCAGAACCCCCGCTGTTACATTGGTTCGTATCTAACAGTTATATCAGAATTCCAAGACTGTCGTGATGATTTGGCAATCTAGAAACATCATGTTTGTTTGTAATCAAGTTTTGATGATAATGCTGCATGAGCGTTTCACTTTCCACATAAACTTTAAGTTTCTTTAATTTTACGCCCTAATTTCAAGTTTATGTGCGAAGTGAAACGCTCATGCACGTTTCTCATCGAAACTCCATTCAGAAAAAAAAAATAGATTTTTGTGAAGAGATCAGAAAATATTAAAAATTGCAATTTGAATTTTTTCTGCTTTATCGCTTATTGCTTTTTTTGTTAGTATAAAATTAAATTCCGAGCAACTTTTTTAAATTATTGTTTTTGATATATTGCCTCTTACCCCACTTTTGGAATCTTTATGGTATTTTTTTTGTTCATGCCATATGACGCTTTTTGGCGGTCACTGTATTATATAATGATTATGTAACAGGTGTCATAAACGTCCTTTCAGTAATGAACATTCCTAGAGCGATCGAGTGTTTGATAAGTATAATAATATAATATAATAATAATAATAATAATAATAATAATATATAGGTATATTATAGTATGTCTAAAGAAGTTCATAAACATGGAACATACCGTACTTTTTCTACGAACTCGTATCAAAACAACAGAATTACATTTTTTAAAGTTGATTTATATTGTCAATTCGGCAGTTCCAATTGAGATTCGTCTGTCAGGTGGATTTCTCACATCTGAAATCAAACAGTTGTCATATTGCTGTTTTCAAAAAAAGGAGATGTCATGTATTGAAAAATTGGCTTCAATCACAGATTGTGAATTTGTGATCAGTCTATCATTTGGCGCGCTACCTGTATATCCTTACGCAAAATGCCGTTTTAGTTGAGGAAGCAGAAAAAAAATTATATTTTGGAAAAAAAGGAAAAAATTGACTAATTATCTGCAAATGATCCAATTCTGTTATCTACGATATTCCAGAAAAACACGATCCTTTGCAAGTTTTTGAGGAAAGAAAGCTATGTAGAACTAATGAACGTGATTTTCCGAATTTATACAGAACTAGAAAAGAAGGAGGAATGTAAAGCATGACCACTTATCGTCCTGTTTTTGAGATACCATTAGAAAATGCTATTATCAGCAGCACTATAAAAATTGATCTAATTTTACAAGCTGTTAATGTTATTTTCTCAACCTTTTACTATGATATTCAATAAAATTATTCAAATTCTTCTGTGAAAATATGGTTTCGTTGATAATTGCACATCCAGACACAAAAATTATAGGGTATACTGTTGATATATACAAATTATTCGAATTTTCTTCTTTGGATTGCTTTCTCGCCTCTTGAATTTATGATTTGATGATATAAATTCACCGTTAAACATACTCTAATGAAGACGATCGCTTGCCTGATTCTTACGGCCGGCTCCTCAGTTAACAAGCAAACACCCGCCTTGATTGATACTAATATCGGTGTGCGGTGTTTTCTGCGTAATAATACGGTTTTACTGTGAACATTTCCAAACAACTCGAATTTTACTCTATGGCTTGCTTTTTCGTCGCTGAAGTTTCGAATTTATGATTTGATGATATAAAATCACCATAATAGATACTCTAATGAAGACGATCACTTGTATAATCATCACGACCCCTCAGTTAACAAGCAATCACCCTCCATGACGGAAGCTATTATTGGGGTGTGGTATTTTACTGTGTGTTGCTTGCTCTGCGCGTTCTTACTGTTGCATAAGGTGTGCAGTTAGGTTTGTATGTAATTTCTGTAGATATCATCTAATGTTAATAACCTGAACATGGTGTGCAAAAATTGTAAATCTGAAGTGAGTACTGTCAATTTCAGTGTAATTATGCCTCTTAGTAATACATGATGGAGAAGATTAAATTCGGACAACAGTAGAAAAAGTTTGAATTAGCACTGAAACCTATATTTCTCACAAATATCTATAGAACAGTAAGGTTAGAAAAAAACAGGTAAAACAAATTATAAAACACCACAAATTAATTGGCGCTCCGGTGCGATTTGTGATCCAGTGGCACATTTGCTTTTTCAGCAGGAAAACCCTGCAGCACTACATCATCTGAAGATCTTGATCTGCCAATGTCCTCTCTCTCATAGAATAGAATGTAGGGTGTCTCCATAGACTCCAATAAATTCAAGATTTCTTCAGAATATTCAGTGACACAACTAATGTCAAACTTAAACCAGTTCTGTAAAGAGAAACATTCCCAACTGAAAATTGAACCAATAAATGAGTCGTCTGGAAATGAAAAAAACCTACGATAAATTAACTAAATAATAATAATAAAGTAACTATTTTGTAATATCTAACAGGAAACAACTATTTCCCTGGCTAAAGCCACGCTGGACATTGAACTACATCTGATATATACATATATATATATATATATATATATATATATATATATATATATATATATATATATATATATATATATATATATATATATATATATATATATATATATATATATATATATATATATATATATATATATATATATATATATATATATATATATTGTGGAAGACCCTATATAACCTGAGAGAAAAATTCTGAAAGTGAAAATTTGCACTTTTATTCAGATAGTTGATTATTTATCAAATGTCCAGTTTCCATTGAAGATTCTCATCTATAAATGAGATGAGGGAGAATGTTATTCAGTAGTATCACTCACAGAAAATAAGTCATTCAATTGATGAGTGAATTGCATCTCTTTCGCTAGGCCTCTAATACATTTTGGTTGACAAAAATCTATTTCACACTTCTAAGATCAACAGGGAGGTCGGAAGAATTGGAAAACATACTCTTCAGAAGCAATTTCACACTATAATGATGGAATTGTTGGACTATTTCTTGTGAGGTGACAGTTTGAAAATATTTTTCTGACATATAACCTGTCATAGGTATGGCATGTTGATTTCATTGTGAATATGAACAGGATGTTCATAAAGTCTGTTGTGAAATCATCTGCGACTAAAAGTTGAACTTTAGTTGCTATATTCCATTTCCAGAGGACTCATGTATTGGTTCAATTTTCAGTTGACAATGTTTCTCCTTACAACATGAATCCCTTCCAAGAGAGGTTATCTTGTACGATGGAAAATAGCAACTAAAGTTTAAATTTCAGTCGCAGATGATTTCACAACTGACTTCATGAACATCCTGTTCATATTTCCAATAATATCAACAAGCCATTCCCATGACAGGATTTATGTCAGAAAAATATTTTCATAGTGTTACCGCACAAGAAAATAAATGGTCCAACAATTCCATCATTACAGCGTGGAATTGCTTCTGAAGAGTATGCGTTCCAATTATTTCGTCCTCCCTAATGTTCTTAGAATAGTGAGATAGATTGTTGTCTACCAAAATGTATTTATTTATTTATTATTACCCAAACAGGCTATTGTAGCCTAATTACTTGGATAATTCTGACAACATTACAAAATTATAAATGATAATATATTTAATATCAATTAAATTCATATATAGAAATAATTATAAAAATGTAAACATAATTGATTGCTATGAGTTATATTGGAGGCCTAGCAATTCACGCATCAATGAAATGAGCGATTTTCTGTGAGTGATACTTCTTAATAACATTCTCCTTTATCTTATTTATAGATAATAATCTCCAATGGAAACTGGACATTTGATAAATTATCAACTATCTGATTGAAAATGAAAATTTTCACTTTCAGAATTTTTCTCTCAAGTTATATGGAGTCTTTTACAATATCTATCAGATGTAGTTCATTGTCCAGCGTGATTTTAGTAGTTGTTTTCTGTTAGATATCACAAAAAAGTAACTTCAATTTATCGTAGGTTTTTTCCATTTCCAGAGGACTCATGTATTGGTTCAATTTTCAGTTGACAATGTTTCTCTTTACAACATGAATCTCTTCCTAGAAAGGTTATTTTGTACGATGGAAAATAGCAACTAAAGTTTAACTTTCAGCGCAGATGATTTAACAACTGACTTTATGAACACCCTGTTAACATTTCTAATAAAATCAACTCAAACCAGTTCCTTTTGTCTTTGGTTATATAATGCGTAATAATGACTAAATTCAACTCCAGAACCACAATGAACAACAACTGCTTGAAGATTATGATTGAGGTGTTCATCTATTTCGAATCTTCGTAAGAGTTTGGTGCTTCCGCCAAAGGTTGAGTGGTGTTTAAAGAGCATCAGTGTTATCAATAGATGACCTGGTGCCTCAGCTAAACTTGTTGATGTCTTATAACTTTCAGTTAGTTTGGCGCATATTTGGCAATACAGTTGATCATCACCAGTTAAAAGTTATATTTTCAGACGATGAAACAGTAAGCTTTGCACGGACTGGTTATCAGTCATATCGGAAAATGCTAGTTAAAGTTCCAGAAAGTCACATTTTTTGCTACCTCTTGAACATGTATACTTCAACGTAAACTAGTGAGGATTTTTCTAGCGGAAGATCTACAAATATGAATTTGTTTTTCTGTAATGTAATCAGTTATGTTACCTAAAAAATTAGGGACATCTTTTGAAATGGCACATAGTTATTATTTCAAGGTACATCCTGATATATTTATGAAATATTAAAGGTTCATGTTTCGTTGAAAAAAAATCTTTTGATAAACCTTATTTTTATCAAACTGCCTGAGTTTATTTTTATCGGTTTAATTGCTGATATCCTCCTTATCTAAGGGATGTGTGGAAAAATAGGAGGCGCTCTTGGGATCTAAACTCTTCAGTGATAACAATTTCGCTTTTGTGAAACAAAACTATGATAATGTTCTCCCTCTAGTGAAATAAAAAGTTCTTGGAAGTAAGCCTATTACAAAAGAATTGAAAAAAAATGTTATCCTGGTTTATCTTCAAGTGAACCTCATATTTAAAATTGGTATCTTCAGCAAGAAGTAGGAATGAGCAGAAATATATTCCACACAGATTTGAAAAACTATCATAATGTCAAAATTAAAAAGCAAAG